>ML660780.1:107960-136918 GCA_007570785.1 Antilocapra americana
CCATTGTAATTTCCACAGGCACTAAGCACAGAGTTCAGAGAGGTGCCTGAGCATGATCAGCATGAACAGGCCTGAAACGGAGATCGGGCCCTATGAATTCCTTCTTCAACCTCAGCAGAAAAGATCCTGAGGCTTGGAAGGAGTGAAGGCAGGAGAACAGATGACAGAGGATGAGATGGTTGGATGGCATCACCAACTCAGTGCACATGAGTTTGAGCAAGCTGTGGGAGATGGTGAAGGACAGGGATGCCTGGCGTGCTGCAGTCCATGGGGTCGCAAAGAGTCAGACACGACTGAGGGACTGAACAACAAGAAACTTCAGCAGAGGGTGCACTGTGGGAGGACAGACCCCTGGAGAAATCTGTGACACAAGTCCTGGGAAGGAAAGCATTTAAGGTCTGGATGCCGAGTGCAGGTGAGGGGTGCTGTAGGTGTGGGAGCTGCTGAGACATGGGTTAGCCCGAAGGTCCATCAAAGTAATGTCTCTGCTTTTTAATATGCTGTCTAGGTTGGTCATAGCTTTACTTCCAAGGAGCAAGCATCTTATAATTTCATGGCTGCAGTCACCATCTGCAGTGATTCTGGAGCCCAAGAAAATAATGTCTGTCACTGTTTTCATTGTTTCCCCATTTGCCATTAAGTGATGGGACCAGATGCCATGATCTTAGTTTTTTGAACGTTGGGTTTTAAACCACCTTTTTCACTCTTCTCTTTCACTTTCATCAAGAGACTCTTTAGTTTCCCTTCGCTTTCTGCCTTAAAGGTGGTGTCATCTGCATGTCTGAGGTTATTGATATTTCTCCTGGTGATCTTGATTCTGTTGCTGGGAGGAAGCCAATTCTCACTCCACACTGGAGACTCTTTCTTTGATTTGCTTTTCGTTGCTTTTGTTATTATAATGATACTTAACAGCTTGCCTGGAGGACCCTGCCCCCGTGCCTTTGTTCAGCTCTAGGAGAGAGAATCTGACCCTGCTCATCTGTGAATAGCAGAGATTAACACACCCCTTCCAAAGGCAGGCCATTCCCTTGGAGATGTTTCGCAAGACTGAAGACCCTTTCGCTTTACTTGTCCACTGCCTCTCCCTCTCTAGTCTTCCTTTTGACTTTAGATCCTTATTGCTTCTTTCTCTCTGGTCTATAAAAGAACCTGGCATCCAGACCCCAAATGAAAGAGGAAACAGACAGAGCTGGACTCCATCTTAGGCTAGGCTGCGAACATTAGGCTACACGCACAGTCACCTTCCCAATGGACTCTGAACTTTGTTCCTGATGTCTGTAGAAATGGCATACCAATAGAAAGCCAGCCCCCTGGATAAAACAGCCTCAGGACTTGTACTTGGACTCTCCATTGCCTAAAAGAATATGCTAATTATCTCCATAACAGAACAAAGTCATCAATTCCATTATGTTTATCAGGATATGACCACAGGCCTCTTGATAAATGTTCACTGTTTATCTAGTCTTATGACACATGGATCATGGGTTAACTTTGATCGTATCTGTCTTTTACCTTGCCCAGACTAGTTTCAAGGAATTTGGGGAGGTGGGTTTGAGCAAGCACACTTAGGGTATATAAGGTTTTCACAAAAACTGGTCAGGGTCCTTGGCTAAGAGGAGACTCTGCCTTGGGCCCACCGGTGTAATAAACTGCACTCCACTATCTGCATTGTCCTCCTGAGTGAGTTTGTTTCGAAGAACATGTGGCAATATCACAATAAGATGGTTATCTTGAAGTGCTAGCCTGCCATTTTCTCCATCAGCTGGCTTTCCAAGTAAAGTAGTTTTTCTTGCCTCAACACCTCGGATTCATTGCTGTTGTGCAGCAAGCAGAGTGAGCTTGGACCTGGTAACACTTTTAATAACTGGCTTCCTCCTGAGGGCTAGAGGGGTCGTCCAGACTGAGGGCTCCCAGCCACCCACTCTCCCCCCAGGACCACCCCCTTTGCCTCTCCCTCAACCCTCAGGTCCTCTGCTGACAGAGGGCCCCCACAGGGAACCGAAGAAGCCACTGGGGACACAGGTGGCCAGAGGAGCAGGCACCTGAGCCTGGAATTGGCTCTCACTCAGAAAATGCCTCTGAGCTCTGCCCACCCTCAGGCCCGGTTTTCATCTGGGGCCCCCTCCCCCCACCCCCTAACACACATACACACTGGGTCCCAGGGTCAGGACTTGGAACACTGATAGCCTCCCAGGCCTGGCCTGGGGATAAGCAGGAGAGGGGTTCAGAGGCTGGAAGTGAAACCTATATATGGTGGTGATGGGGCCCATGTGAAGAAAGCAGGAGAGACTCCACCTTGAAGCCTGTCATCCATCTTAAAGACAGGATGTGACCTGGGCCTGAACCCTGCCCAAGAGGCTAGTGAAAACCAGGTGTCCTAGAGACTTCCCTCCCTACAGGTGACAAAAGGAGATTGTAGTTGAGGTCAGGCTGCCTGTTAGATTAACCATGGAGACATTCCCCCTTCCCCCCCCTTTAACCTTAATTGTTTGTTCTCCTAGCTCCTACTTGTTGTAAAACTCAATCATTTGCAACAAAGAGGTTGCTAACATGTAACCAGTCACTAAGTCGGGGGTATAAAACTGGGCCTCTCAGAAACATCAGGGGCCTTGTTGGGAACTGATTCCCCTTGGACCCGCAGGCAAAATAAACTGTACTCCACTGTCTTGAGAGTCCTCCGGGGCGTGTTTTTGACTCCAGATTCCACAACAGTGTCATTTCAGAGGGACTCCGAAGAGTTCCAGTACCACAGTCTCTTCTGTCTCCCTAAAGAGATTCAGCGAGAGCAAAGTGGTAGATAACTGATTTATTAGAATAGGACGTTTGTGAGGCTTACAAGGAGGCAAGCAAGAAATGCCATACCCCAAAAACTTAGTGGGCTACAGTTTTATAATCAAAGGAAAAGTGGAGAGGGGGAGAAGACTTTCTTTTTCTTGAGTAGACTTCATGCTTCCGTCATCAGCTCCTCCTCCAGATTGAGCAGGGGAGTTGTCTTGCCCCTGTGTGGTCAAGCTAGGGCCATGAATTCTTGTTTTTTATGTTTTCAGAGACCATGTCCTAGGAATCATTAATGTGCTGAGCTCACTGGGCAGGATGTGGTCTCGTGCTGTCACTGTTTTATTGTGTGGGGGCCCGTCTCATCCTCTGTTGCATGGTTTTGTTGTTAAGCAAGCCTGCTTGGCTTTGTGGTTAAGCAGACCTGCTTTCTCGAGTGATCATTAACTTAAAGGGGTCTCCCATATTTTTCTGGGCTTCCCTCATAGCTCAGTCAATAAAGAATCTGCCTGCAATGCAGGGGACCCCAGATCGATTCCTGGGTTGGGAAGATCCCCTGGAGAAGGAAATAGCAACCCACTCTAGTCTTCTTGCCTGGAGAATCCCATGAACAGAGGAGCCTTGTGGGCTACATACAGTTCATGGGGTCACAAGAGTCCTACACGACTTAGCAACTAATCCACATCACATTTTTCTACTTACAATCCCCTAGTGGGATTAACTATTTAATCACCTATTTTGTCCCTATCAGTAGGGTGGGTTCTGGCGGCTCTCATCCTACTGAACCCAGCGAGGGTCTGACCCCCTCCTCTCATTAATCCCTGGAGTGGGGTAGGAGGAGGGAGGGAGCTCTTGGCAGCTCATTGGCATCCTTGGCTGATTCTCCCCAGAGGAGTGGGCAGAGTCCCGACTCAACCCCCTGAGGGTGTCACAGGTGCCTAGAAGAGAAGGGGGGCAGGGGCTCCCCACTCCAGGTGAGTCCCTGCATCACCACCATATCCTGCACCCGAGGTCTCCTTGCAAAGCACCCCCAACCAGGAGCAGACCTCCCAGCTCCCCTCACTGGCTGGCGCACAAGTTACCCTGGGAAGGTGGCCTCACTCTCTCTCAAGTGGAGTCTCAGATCTGTGACTCGGGTTCCTCTGTGGTCCACTTGTCCTCAACCAGACCAGCCCTCCTCCCCGGGGCCCGTTAAGAGCTGTGGTCCCTGTGGGAGGAACCCTTGGGTCCACAGGAGGGGAGACAGGTCAGGGGAGGACAGGGAGGACTGGGCCACATTGTGAGGGTGAGCCCCCAGCCCTGCCTCCCAGGGCCCTCTGGTCCACAGGAAGTGGGGCTTGGGGCCACATGGCAGGAAACCATGCATCTTGTAAACAGTAGGTGTTTACAAGAAAACAAAGCAGATGAAGAAAGATGGGAAGAGGTTGGAATCTCCAGAGTCCTGGAAAACATTTTGCTCTTTATATTCGCAATAAGATCAGCCTCGTAGATAAGATGTATCCATCAGGCATGAAGGCATGACAGTTCTGGTCAAGGCTAAATAAGGACATCCACCCTTTGGGAAGGTGGCTGCTGCTGCTGCTGCTAAATCGCTTCAGTCGTGTCCGACTCTGTGTGACCCATAGACAGCAGCCCACCTGGCTCTGCTGTCCCTGGGATTCTCCAGGCAAGAGCACTGGAGTGGGTTGCCATTTCTTTCTTCAATGCATGAAAGTGAAAAGCAAGTGAAGTCGCTCAGTCGTGTCTGACTCTTTGCGACCCCATAGACTGCAGCCTACCAGGCTCCTCCGTCCATGGGATTTTCCAGGCAAGAGTACTGGAGTGGGGTGCCATCGCCTTCTTCATGGGAAGGTGGAGCTGGGAAGAAATCAGGGAATGTGACCCCAAGCCCTTCCCTCTCCAGTGAGTATTCTGCTCTTCATTTATCCACCCCACATAATCAGCTTGCCAAAGAAACTCAGCATAGCTATTCACCCAGGTCTCCCACATTGCAGGTGGATTCTTTACCAGCTGAGCCACCAGGGAAACCCAAGAATACTGGAGTAGGTAGCCTAGCCCTTCTTCAGTGGATCTTCCCGACCAAGGAATCGAACTGGGGTCTCCTGCATTGCGAGTGGATTCTTTACCAACTGAGCTACCAGGGAAGCCAAAGTCACAAGTAAAAGGCAAATCCACCAAACCCTAGGGAACCCTAGGTCCTCACCCTCGACTCCATAAAAGCAGAACCTCAGGCCAGTGCTCACTATCTCCCTCAAGACCCCACACTGTGCCTCCAGGGTCTCCTGGTAAGCCCAGGACTTGTGAGTGGTACAACTAGTCCTTTCAAAGCTCCCTGCGGGTCATTGCTGCTGCTGGGCTTCCCTGGTGGCTCAGATGGTAAAGAATCTGCCTGCAATGGGGGAGACCTGGGTTTAATCCCTGGGTTGGGAAGATCCCCTGGAGGAGGGCACGGCAACCCACTCCACTATTCTGGCCTGGAGAATCCCCATGGACAGAGGAGCCTGGCGGGGTTGCAAAGAGTCGGCCACGGCTGGGCAGTCGGGCACAGCGCACACTGCTGCCGGCTCCTGCCATCCTAATGGGAAGCATGGGGCGGGTCTGGCCACAGCACTGGGTGTTGATAGGCTGGGCCAAAACCTAACAGGTCATGGCTACCACTTTTCCCTTTGCTTTTATTTCTCCCAATTGTTTTTTCTCTTTCCGCATTCTTTCGGAATTATGGAACATTTTTCATGTTTCCTTTTCTCATTTATAGATATATTTCTTATATGGTTATCACAATATGCACTTGTTACAGTCTACCTTAAATTACTACTTTCACCACATCCTGAACAGCTCAAGAACCCTGCAGAGTATAACTTCATTTCCTTTCTCCTGTGAATGAAAAAATGTTGCTGCTGTATCAGTAAACAAAGGATGTCTCAGCCCTCAGCCACTGCCACCATCCAGAAGGTGAGCCCTGAGGGAACTCAGGAAAGAGACAAACCCATGCCCACTGCCAAGCCCTTAGCTACTGCAACTGCCCCAGCCGTGCACCCTGAGGGGACTCATGACAGAAAAGAACAGGATCCTGGCCCTGGAAGCTCAGGTGCCAGTGAAAGGAATGATTGCAGTGAGCCTGGACTCACACCCTCCCATACAGAGAAAAGCGCCAAATTCCTTGAGATAACTGGTCTTTTTTAATTAACAATAATCTTTTCAAGCTCTGACTACCTTATCTTTGTCACAAAAAAGTCCTACATATCCTGGCTCCTCTGAGAAGCTGTCCTCTGGGCTTGAAATCCTCAGAAATTCCACCAAACAAAACATCATTCTCAACTTTTCAGTTCAGTTCAGTTCAGTCATGTCTGACTCTTTGCGATCCCATGAACTGCAGCACGCCAGGCCTCCCTGTCCATCACCAACTCCCAGAGCCTACCCAAACTCATGTCCATTGAGTCGGTAATGCCATCCAACCACCTCATTCTCTGTCTTCCCCTTCTCCTCCTGCCTTCAATCTTTCCCAGCATCAGGGTCTTTTCAAATGAGTCAGCTCTTCGCATCAGGTGGCCAAAGTATTGGAGTTTCAGCTCCCACATCAGTCCTTCCAATGAACACCCACCACTGATCTCCTTTGGGATGGACTGGTTGGATCTCCTTGCAGTCCAAGGGACTCTCAAGAGTCTTCTCCAACACCACAGTTCAAAAGCAGCAATTCTTCGGCGCTCAGCTTTGTTCACTGTCCAACTCTCACATCCATACTTGACTACTGGAAAAACCACAGCTTTGACTAGATGGACCTTTGTTGGCAAAGTAATGTCGCTGCTTTTTAATGTACTGTCTAGGTTGGTCATAACTTTCCTTCCAAGGACTAAGCGTCTTTTACTTTCCTGGCTGCAATTACCATCTGCAGTGATTTTGGAGCCCAAAAAAATACTCAGCCACTGTTTCCACTGTTTCCCCATCTATTTGCTATGAAGTGATGGGACCGGATGCCATGATCTTAGTTTTCTGAATGTTGAGCTTTAAGCCAAATTTTTCACTCTCCTCTTTCACTTTCTCAACTTTTAGGTCATACATTTTTTTTTCAGTCAACACTCCCCACTGTACTTCTTTTATCTTAGTACTTACTTACAGACATATGTTATAAACTCCACAAGATGTTGCTGCTGTTGTTTTACACTGTAAATATTCTTCCACATTTATCCCAATGTTACCAAAGGCAAGCCCACGTACCCAGCACACCTGGAGGCCAAACAAACCTAAACGTCAGAGCTTGAAACAGAAACAGTACAACAGCAGGGCCAAGAAAGGCAAACAGGCGGATCCTCCTCAAAAAGCTGAATTCCCTAAAGGGTTTCAGCAAAGCATTTTTAAAAATGTATTTTGTTGAAGTACAGTTGATTTACAATGTAGTGATTCAGATATATATATATATATATATATTCAAATATTCAGATATATATATACACACATATATTTGATATTGAATATAGCTCCCTGTGCTATACAGTAGGACCTTGTTATTTATCTGTTCTATATATAATCATTTGCATGTGCTAATCCCAAACTCCCAATCCTTCCCTTTCCCAACCCCTTCTCCCTTGGCAACCACAAATCTGATCTCTACAGCAAAGCACTTTTAAAGTCACGTCAGGGAAGGGGTCTCAGGGTCTGTGATCAGCTTGGGCACAGTTCTCTGATAGGTTGATGCATGGGAGAGGACACGGTTGGGGGGAGGGATGGGGTGGGAGGGGGAGCAAGAACCATACAGTCTTGCTCTGATTCACTAAGACCATCATTTTGACTTTCAGCATCTCGATTGCATTATCATCAGCTGGGATGACATTCTTTGCACTTATCCTGCTTAGGATTTTCTGCTTTCCATGGATCTGTGGGTTATCTTTTATGAACCCTGAAAAATAATACATCTTCAAGTATTTATTTAACCCCTCTTTCTTCCCTATGGCACTCATGTAAAGTTAGACCATTTGACTGAATCTCACAGGCCCTGATGCTCCGATTAAGTTTTTTCTATTGTTTTTATTCTAAGTTTCCCTTGGGCTATTTTAAACTGCCCTGTCTCTCCCTATGCTCATAGTGTTTTTTCCTCCTAATTCATCCAAATGAGTTCTTAATTTTGGATATTTTATCTTTTACTTTCTGAATATGATGGCTAACTGGGTTTTAACTCGACTGAGTCACAGTACTCCAATATGTGGTCAGATACTATTCTGGATGTTTCTGTGAGGATATTTTTGGATGAGATTGACATTTAAAAATATTAATTTATTTATTTGGGGCTGCATCAGCACTAGGAATCTCTGTTGCCGTGCACAGACTCTCTGGTTGTGGCTCAGTTGCTCTGTGGCATGTGAGATCTTAGTTCCCCCTCCAAGGAATCGAGCCTAAATCCCCTACATTGCAAGGTGGATTCTTAACCACTGGATCACCAGGGAAGTCCCAGGACTGACATTTAAATTGGTGAAACTGGAGTGAAGCAGGCTGTTCTCCATAATGTGGGTGGGTCTCATCTAATCGGTTGAAGGTCTGAATAGCTCAAAAGACTGATTTCTTCCCAACAAGAGGAAATTCTGCAGCAGTCTTCAGACTTTAACTGTAGCATCAGCTCTCCCTGTGTCTCTAGCCTTCTGGCTGTAGGGGAGCAGAATTTGCCACCCTAAAATATGTCTCTTTGGCATATTGGTTGTTTCAAGCTAATTATTTTCTGAGAAACAGCAGACATGGGAATGACTCTGAAAACCAAGTAGGAGTTGACCTTTTGTAAGAAACATTTACAGATATAAAGGCAATCTTCCATTTGGGACGACCAAACATCTAGAAACTGGTGGAGAACTCAGTGACTTAAATCTGCATCACTGATCGACCCCCCCCCCCCCAACCTTAACTGATTCTCCCTGCCTTCAACAACCTGTTTTTTCCTTTGGCTGAGGATGGTATTTAAGGTGAGAGCTTCAGCCACTTCAATGAGTTACTCAGCTTTCCTGGGTCTCTCCCATGTAGACATGGTATTACACTTCTGTTTGATTTTCTCCTGTTAATCTGTCTCATGTCAATTTAATTCTTAGGCTAGCCAAAAGAGTAGAAGAAAATTTCTCCCCCCCTCCAACACAGCCCACCCTGGAGTTTTTGAACTTGCAGCCTCCCTAAGGTCATGAGCCCCATCCTTAACCATTTTGCTTACATACACATTCTATTGGTTCTGCTTCTCCGGAAAATCCTGGCCAATACACGGTATATTTATTCGATTTGTTTTATAAAGTCCTATTCTCTGTTAAAACTCTCAGTTTTTCAAGTCTTCTAATGAATACACTTAGCATAAAGTCCTTTCCTGCTGACTCCACTATCTGGACCATCGCTGGGTCTTTCTCTCCTGTTGCTACTGTCACCTTCGGGCGTTGTATAAGTCAGAGCCAGAGGCCACGAGCACCTCTGTAGCAGAAGGTCTCTAGTCTCCTCTTTTACCAGATTAAGTGCAGAGGTGTTCTCCAGGTCACCTCCACCAGAAGCTGAGCTAGGCTGGGCTGGACCCCAGGGTCAGGCAGGCGCATCTGACCTCCCATCCCTCTCCCCCCAGGCCTCTAGTGGAGGCTCAGCAGGACCTCTCCTCGTCCCGCAAAGCGCGGCAGATGCATTTCCGCCCCTTCGTGCCCCGAAGCCTCCCGCTGCCAACCCCTGCTGCCTTGCTCCAGACTCTCCAGAGTCTCCTGAGCAAGACCAGCTATGTGTTCGGAGCAGGCCTCCTTCCTCCGGTGGGAACTCGGTCCGAGGGAGGTGGGCCCGCCGCGGGTGCCGTCCCCCTGACAGCACCGGAGCCCGCGCGCGCCGCTGTCCCGGGACCGGGCAGGCGCCGCCGGCTCGCCGCTCCGCCGGCGGTCTGGGTACCCTGGAAGGTGGCTGGCGGGGCCCCGAGGGCGGGGCGGGGGCCGCGCAGGCTCGGTTCCCCACTGCTGGAAGCCAGTCCACTTGGTCCTGGGTCCGCTCAGCTCCCCGGCACGTTTAAATATGACAGCTGCCACCCGCCTGCTATTTTCTTCTCGGTCCCGCGGGAGAACGTGACTGCCGGCCTCCTCCGTCCTGACACATCCCGGACGCCCTCTGATGGCTACTGAGATGTATATGTTTGCCTTGCGTCCTGATGGTTTTCGAAATTTGTTGCTTGTATTCTTTATTCTCCAGGATTTCCAGGTATACTACCACCTCATCCACAGATGGACCTGATTTTACTTCTTGCCCCATTCTAAAGCCTCTGATTAATATTTTATAATTATATCAGTGAATACTGGCTGAATTTCAAATATTGATGGGAATGCTTTTCTTATAATATAAGGTGATGACTTTAAGAGATTATATTTTTCTTGAATATTTTTAATTGAAGGATAATTAATCTATTCCAGGATACTTCAAAGTCTATAGATTTATTCCTATTACATTTATTTTCATATATATTAAAAGGATGAATTGTATTAACAAATTCCACGATATTTAACTGAGTCCTAGGAATATATCCTACTTTTTCTTCGTGTATTTTCTTGATGTGCTGTTGGATTCTGTTTGTTAATATTTCTTTAATATTTTTGCAATGATAAAAGATGTTGGTTTGTAATTGTCTTTCTTTTTACAATTTTTATTAGGTTGGTTATCAATATTATATTGGCTCTGTTAAAATAATTTGGAAGTCTCTTTTATGTTCTCAAAAAGTCTGTGTCATTAGGAATATCTGGTCTTTGAAGATTTTGTAGAATTTGTGAATTTTGTAGAATTATTTCAGATTGTGAAATAATCTGATCTGGGCCATTTGTTTTGGAATAATTTCTTATTATGTTTATTTTATACCAAAATTGATTTCTTTAAGTTTTTCTCTCAACTGGAATAAATTTTGCTTAAGTGTATTTTCCTAGGTAGTTATCCACCTCATTTGAGGTCCCATATTTGTTTAAGGGTATATGAAATAGTCTGTTTTCATTTAAAATTTTGTCTCTCAATAATTGCTTCACTCAGTATTTATTATTTGTATATTTGTACTGCCCCTTTTTTATTGATTGGTTAGTCGGCTGCTTATCTAGTTCTTTTAGTTTTTCAGAGAACCAAGTTTTGGCTTTATTAATCATGCCTGGGTTTTGTTCTCTGCACCATTTACTTCAGTTTCTAGCCTTGTGATTTTCTTCTCCATATTTTCTTCTGTTGGTTTTGGTTCCTCCCCACCCCACCCCTCCAGTATTTTTGAACTGGGAATTTGAATTCGTGTACTGTCATTTTTTTTCCCCTTTTTACTAAAAAATCAAACTTCAAGTTTTAAAAAACTTCTTATAGTACTGATGCTTGATTATATTCTTGACTATGTTTAAAATACTTGGTTCAAATTTTATTTTCTTGAGTTTTTCTTTTTTAATAATTTCTGCATCTTGAGAAGTCTGATATCAACCTTTTTTTTCTCTTTACATATATGCTGTGGGGGTTTTTGCACTAAAGGATGCTTCTGTATCTTTTACATTTTTTACTAGCGTTGTCTGAGGGCTCACTTTTCTGGGTCATTTTTCCAGAACAGGTGAGCGCTTTTTGTCCTCTTGTTTGCCCGCCCTCATGCTACAGCTTCCGACTCAGGTTCTCACGTGCCTGCCCCCTTGGAACTCGAAAGTGTGAGCTCACCTCTAAGCTGGTCTACTTACGGAGACCATACATGGAAAATTTCCTCCAGTCGTTCCTCACGTTCGTCATTTTTCATCTCGTCTTATTTTTATTGCCTATTGCTGCCCTGGTGCCAGGTGCTCCTTCACACTTTCAAATGTTTTAATTCGGGCAGGAGAGTTCTATTCTGCTCCCTAGTTGGGTGTCCGGGACATTTCCCAGGAGCAAGGCTTCATCCTCTGTACTTCTCCCCGCAGATGCGCGCGGGGTCGCCCTCTTCCGGCTGCGCGGTGAAGTGCGGCTGCCCGGGCGCCCGCGCGCAGGTGGTGGGAGGGGTGGGTGTCCACCAACACCAGGAGTCTCTCCGGCTCCCGCAGCTCTGAACTTCCCCTTCTCCCTTCCTTCTTCCCATGTACCACCAAGCCTGCCAAGGGTGTCACCGCCCCCCCCCCCAACTTGTCTGCTTCCAAAGAAAGGATGCGTCTCCGCTGCTCTCAGCCTGCAGTACCAGGGAGCCATAGGGAGCCTGCCAGCGGGCTGCGGGGCAGCAGAGGAAGGCAAAAACATCGCTGGGGGCAGAGACCTCTCTGACCCCAGGACCTGCGTCCCGGCCCAGAAGAAAGGACCTTGCCGAAACATGAGCTCACAGGTGGTGACTCACCCTTCGCCGATGGGGCCAAGGCTTTTTTAACTCGGGACTGTACCCTGAGGCGTGGGGTCATGCAAAACTGTCCTGGCCGCCCACCCCACGCCCACCCAGCCTGCTTCAACACACCCACATCCAATACCACCATGCGATTTGAGGTCCCAGACTCACCTTCAACTGGATTACTGCGTGAAATGACAAACGAATAAGCATACAATGTAAACCAAGATCCGCCCCCCAAGCGGCTCCAGTTCAACCGTGTCTGGGCCCACGTCCAAGCCCGGCCCACACCCGGCCAAAGGCAGAACAGCTAGTGGGGTTGGAGCGGTGCTCAGTAAAGGGACCCAAGGCTCTGGGTGCTCCACCACCCCCGAGGTGGAGGCTGGGACCTGCCAGGCAAGATGGGGCGGGGGATAGTCTTTCTGGTTCGACCACTGGGAGGGGAAATGACCCCAACCAGCTGCACACCCTTGTCAGCAGCCAGCATGTTCTCCCCTTGTGGTGACGGGAAACTGGGCCTGAAAGGGGTGCCGGGCCTGGTGGTCGCTGGTGGAGGTGTTGCAGTGATCACTTGGGGGCCAGAGGCATCCCCTCTCCACACCCTTTGCCTAGTAGTCACCTCCTTTGTCCTTCTACCCACTCTCCTGCTGGACCCCTGGGGGCAGGCATCCCCTGCTGCTAATCCAGATCCAGGACCCACACACTGCCCACCTGCTCCTCACAGATGCTCAGCGGGGCATGATCAAGGAAATAAAGGCAAGAAGGAAAAAAGAAAAGGCCTGGGGGGAAATACAGGCAAGAAATGGTGTGAAAACCCACGTAGCCAGCAGACACCCAGGTGAGGGCCTCTGGGCTTTGGCTCTGCCTTCAGGGTGCAGCCTCAGGAGACTGGGTCTCTGGGGGTCAGAGAAGAGCGGAGCATCTCCTGCCACACCTGGACTCAGGCAGGGCCCTGAGAGTCACCGGTCTCCAGGTGAGGTTGGGGGTTTGTTACAGGAAGAGAAGGAAGTGCCCGCGGGGTGGAGCCTGACGGAGGGGGTGAGCCACAGGGGAGACGACTTCCCTACACCCCTTCTCCCCTTTCTGCTCCAGCAGGAAGCAGCCATCCTCACGAACCCCAGGAGACCCTCCCCAGCCCCTCCCTGGGCTGACTCTCCCCGCTGGGCAGTTCCCTGAAGTTGGGAAGGGAAGGGGCGGGAGAGGGGTCAGGCTGGGAGAGAGTGTCCCATGAGAACTAGGATCTGACTGACCTCAAATGAGGGTGTCCAGGGCGGAGAGACCCAGGGGATGGGCGGGTGCGACTTGGGGAGCTCAGGGCAAAGCCTCCTTCTCTGCCCCACCTCCCTCCCCCGCTCCCCCGCAGGCTAAGCTGGTGGTGTCATGGGGGCGCTGGTTCTAGCCCTGTGGGCTCTGCTGGTATCTTTGGAGCCTGCTGGCGGAGCCAGAGAGCCAGGTAAGGATGGCCCTCTTGGCTGCAGGGGCTCCTGAGGGAGGTGGACACATCCCCGGCGACGGCGCTTAGCTGGGTGGGTGTGCAGCGCGATCCTCCGCAGCCTGTGCTGCCCCGCAGGGAAGAACCTGAGCTGCTACCAGTGCTTCAAAGTCAGGAGCCCAGAGTTTTGCTTGCCAACGGTGTGCTCCTCCACTGACCAGGTCTGCGTCTCCCACACGGTGATCATCACCCTGAGTGAGTACTCGGCCAGGGTGGAGGGGCCTCCGGAAACTCAGCACTGGGGTCAGTAGGGAACTGATGAAGGCTCCCCTCAGGGGCCCCCGGCCTGCGCCCGCCTTTGCCTGATCCCCACCCTGAGCACAGGGGAGGGGCCAGCTGCTCAAGATTGAGCCTGGGGGCTTCTGGAGGGGGCTGGCTGGTCTCTCTCCTTCTCTGGGGTGCCACTAAACCACGTGCCACTTGGCAGTCCATGATATGATGTAAGGCGATGCATACAGTTGTCATATGTGTGCGTGCTCAGTCGCTCAGTTGTGTCTGACTCTTTGCGACCCCATGGGTTGCAACCCGCCAGGCTCCTCTGTCTTGAATTTTCCAGGGAGGAACACTGAAGCGGGTTGGCATTTCCCACTCCAGGGGGATCTTCTCGACTCAGGCTCTTGCATCTCCTGCATTGGCAGGTGGATACTTTACCACTAGCACCACCTGGGAGGCCCGTGCAATTGTCATATATACAATACAATAAGGTTCAACACAGTGAATAGCATGCATGCAACAGATACAGCACACACCAGACAACAGCACAGCATGAGGAGGAGAGCTCCTCCAAGGCGACCTTTTCCAAGGTCTCTGCAGGTCTCTGAGAGGAGGGGGGACGGGGCCCATGGGAACAGCCGGCCCCCCACCCCGTCACTCTCCCTTTCTCTCCGCTCAGCTTCCCCATCTCCCCGAGACCCCCAGGCCCCTGGCTGCCTGGGTGTCCAGGCTGTGCATGGTTTCAGGGAAGAGCCAAGACCAGGGCCAGCAGCCCTGAACCTTGCCTTTGCTATGACCTTGAAGGTGACCTTGGGCAGCTATGCACCCAGCACTGCGCAGAGCCTGGCCTGTGAAAGGGTCAGGAAAAGGTGTCAGTGACCCTTGGGGACTGGGCCTTGCTGCCTGCCCCAGGCTCTTCCTCCTCCTGGATGCTGTCCTCTTCCCTGCAGGACTATGGGTGAGCACCCTGCTCAGCAAGCGCTGTGCCCCCAGGTGCCCCAACACCAACATGGAGTTGAAATGGCTGTTGGACTCTGGGGTGCTCAGCAAGATCGTCCGGCAGTGCTGCTCCAGATCTCTCTGCAACCGGGCCCCTGCCCCACAGGAGGGCCCATGGGCCCTCCCACGGGGGCTCATGCTTCGGGTGGGCCTTGGCCTCCTCTGGGTCCTGCTGTGAGCACCTTCCCTCGGCCCAAAGCGCACCCTGCCCCCATCACTCTCAAGGCCCTGGGTGGGACATGCCCCTGAGGTGGTCGGAGATGCCCTCACCTCACCCTGGGCCTGGATGTCCCCAGCAGAGGCCCTTCACTCACACAGCCTGGGACTGTAGCCCCCGCTGTGTTGGAGGGGAGTGGGAATGCACATTTCTCAGCTTGGGCTAACAGCCCCTGCCCTGAATGGATGGTCCAGGCCCCCGTGTTGTGGAAAAAGAGGTGGGGAAAGCCAGAGGGTGGCTCTGGCTCTGGCTCTGACCCGCTCTGTGCTCTCGGCACCTCCATGCCCACCATCCTGGCCACCTCTGTCCCTGGCTCAGGCAGAGTCCTGCAGGGGCACCGTGACCGTCACTCCTTCCAGAGACAATAAAGTCACTGCTTGACCACAGCCCCTCCTGCCTCCTCCTCATCTCTACCTGCTGTGCCCAGACTCCAGCTCTTCCACCAGCTCTCAGCAGACCTCGGTGGTTCGGCACTGTCCAGTGTGGGAGTAGTGCACGAAACCCTCCATCTAGGTTACAGCCCACCAAGTGGGGGACAGGACCAGCACTGGGCAAGCAGGCATCACAGGCTCAAGTCCAGGTCCTCAGGAGGGCCAGCTAGCCAGCAGTGGAGATGGAGGGTCAGCGTCTGGAGCAGAGGCCGGGCTCAGTGGTGCCCGCCTAGGGCAGTAGGGTAGAGAGATGCTGGGTGGGGGTGTCTGAGTAGTGGGGCAGATGTGACCCATGTTTGGTGCTCAGCTGGGCTGGACAATGTAGGTGCTGATGGAAGGCCTGGAGGTGCCCAGGATGGTCCCATGCTTGGCTTCGGGGGAGGGTCACCCAGGACGGGGCACAGGGAGGGAGCAGGTTGGGACTAGCAGAACTGATGACAAGCTCACGGCTGTCCAGGCTGCACCAGGGCCCCACGGGACATCCAGGGGGACGTCTTGGAGGACCAGGCAGTAGAGGACAGGAACCAAGAATCAGTGGGAGGGGGCAGCATCACCAGGCAGCAGGTGTCCAGAACCCAGAACACTGGGTCCACACACCTGTTCTCCACCCCTGGTTTCTCAGGCTTGCCCTGCCCACAGGTCTGCACACTCCCCACCCCCAACCCAGGGTCTGCACACTGGCCCAGCTCCAGATTCTTACATCTGCCTCCCACCATCGCACGCCTGACCCCGATCTCCAATTCCTGGCCATCTTCCCATAGATCAAGATGGGCCGCTGGCCCTCGGTTCTCTGGGGCCTTCATGGGTTCATGGTCCTGGGCATGGCTCCCCTCTGTGCAGGGAGATGGCTGGGGTGACCCAGAAGTCTTTGGATGAGAGTTCCAGAATGCCCACCTTAAAGTGGGGCCTCTTTCCCCTTCACTCGGGGTGTAGATTTTCATGCTGAATTTAAACCCCCCCAAGTCCCCTGGGCTGGCCAAGCAGACGGTGACCATCTACTGCTCCTGTCTCCCCATGTGAGGTTCCTGGCCCATTGAGGCATAAGGAATCTCACTTCCTGAGTTAAGGCCAGTGCAGAAGGGAAATGTCACCCAGTAGAGTTGGGGTCTTCCCTCCAAGCTAGGAATCGGTGTGTGTGATCTGGGTCAGAGGCCACCATGCCCCATCTCCCCAAGACCCACCGTGGCAGCCAGTCTCTGCTTCCCTCTCCATGAAGATGGGCACCTTGAGGGCTGAGCATCCTGGTCTCTGTTCTGGACAGAGGGCCTGGGACTGTAGGCCTTCTGGGCATATTCTCAGCTAGAAATCAGAAACTTTCCTGAATAAATGGATAAATGTGCAAAGAATGAGTGAAGGAAAGATGAAGATGATTGACAACTGGATGAGAAAGATGTTCTTGAGCAGTGAGGAGCTGCTTCATGATGGCTGAGCTTGTGGGCTGAGAAGAAGCTGGAGCCGTCCTCAATCACTTGGCTTCCCCAAGTCCCTCTGAGCTGAGATAATGCCGAGTCACAAGCCTCCTGACACCACACCCTCCCACTTTCCCTAGGGGCCTGAGCAACACGTGGCCACCCAACCCAAAGCTGATCTGCGCCAACAGCAGGACCACCAGCGTGCAGGCACCACCATAGCCGTCCTCAGCTTCAGGATTTTTGCTGCAGATTCTTTGGCCACTGGGGTCTTTTTTCACAGTCTCTGCTGGGAAACTCAAATCCGGCTACAGCCTCCACTCCAGCAGGTGTCCAGCTTCGTGCCGACACTCAGACATGCCCAATGCTGTCTCCATCTGATCACAACTTGCCTTTCCCCTCTGCCCCACGTCCTTCATAATTGAGTTTCTGATTCTCTTGGTTTGTATTACCTTAACTTAAACTAAAATGGATTTGGTGAGCCAGTGTTCATAGATTCCCCATCCCCTGACCTCTGTTCACCGGTTCTGCCTGCAGAACTCTCCCTGTCTTCGTCCTGTCGGGGTCCTGATCCCACTGATGGAACCTGGGTGTCCCCCAGATGGTCTGGAGAGATTCAGGCCAGCCCAATGGCAGTGTGTGTGGAGAGGTGGGTGAGGGACTGTGAAGTCCTAGCAGGGAAAGCCGGCAGTGGGGGCATCCCACTGCTGCTTCTGCTCCCCTTGCCCTAAAAAAAGAGCCCCGAGCCCGCCATGCTCCCATCCGCCACGTCCGTGGTTCAGCCACGGGTCACGCCATGGAGCCCAGAGGACTCTCTCTCCTTCAGGACCTGTTCCCACCCCCTCCACCCCCACCAAGGTCTTCTGCTCAACCGTGAAAAGAGCAGTTTCATTCGCTCATGTTGTTCCAAATGTCCAGATTTTTATCATTTAACAATAAATTACCCCACAGGCCATGTCCTCTGACCATATTCACTTAAACTAAACATCTATAACAAAGAAGATAAACTTTTAAATCCCAACTATCCCTGAATTATTACATTCCGATTAGTTCATCTGTTGAACAAGGAATTATGATTTTTTCTTAATTCCTTGAACTAAGGGGTAATAAAATCAAGACAAACCTCTAGTTTAAAAAGAAAATGGGTAATGTGAGGAAAATGGATAGACTACAGGCTTATGTTATGAAAGAAGAGGTGCTGAAACACCAAGAAACCACGTGCTTAAATCTCTAACCTGGAAAAAGAAAAATTAAACCAAAAGAAATCAAAATTAGGCCAAGAGTGTGATTTAGTGAAATAGGAAACCAAAATGAAGTAGAGAAGATCCACAAAACTGAGGAACTACAAGCTGTCTTGACTGTGATGGTTCAATCAATGTTTACATTTGTCAAGCTCAACAAATTGTCCATTTCAAAGGGGTGCTTTTTCCTGGGTATAAATCACTTTAGCAGAGTTGACTGAATTATCACCAAAGAGTCATTGCATGGAACAGGTATGAATATTTAGATGCAATGAAGTATTTCCTAGTGAAAAATGCAGATTACCAAATTTGACCCAAAAAAGTAAAATTTCCAAGTTCCTTTTACAAAGCAAGCATAATACTGATAGCTAAACCTGATGACAATACTAAAGAGGAAATTAGAGCATTTTGTGGATCAGTGCAACAATCTTAAATAAAGTAAAATATTAACAAACCGAACTCAACAGCATATTATACAATAACATGAGTATGTGTGTATCAGCCCTGGAGGCAGGAACTTAACTGCATAGGAAGGTGCTGGATACAGTCATACAAAGGAGCTGGACAGAGGATCAGTACTTCCTAACGTTGTATTTGAGACACAAGCAAATGAAAGTAAACCAAAAGCAGTAGAGGCAAAAGAAATTGGGAATTTACAATCTCGATTGCAACTAAATAGTATGTTTTAAAGACCCTAAAAAAATCAATGGTAAAACTAGCAAAATCAATAAAAATCATTCAATAAGTTAGGAGAATATGAAACTGAAGTGAAAATCAGTAGCCATTTTCTACATAAGCAATAGCCAACCAGAGGCTGTAATGGGAGAGAATTTTTTATTTACTGTTGGAGAAGAGGGACTTAATATTTAAAAATAAATCTGACTAAAAATATGCAAAATCTAAAGGAGGAAAATTCAACAAACTCCCTAAAGATGCAGCAGTAGCTTTGAACAACTGAAAAAACACTCCTTACTCTAAATATCATTAAAATGTGTGTTCTCTCTAATTTATAAGATTTTTAATTAATGTGATTACCATAAAAATAACAGTGTTCTTTTTTCAATTGGACAAGTTGAAAGCCAGGTAAACAAAAAAATTCAAGATCAGTTAGGAAAAGAATTAAGTTGTGGGAGTAATTAGTACTACCAGAGGTTAAAATATAACTTCTAAGAAAAAAAAATTTAAACACTGTGTTACTGTCCTGTGGATGGACAATCAAGTGAAGTAGAATAAAAAGACCAGAAATATACCCAAGAACATACGGAAATTTAGTGTATGATAAAAGAGGAATCTGTAATCACTGGAGCAAAGATGAACCTTTAAAAAATAATTGGTTTGTGAACAAATAAGTGACTACTTAGAAAAAGTAAAAATTGGATCCATACCCATGCATCCATACATCATACCTGAGAATAAACTAAATATTAAACAGCTAAAACTAAAATACCCAGAGAAACAATATGTGAGTATCTTCATAACCTGAGTGTGGAAACAGGCTTCCTATGTATAGTTAAAAACTCAAATGCAACCAAAGATAAACTGATTTGTTTACATACAAATATAAAGATTTTTCATGACATACACACCACCAACCCCCCAGAGGATATAAACACATTAAAAAAATTTAGGGTGAGGGAAGGGGGCTAAATCAAATATGAATGATACATGAAAAAAATTAACAATGATATATGAAATAACACATAAATATAAAAAAATATGCTTGCCTTCAGTCATGAAGTAAATTCAGAGAAGATAGTGCCGTACCTGCCACAGAGGGTGCTGTGCAGAGCGTGGGGGATACAGGGTCAGAGCCAGCTCTGGTTTGGAGAGGACGGACGCTCTCCTCGCCCACTGGATGCAGCTATAAAACCAGAATGAAATACATGGGGAAGCCACATGAAGACTGTGAACAGAAAACAGGAGTAGAAGGATTGGGAAATAAGACTTTGAAGGGGTGGTAAGTTTCCCCCTTTTCATTTCCTCTGGTTTTCCCTAGACTGGACCTATGACAGACAGCCCATAGCCTTTTGGGGGAGAGGAGGGCACTCCATCCAGCTTGCAGGATCTTAGTTCCCTGACCAAGGACTGAACCTGGCACCAGCAGTGAAAGCAGAGTCCTAACCATGAGACCACCAGGGAATTCCCAAGACAGCCCAGATCCTGAAAGTGAACACAGACAGAAGACATGACTACCTCTTGGTCTAACTCAACGAGTGGGGAAAATCGTGACTTCAGCAGCCCACAATTCACCTGCAGTTCTGAGAGAAAGGAACTGGCCTCTCCAGTCAGAGGATCTGTGACCCAAAGACTGTGGGGTAAAACCCACTGACATTTTTCTCTAGATCCTCCCACCTCATGACCCCAGGTGTGGCTGCAGTGGTGGGGAGTAAGCAGCACTGTGGAATAATTAAGCTCCAGCTGTCTGACTAGAGGACAGAAAAGAGGCACGCACCGAACTAGAAAGTGCCAGAGAGACTGCAGGGAGGGAGAAGCCTGAGAGAGAAATCCCGTAAAGATGTTTAGGAGAAGATGGGCTTCCCAGGTGGCATTAGTGGTAAAGAAGCCGCCTGCCAATGCAGGAGACGCAAGAGATGCGGGTTCGATCCCTGGGTTGGGAAGATCCTCTAGAGGAGAAAACGGAGACCCACTCCAGTGTTCTTGCCAGGAAAATTCCACAGACAGAGGAGCCTGGCAGGCTACAGTCTGTAGGGTGGCAAAGAGTCGGACACAACCCAAGTGCCTTAGCGCTTAGCAGGCTCACTCCCGAGCTGAGCAGTCCAGTGATGGAGGCTGCAGCTGTCAAGATCCCTCCCAAGCTTTGAGCTCCTGTCAGGAGCCCACAGTGCAGACACGACCCTGAGGGGGGGTCTCTGGTGGTCCTTCCCGAAAGGCCTGGGCATGGCTGTGGGGGTCCTGGGGTGTTTTAGGGACCAGAGAGGGCTCTGTGTGTGAAAGAATGAACGCATGTGTCAGCATGTGCGGGACTGTGACCGTGTGAGTGTGTATAACCACAGTGCGAGCACCTGGCAGGTACCACCTTGGTTACAAGGGACAGAGCCGACACCACCATGAACACAACCACATTTCCTCCACATAAACAAGCCCAAATGAACACACTTTCCACAAAGCAGTTGGCCGTCACTCTTCGAAAGTGTCGAGGCCCTGAAAGAAATCAAGACTGAGGCCTGTTCCAAATCAAAGGGACCTCAGGAGGCCAGACAAGCGAGTGGGACCTGAGGTTGGGTGTGTGGTCAGCGGGAGAAGGGCAAGATGGGCTTGGGCAGACTCAGGAACGATCTGTAAACTGGATCATTGTTGCCTGTCAGTGTTAACTTTGTCATTTTGATCACCGTACTATGGTTATATGCAATGTTAAAATTTGAAATATCTGTGTAAAGGGTTATATAGGATACTTCTATACTAGTTTGCAACTTTTTATAAGTCTGAAATTACATTCAAATGAAAAGTTTAAGCTATGAGCCTCTTCACAGAATCCTAGTCTTGTATTGCTCTTTCATATAACTAGAGAAGGATATAGATTTTGCCCAAACTACTACCCTTCACTTTATCCAAAACATTTGATGAGTAGTATTTTCCTCATCTATTCTGGGTCTTTCAGAAAATATTTAAGGACGTCTCTGGTGATCCAGTGGTTAAGAATCTGCCTGCCAATGCAGCGGTCACCGGTTTGATCCCTGCTCTGGAAAGATTCCACATGCCATAAGGGGACTAAGCCCACACACTCCAGTCTGTGCTCCACAAAGCAAGCCAGTGCCACGAAGACAAACCCTTGCACCACAGCTGGAGAGCAGACTCCACTCACCCCAGACAGAGGAAGCCTGAGTGCAACGACAAAGACCCAGCGCAGCCAAAAATAAAGAAAAATATTTTATAACCCAGTTAACGTTAAAAGTGTTAAAAAAAATATTTCAGATGTCCTCTTCTAAAAAACCTATGCTACTTTGAAATGCTTCTTTTTCATTTCTACATGTGAAAAAAAATGTACTTATCTTTTGTTGTTGATTTCTCATTTAATTGCATCTAAGTCAGAGAACAAAGTCCCGAGGTATGACATAAAGTGTTTTGAGAAATGATAAAATCTGGACACTTTGAACAGATTCGAAGCACTGGAAGGTCTTGTTCAGGTCTCAGTTGCAGCACCTGAGTCCCAGGGACAAGGGTGTTTAATTATTGCCACAGAAGGAGGGCCTGATGGAGCCCTGGGGCCATCTGTTCTACGGAGCATGAACTTGATGCAATGAATTGTCCTTTCTCACCCCTTCCCTTGGCCCCCACTCTCTTGGGCACTTGGGCTTCTCTGTAGAGAACAAATCTTTCCCCCGCAAATCTCTCCCCCCACCTCTCCACGGTGTGGAGCTCCCTCCCTGCTCCACAGGGTCAGTTACATCAGAGCTGCTGGCTGAGTCTGCTGCTGGCCTGGGTGGGTGGACCCGCAGGTGGGGAGACCCTGCCTCCCCCCAGCCAGCTGTGACTCAGTTCCCCGCCACCCCACCCCAGGGCCTCAGAGGCTACAGGTTTAAGACCGCCAGGAAGCCTTCCTGAGAACAGGCTTGCTTCTTACTTGCATCAGGGTGGAGCTCAGGTCTGGGGTTCAGGTGAGGGTGCCTGGGACCAGGACCCACGTCGTCAGGACAGAGGATCAGAGAAGCCAGGAGGACAGACATACCTGGGCATCAAGAGTGTGCCGGGTGTGGGGCTGAGAGAGACGGGGGGAGAGCAGAAACAGGAGGGGCCTGAGGCCAGGGGTCTGGGGGCAGCTCCTCTGCCTCCCCTCTCGCAGGCTTGGCTGACCGCGGGGTCCTCCTGGGCCTGTGGTGGGCCCCGGTGTGTGCACAGAGAGCTGAGGCCAGCAGAGGTGCAGGGGGGCCTGCTGGGCCTGTGGGTTCAAGGCTGTGTGGGCAGGAACCACGGGGAGCTGGGGGTAGTGACGCCAGCCTGCAGGTGTTGAGTGCTGAGTGTCTGACCTGCGTCCCAGGAGGCGCTTGTGCTTAGGGCTGGGGGTCAGCTGGGGCCCTGGGAGCCTGTAGGCTTCAGCGGGCAGTGGCAGGGTGGTCGGTCCCTGGGCACACCTAGGTGGACAATGCCCCACCTGGCCCACCCCCCGCAGACCCCAGCCTGCAGTGCTAGCATGGCCGGAAGGCCGACTCCTCCCCCACCGCTTTAAAGCTGCCTGCCCCCCACTCCAGCACTCTTGTTGTTTCTCCTCCAAGGTGGTCTCCGGATGGGTGAGTCCAGGGCGGAGCTCAGCTGCCGGCCTGGGGGTCCCTGGTGCGCCCTGTGAGTGGAGTCAGGAGTCTCCACCTCCAGAGACCCTATGCTCTGCTGGTTCCTTCCATGCAAAGGCCACAGGAATGTCCCAGGGTGAAGGAGGGAGAGCGTGCTCTGGAGGGGACATCAGGCCAGAGACCAAGAGGCCCTCAGAGCCCCACAGAGGCCGCTCCATTTCACTGGGCTCAGGGGCTGTCAGTGCTCCCCTGGGGTCCTCTCCCAACCTCCGCTCTGAAGGAAGTGACCCCAGGGAGCACGTGCACCTTGGAGAAGCTGGTCCTTGCTTCTGTCTTTCCCCTCATCTCTCACCTGTCCTTCCACTTCTACTCTCCTAGGGAGTCAGTCAGGGGGGTGACAGACCCCTCGGGGTGAGCCCCGGAGTGGGTGCAGGCTGCCAGGAGCTGTGAGCCTTCAGGCCCCAGCGTCCTGCCCTCACCTGCCCATTCTGGGAAGAGGGGCCTGCTGGTCTCACGTGAATGTTCCAAGTTGTACTTCAGCTGGAAAGCCTTTCTGAGGTTGGGTCTCTCCTACCCCACCCAGTAGGAAGGTGGGAGGCTATTTGCTGATTTTCTCTCCATCTGT
The DNA here is from genome assembly GCA_007570785.1 of Antilocapra americana. Taxonomy (NCBI): domain Eukaryota; kingdom Metazoa; phylum Chordata; class Mammalia; order Artiodactyla; family Antilocapridae; genus Antilocapra; species Antilocapra americana. Next base: position 131,883 of record ML660780.1, read on the forward strand.
GGATTGTCAGAGGGACCCCTGCAGGCAGGCCCCGACAAAGATGTCTAAATACCCTTGTCTGGTACCGGTGAAAACTGGGCCGAGCCTGCCCGGCTGCCTGCGGGTGCTGGGCAAGCCCCTGCTCCCCTAAATCCTGCACCCCCACCCCACAGCATGCTGGAGAACTGGGCTGTGGGGCCTCAAAGCTCACTCGCTCCGGAACACTGAACCCGCGTGTGGTCAGGAATGCCCCCACCTTCCCCGCAGCCCAGAGGCCTGGCTGGGAGCAGCCGTGTTCTCGTCTCAGGTTCTGAAGAAGAGACAGTGATCCTCAGAGGCGCGTGGGCGCCTGGGCCAAGAGCGACCCTCGGAGCAGGAGCAGACCCCCAGAGAAACGTCAGCGCACCTGGGCCACCCACTGCCCCGTGAGCCCGGGCAACTGTGGGCTCCTGCTCAGCTGGGGGCTCGGCTGGGGGCCTGGCCTCCTCCAGGCCCAGCTCTGAGCCTCTGCTTGCCACTCCCCACTCCCCTTGGCCCCTCAGTCTCTCAGGCTGAGCTGCCACCCACAGAAGATACAGGGTTGGAGGCAGTCAGGAGCCAGGTTGGAAACAGGACCGGTGCACTTCCTTGAGCCGGAGGCAACGCAGAGCTGGTGTCCTAGATACTAAATCACAACCTGCGTCCCTCACAGGAGACGGGCGGGCTCCCTGTAACTCCACGTGGGCCGGACCGCTAGACATCGCACTGGAATCAGTTCGGTGAAGCCACGCCCCCTGCTCTGTGCCTGGCTATGCTGCGGGCTGGCTCTGGGCAACAGTGGGGTCCTGGGACGCCCCCTCCCGTGATCTGGACTAACCTAGAAGTAACTCAGGAAACAGATGGAGTTCAGTCCTTTGAGCCAGTGACGATGGACCTTTTCTGACCATGACATCTTCAGAAACCTGGCATGTGAACACACACACACACACACACACACACACACAGACTCACACCCACATGAACACACACATAGACACACCTATACACATCCGCACATATCCACGTCCACACAAACACACACATAAATATACACTCACAAACGTGCACATACACAGATCAGCAAAATCGTAACACACAGAGACACATGCAAAGGAAGGGTTAACAGCTGACTGCCGCCTTCCTCCCCGCCCCCCACCCCAGGGGTGCCTTGGAGAAGGAGAAAAATTAGAAGGGAGAAAAAGGAAGCCGCCAGGCAAGCATCCTCATGAGCTTGCTGCCCAGAGCCTCCTAGCAAACAGACCATGGGGTATCCTTACCTTGGCCTGGTCGACTTATAATAAATACATCTGGATCTGAGGGATCTGGCCCTGGGAGGCGTCAGATTCTGCCCTGAGATGACTGGCATCTGAGGGCAACGTTTCTTTCAGAGGAAACACCCAGTGTCGGTGATGGCCGCACACACCACCGAGCGCTCCTCAACCTGGACCCCAGTGAGAGAGGCGTCAGGGGAGGCACTCAGTCCCTGCGCGGCCCTGCCTCCCACAGGAACTGGACAGTCCAACTCCTCAACTGCCTCCAGTCAGGGCTGTGATAGGATCACTTTTGTTAGGATGACAAGAAGGTGAAAAGCAAAAAGTGTTAGTCAGTCTTGTCCAACTCTGCAATCCCATGAACTGTAGCCCGCCAGGCTCCTCTGTCCATGGGATTCTCCAGGCAAGAATCCTGGAGTGGGTTGCCATGCCCTCCTCCAGGGGATCTTCCTGACCAGGGGATCGAATCCACATCTTCTGCATCTCCTGCATTGCAGGTGGATTCTTTACCGCTGAGCCACCAGGGAAGCCCCTTGATGACAAGAGAAGGGAGTGGGAAACTGAGGCCCTGGGAGCCAAGATGCCTGAACACACATCCTTAATAGAGAACAGCGGAGTCCTGAAGTGGTCATGGAGACCAGGTCCCACCAGAGTGGGAGACAGACCTGGACCCACAGAGCTGCCAGGGGACAGACAGAGGGACGTCAGGAAGAGGAGCTTATTCTCTGGCTGCTGTTGGCAGGTAAAAGCCCTTCAGACGAGCCAGGATAATGAGAAAGAGGTCCAACCGTTTTCTACTCAACAGAAAGTCTTTTCTTTTGCGACCCATTAAACAGATGCCACTCTCTGGGGAAGAGTGACTCAACTAAAAATTGATTACGCAAAAACCCATGCTGTGTGGACGGCCCTGCCAGGTAACCATGGACCCCCATAGCTGTCTCATGCAAGAGTAGCCTGCTTTGGGGAGAAATGACAGCAGAAGAAGACCCCTTACTGCTTTAACAGTGAGAGGGTGGGGGGCTCTGTCAGTCCTCAGCTCCCTGCCATCCACTTGCCTCAGCCCAAAGCAGCAGCTGCCTTTTTATGCCACTTCTGGAGCCTGCTGGGTCCGCTCTACCCTCTGAGTGGTCAAATACCTCGATTTGTTAGAGTTTCCTGACATTAAGCTTCCCCTGTTGAGATAACCTGGGTGATTTCTGTCTCCCCACTGGCACCAGTCCAGCCACTTAACAGACAACCAGTTGGGGTGTTTGAGTTTTGGGGGAAAATAACCTTCCACATCCAGGAATCCTGTGACTTCTGGTTATAAAGCAGCTAGGGAAAAAATCTGAATGTGAAAAGGGCCCTGAGCAAAAGCAAACCTCGGGACTCTCAGGAGACACGGCCCTGCAGTGTCCTCAACAGACCACAGCTCACTCAGGCGATATCACAGCTGGGTCTCAGGCAGGGCCTTCGCTGAAACCAAAACTGGGACTGGGACTCCAAAGCAGCCTGAAGTGCTCCTCTGGAGCTCCCAGGAGAGCCCTCCAGCTAGATTCCTCCCCCTTAGCAGAACACTCGAGCTGGACCCCCAGAGAGAGCCCTCCAGCTGGACCGTGGGGACCCTGACATCACCCCTCACTACTTTGCCAGCTGCCACAGCTCAGCTGCTCAGCCAGCTCATAGTCCATGCCCCAGGGGTCTCCTGCGTGAAAGGCTGGGTAGATTGGACTGGGGGCTCTGCTCGGTCCTCAGGGACTGAAATCAAGGTGTGGGCCAAGCTGGGCTATTCTCTGATGCCCAGGGGCCTCATAAGGCTGGTGACAGACTCTATCTTGTGGGGCTGAGGCCTCCCTTCCCTTGTTGGGGGCTGCTTGAGACCCATTCCTTTTGCGTGCAGCTGTCTCCCTAACGCCCCTTCTGCAGGCGTATGAGGTGCGATGGGCTCCCGCACACCTGTGCACCTTGGGGTGGGCTCCATGCATGCAAATCCCTTCAGGGCATGGAGCCCAGTGCTTGCTTGGGTCACCGGGACAGGAATCCAAGTTGGATTCCTGCTGACTTATGTGCTCTGCCTCACAGCATCACCTGGACCATCTGAGCATGAAAGGGAAGCAGCATGCCTTGGTCCCTTGATTCCTAGACCAGCTGGAGCTGTTTCACGCACCATTCACGACTGTGGCTGCCATCAGCTCTCTGCCCCACGACCTGCAGAGATAGTGCCAGTGACGCTGGAGGCCGGGAATGCCGAGCAGCCTGGTCCAGCTCTGGGTGGCTGGGCCTGTTGAGCCCCTGCCTGTTGGGGGTGGCAGTAGCTGCCCCCTTGCAGTCTCAGAGCTTGGTTTCTCCCCTGGACATGCCCAGTGTGGATGGGAGGGAACTCAGAGCCTGGATGAGTCCCCTACCCCCACCCTCTCCACCACCTCAGGTGCACTGGGAGATCCACTGCAGCCTCTGACACAGCCAGGCTGCACGGGAGTCTGCAGAAAGTGCCCCGGGAGTCCACCCTCAGGGGCACACCACATAGATCCCACTCTTAGTGACACATGTGCACTAGCCTGGACGGGACCGGCCCCTCCCTGCCAGAAGTTCAGGGCGGTTAGGATTCCGTCTTGGGGTACTGAGTCAAGCGGAAGTAATGTTCCTGGAAGCTCAGCATCATGAAGAAAAGGACGTGCTGTCCATAGCAGGGACACCAGAGGGAGAGCCCTTCCAGGAGACTGGCCTCTGCTGGAAACTGGCTTGGGAACCTAGTAAGGGCCAGTGAATGAGCTAGTCAAGAGGTCACGCTGCCAACATTGGGCGGATGGGGTCACCTTCCCCACCCAGGAGGGCTCTATGCATTCCTATTACTGTATCACTGCGGTACCTGGTGCCTATAGAGGGCAGTGGCGAGCAGCAACAGAGATGCAGACATAGAGAACAGGCTTAGGGACAAGGGTGGAGGGGAGGAAGGAGAAGGGGGCACGAATGGAGAGAGCAGAACGGAAGCATAGACACTACCATACGCAAGATAGACAGCCAGTGGGGATTTGATGTGTGACTCAGGGTACTCAAACTGGAGGTCTACAATAACTTAGAGGGGTGGGAAAAAGTGGGAGGTGGGAGGGAGGTTTACGATGAAGGGGACATATGTACACCTATGGCTAATTCATGTTGATGAATGGCAAAAATCAAACCAATATTTTAAAGCAATTATCTTTCAATTAAAAAAAATTTAAAAAAATTTTAAAGGTCAGTGGACAGGCAGGGTTGGATAGGAGTATTTAATGGATATCACTGGTTACTGTGGGCTCTGTTATTCTGTGATGACCTGAGAAGCATATATAAAAGAAAGCCTACTCTAACATTGCTGAAAAAGATCAGCTGAACATTCCTGCTTGTCCTTTGGGAATCAAGTGCAGGGCCAAGTCAGGAAGGACCCTGTGACACACAGAGCATCAGTGTGGAGCTGGGACCCTGTGACACACAGCATCAGTGTGGAGCTGGGACCCTGCACACACACAGCATCAGTGTGGAGCTGGGACGCTGTGACACACACCATCAGTGTGGAGCCGGGATCCTGCGCAAACAGAGCATCAGTGTGGAATTGGGACCCTGCGCACACACAGCATCTGTGTGGAGTTGGGACGATGTGCACACACAGCATCAGTGCAGAGCGGGGACCCTGTGCTGACACAGCATCAGTGCGGAGCATGGACCCTGTGCACACACAGCATCAGTGTGGAGCTGCGACCCTATGCTCACACAGCATCAGTGTGGAGCTGGGACCCTGTGCACACACAGCAT
>ML660780.1:139008-207791 GCA_007570785.1 Antilocapra americana
ACACAGCATCAGTGCGGAGCTGGGACCCTGTGCACACACACAGCATCAGTGCAAAGCGGGGACCCTGTGCACACACACAGCATCAGTGCCGAGCTGGGACCCTGGACACACACAGCATCAGTGCGGAGCTGGGACCTTGTGAACACACACACAGCATCAGTTGAAGCTGGGACCCTGCACACACACAGCATCAGGGTGGAGCGGTGACCCTGTGCACACACACAGCATCTGTGCGGAGCTGAGACCCTGGACACACACAGCATCAGTGCAGAGCTGGGACCTTGTGCACACACAGCATGAGTGTGGACCTGGGACCCTGCACACACAGCATCAGTGTGGAGCTGGCACCCTGTTCACACACACAGCATGAGTGTGGAGCTGGGACCCTGCACACACACAGCATCAGTGCGGAGCTGGGACCCTGCACACACCCAGCATCATTGCGGAGCTGGGACCTTGTGCACACACAGCATGAGTGTGGACCAGGGAACCTGCACACACAGCATCAGTGTTGAGTTGGGACCCTGTGCACACACACAGCATGAATGTGGAGCTGGGACCTGCACACACACAGCATCAGTGTGGAGCTGGGACCCTGTGCACACACAGCCTCAGTGCGGAGCTGGGACCCTGTGCACACACAGCATCAGTGTGGTTCTGAGACCCTGCGCACACACACACATCAGTGAGTAACTGGGGCTCTTCTCCATTAACCACGCTGTTTCTGTCTGGACGTTTTGATCATCTTTGGGCAACTCTTACGGCTTCCCTACAGCTCAGTGATAAAGTATCCTCCTGCGATGCATGAAACACAGGAGTCAGATTCAGTCCCTGGGTCAGGAAGATCCCCTGGAGGAGGAAATGGCAACTTGTTCCAGTATTCTTGCCTGTAGAAATCCCATGGACAAGGAACCTGGTGGGCTACAATCCATGGTGTCTGAGTGGCAATTAAGAAAACCAAGCAGTGGGGAAGAAACTGTCATTCTGCTGCTCAATGCCCCAACCCTGGGGAGGCCCCAGGGACTAACAGAACCCTCCACCCAAGTTCTTAAACTCAACATATGAAGCAAATATTTCAAGGGACCCTCCTTGGCCACAAGCATGGTGATTCTCATTAATCACAGAGGTTCTGTTCTATGAAGTCAGTGAGAACACAGAGTTGGCAAGTACACAACCACTGTTTCCAGGGAAACACAGGGCCACCTCTCCACCAGCCCATCAACACATAAATATCTACAAACCACATATCTGATTAGGGGTTAATTTCCAAAATAGAGACAGAACTCATACAGCTCAAAGACAAAAAACAAGTAATCCAGTTTTAAAATGGGCAGAGGACAGATACCTAACAGATCTGTGAAAAGATGCTCAGCATCACTAACCATCAGGGAAATGCAAATCCAAACCACAATGAGATATCGCCTCTCACCTGTCAGAATCAGTTCAGTTCAGTTCAGTCGCTCAGTTGTGTCTGACTCTTTGCGAACCCATGGACTGCAGCATGCCAGGCCTCCCTGTCCATCACCAACTCCTGGAATTTACTCCACTGAGTCAGTGATGCCATCCAACCATCTCATCCTCTGTAGTCCCCTTCTCTTCCCACCTTCAATCTTTCCCAGCATCAGTGTCTTTCCTTTTTTTTTTTCAGTGTCTTTTCAAATGAGTCAGTTCTTCACATCAGGCAGCCAAAGTATTGAAGTTTCAGCTTCAACATCAGTCCTTCCAATGAACACCCAGGACTGATCTCCTTTAGGATGGACTGGTTGGATCTCCATGCAGTCCAAGTGACTCTCAAGAGTCTTCTCCAACACCACAGTTCAAAAGCAGCAATTCTTGGGCACTCAGCCTTTTTCACTGTCCAACTCTCACATCCATACATGACTACTGGAAAAACCACAGCCTTGACTAGATGGACCTTTGTTGGCAAAGTAATGTCTCTGCTTTTTAATATGCTCTCTAGGTTGGCCATAACTTTCCTTCCAAGGAGTAAACGTCTTTTAATTTCATGTCTGCAATCATCATCTGCAGTGATTTTGGAGCCCCCCCAAAATTAAGTCTGTCACTGTTTCCACTGTTTCCCCTATGTGCCTTGAAGTGCTGGGACCAGATGCCATGATCTTAGTTTTCTGAATGTTGAGCTTTAAGCCAACTTTTTCACTCTCCTCTTTCACTTTCATCAAGAGGCTCTTCAGTTTTTCTTCACTTTCTGCCATAAGGGTGGTGTCATCTGCATATATGAGGGTATTGATATTTCTCCCGGCAATCTTGATCCAGCTTGTGCTTCATCCATCCCAGTGTTTCTCATGATGTATTCTGCCTATAAGTTAAATAAGCAAAATAGCCATCGTAAAAAAAGAGCAAATAATGAGTGTTGACCAAGATGTGGAGAAAAATGGAATCCCTGTGCACTCTTGGTGGGAATATAACTTGGTACAGCCACTGTGGAAAACAGTATGGAGTTTTCTCAAAAAATTAAAATAGAACTACCGTATGATACAGAAATTCCAAAGGAAACAAATATCTCTATGTCAAAGAGATATCTGCACCCCACGTCCATAGCAGCAAGACTTGCAACAGCCAAGTCATGGAAGCAACCTAGCATCTGTCAACAGACAAATAAATAGAAAAAATATGACAACATGGATGAACCTTGAGGGCTTCGTGCAAAGTGAAATGTCAGGCAGAGAAAGACAAATACTGTATGATCTCACTTACACATAGAACCAAAAACACCAAACTCATAGATACAGGGAACAGACTGGCGGTTGCCAGAGGCAGGTCATGGAAGGTGGAGGAATTGGTGAAGGTGGCCCAAAGGCAGAAGATTCCAGTTATAAGTTAAGTAAGTCCTGGGTTATAATGCACAGCACAATGACAAGAGTTAACATTGCATCATGTATTTGAAAGTTGCTAAGAAAGTAGAGCTTAAAATTTCTCAACATTAGGAAAAAATAATTTGTAACTATGTGAGGTGATGGATATTAACTAAATTTACCATGGTCATCAGTTCACAATGTATAGACATATCAAATCACTGTGTTATATACAGTAAATTCAATGCTATCTGTGTGTCAATTGTATCTCAGTGAAACTGGGGAAGAAACATAGCCTTGATTTAGGTATGTTCCTGTTTAAAGACACCATATTTAATATATAACGTTGATTCATGAGCACTGAACTCATGGGCATCAGCACTGGGGCTCACGCCTGAACAATGACCATCTAACACACGTGTTTTCTCTGTATGGCACACCCTTGCCTTCTTATGCTCAGGACACTGGACAGCACTTAAGCTCCATCCCTGGGGGCCACTTTAAACTGCATGATCACCAACAAAAAGCACACACACACAAAAAAAAAAAACCTGCCACCAGATAGACCAGGAAACAAGAAAGCAGAGCTTCCTCTTTTCAGACTCAGTCAGGGACAGGTGTGTTTGTGACTCAAGTCTTCTACTGCTCTCCATACATCTTCAAACATCTGAGGAAGCATGGTGGCTATTGATTTGAGTTACAAATAGATGTTAGCTAGCAGGCAAATTCACAAATACAGAATCTGACTAAGAGGATCAACTGTAAGTAAATCTCAATGGACACGAACAGTGGTTTCTTGGCACCCAAAGTGCTTTCCATGAACACCACCCGCAGGCACCAAAGGAGCTAACAGAATTGTTGTTTGGAATAACCAAAATCTAACAAAAGTTTAGATTTATTGGAAGGACTGATGCTGAAGCTGAAACTCCAATACTTTGGCCACCTGATGCGAAGAACTGACTCACTGGAAAAGACCCTGGTGCTGGGAAAGATTGAAGGCAGGAGGAGAAGGGGACGAAACAGGATGAGATGGTTGGATGGCATCACTGACTTGATGGACATGAATTTGAGCAAGCTCCAGGAGTTGGTGATGGACAGGGAGGCCTGGCGTGCTGCAGTCCATGGGGTCACAAAGAGTCGGACACGACTGAATGACTGAACAGAACAAAAGGTTAGGAAGAAGTACCAAAATTAAAATCCTAATTTTTGATCATTAATCTGCAGCCCTTCTTTATGGTCTAGTCATAAGCCCACAGTCTCCTCAGCTGTCCCCAGCTGAGACTTCTACTGAATCAAGACATCCAACTGTCGTTTTCATGTCCAGCTTCTCCCTTCCTCCCCCAGGTCACCCCTGCCACCCCCGACCCCTGGTCAGCACCTGCTCTCACCTGGACGCTGGCACGGGCTCCCCGGGGCTCCCTTCCACCGTGTTTGCCTCTCCACTGCACCCTCCCCTCCAGAGTCTGAGTGGGTTGGTCCAGTGGACTCCGTGCAGGCTGCTCCGTCTGCATCACAGAAACATAAGGCAGCATAAAGCTCGCTCAGCAGTTTCAACACCAGCTTGTCTCAAGGACACATTCCCTTCAACTACCAAGTGCTTCACAGCCACAGAAATCTGAACTGTCTGCAGAACCCCAGAGCCAGTGGCTGCTCCCGAAAGCCGCCTGCCACCCTGCTGCCGGTCCTCCCAGCCCCCACAGGCAGCACAGCCCCCGGGGTTAGCAGGAGCAGCCTGATCCTAGGTGCTGAGGGCTGACTGGGAGTGCAAGGGACACAGCACAGAACGAGTGCACAGGGTCCCCAAAGGACCCTCAGAGTGTGACCTCACTTGGAAACAAGGTCTTTGCAGGGGCAATTAAGATAAGAATGGAGGTGAGACCATGCTGGCTGATAGAGAGAAGATGTGCGTGCTAAGTCACTTCATTCATGTCTGACTCTTTCCAACCCCATGGACTGTAGCCCAACAGGCTCCTCTGTCTGTGGGATTCTCCAGGCAAGAAAACTGGAGTGGGTTGCCTTGCCCTCCTCCAGGGGATCTTCCAACCCAAGGATTGAACCCATGTCTCCTGTGCCTTCTGCATTGCAGGCAGATTCTTTATCCACTGAACCACCTGGGAAGTCCAGATAGATGATAGGTGATTGATAGATAATAGATAGGTGACAAGTAGATAGATGATGATGATGGTGAATAGATAGAAAATAATGATGATAAAGATGGCTAGATATTTGACAGATGATATAAAGTGTTATTGTCTATAAAACAATGTTTTCCATCAGATCTGTATAAAACAATGGTATAAAGGAATGTATGTGTGAGTATCAGCTTTCTGTGATATAGTGCCACGTGCATCCATGTTGGTTTCTGACCCCCGCTCATTCATAGCAGCTGCTGTATCATATCCCTTCCTGTGACCTGTGACCCCATCACACCTCATCAACCCGCTCTCCTATGGGTGGGCATTTGGGCTGCTTCAGAATTTCTGCTCCTGTGAACGGTGTGACCATACACATCCTCCTGGTACCCACACTGACGTTTCACTGCGTGATGTGCAAGAAGGAAACGGCTTCGCTATGGTAAGCAGAATATTCAGCTCCAAGAATATGACAGGCTGCGTTCCCCAGCGGCCATTCCAGAGTGTCTCCAACCTGTGAGGTACCAGAGGCCCCGGAGGTGTATGTGGGCTTTCTGGGGGCATTGTCAGACTGAGAGTCTGTTAATCCGAGGCTAGGACCCACGTCTGAGACTCAGATCTACCTGGCAAGTGTGGAAGCTGGACCTCTGCCCATGTGCAGGTGCCTTGACACCAGTGCGTGTCTTTGGAGGTCTCAGGACTCTCCTTGGCCTGGCAAACCTCTGCAGAGTAGAAACAGAATGCTCGACTTGAGCAGGAGGGCTCTGCAAAAAGACTCAGGGGATTTGAGGCATGGTAACCATGGTGACGACTGCAGGGAACACTGGGGGACAGTCACCAACCACTTGATTTCTGATTAGCTAATCTCAGTCTCTTTCCCAGCTGTGCTCCCTCAGATGGACCAGCCCTCCCCCTGGGGCCTCCCCTGGATCAAGACCCCATGTCACCTCAGGAAAGCAATGTCTTTCTGTCCATCTTGAAGTCTCTCTGTCTTGTTGCCTAGGTGAGCCACATGCTGCCCGGGGCCCTGTGCTCTGGAGGGAGGAAGCAGGGAGCCCTGGGCTTTCCTCTCAGCCCAGGGAGATCCAGGCAGGAGGGTTGGTGGGCCTGCTGACCCTGGGCTGCAGCCCAAGGAGGGCTCGCTCCACCATGTATGCCTGCTCCCCAGCATGTTCAAGAAGCCCTATTCCCATCATCCATGATTCTTAATGTATCTGACTACTACTCTTCATCCCTCACTCACTCATTTTTATTTTACTCACTCATTCAGCAAAATTGTGCGTGCTTGCATGCTAAGTTGCTTCAGTCATGTCCAACTCTTTGCAAACCTATGGACTGTAGCCCACCAGGCTCCTCTGTCCATGGCTGCTCTGAAAGTCAGTCCCAGCTGGTGGTGAGGAAGATCCAGACCCGCTTTGTGGCCCTCACCGCCCCCATCCTCCCTTGGTCAGTTCATTGGGGTAGTTCCTCTCTGCACGTCTTAGGGACAAATGCATAAACCAACAGAGAGAATGGATGAGTGAAGGGCTCTCCGAACATATGAACTCTGCCATTGACTGGTGGGAGTTGGGCTGGCTCCATCCTTCAGGCAGGAAGAACGACCACACCTGTCAGTGATAAAGGCCCAGGAAGGCCAGCCCTGGGGCTGGTTCCCCAGAGATGCTTGCTGGTGACGTATCGAGGCACTGGGACAGGAGCACACAGACAGCCTCCGCCTGCGTGAGCTGAGGCCCAGGGCAAGCTGGGGGCTGGGCGCAGTGCACCATGGGAAGGAGCAGAGGCCCCTCCAGACTGGGGTCTGGGCGCAGTGCACCATGGGAAGGGACAGAGACCCCTCCAGACTGGGGTCTGGGCGCAGTGCACCATGGGAAGGGACAGAGGCCCCTCCCGACTGGGGCCTTGGCACAGTGCACCATGGGAGGGAACAGAGAAACCTGCAGGGCCACCTCTCAGGGTGACGCTCCAGAGGTGTGAAGACGCAGGGAGAAGAGAGCCCTGGTTTTGCATAAAGACACCTTGGGGACTTCCCTGATGGCCCAATGGTTGAGGACCTGCACTTTCAATGCAGGGGACGTGGAATCAATGCCTGGTGGAGGAACTAAGACCCCACATGTCTGAGGCAACTGAGCCCTCACAGGGCAACTGCTGAGCCTGCCCTCTAGAGCCTACGTGCCCGTGCACCACAGCAAGCCCACGCGCCTGAACGAAGACCCAGCACAGCCCGAAAAAGGCATCTTGGGTGGACCCAGAGGAGCACGGGGCAGACAATTCTCGCCTGTGTCATTGACCGAATATATTTGCTGTGGAGGAGCCCCTCCCCAATTCTCAGGACTTCAGCCCTTGTCCCTCCCTGCCCCATGCTGCCCCTCTGGGAAGGGTAAGGAAGGCCCTGGCACTCTCCGCAGGGGCAGGGCCTGGACTGTCTCACCTGTCTTGCTCCCAGCTCTGTCCCTGAGGCCTACAGCCTAGCACCTGGCTCCCAAAAAGTAGTATAATGATAAATAAGCACAGGAAACCTCAGCTTGCCCTCCAAGCTCCTCTGGTGGGCACCTACAGATTATCATGGGGTGAGGGTGGTGCAGATTCCTGGGGCACTTGATATCAGGATTTCTGGGCACAGGGCCTGGGCATCTGCGTTGGCACCCTCACCTAAAGGAATCCTGCTGGAGTTTCAGAACTGGTGCACGGAGCATCAGGGGAGGCTTCTTGCATCCACCTTGCTTCCTTACCTGCTTTGGTGGTGGGACTGGAGGCCAGGGGACAGGCACTACTGTCCTCCCACCAGGAGAAGCAGGAAGAACTGAGGGCTCTGTCCAGCTCAGCTCTATTCACCGATGCTTACTAACGCCTGGCGCGTGCAGGGCTGCGCCACCAGCTGTCCCCTGGGTCCCCAAGAGGGAGGAAGAGACAGGAGCACCCAGGTGGGGGTGTTGGAGGGCTTGGGGACAAACAAGATCCAGACGGGATCAGAGGCTCCTCAGGGGGTTGGGAAGCCAGGAGGGAGGGTGTGGGAGAGGCCGTCAGGAAAGGTGTACCAGGAGGTAGACTTTGCCTAAAAGCCTGAAGTCTGGAAGGGGCTTGGATGGAAGAGGGGAGGGATGAGGGAAGCCTCGAGCCCTGAGGGAACTGAGGGGGCCGTTCACTGTCCCACACCCCCACACTTCCACCACCAGCATTCTGCCAGCAGGAACAGAGGGCCCGGAGGGCTGGCTTCTAGGCTCAGCCCCTCCTCCACATACAACTCTCCCGCGAGCTGAGTGTGTCCCCATCTCAGAGACACAGAAACCAGCTCAGAGGGGAAACAGAACTTGGCCAAAATCACACAGCAAGGAGGTGTCAGAAGAGACACCTGGGTCCAGGCATTTCCTGCAGATTCAGTGACGATTTTGGATTGTCAGCATCTTACCTCTTCCAGGTCTGCTTCCTAGGTGTCAAGTGGGCATAGGAAGACCTATACTTGGGCCACTATCAAGCACAAGTTGGGAGGAGATAGACAGATGCTCTGAGGGGCAGACCCAGCAGGCAGGGAGTGGGAGGGTGGCTCAGAGCACTGGCCACCCTGCAGCTCCCCTGGGCCAGCGCCAAAGGCCCCCCAGCCCCACCAAGAGGGCACTGGGAAAATGGACCCCCAGGAGCAGACTGCTCCGGAGCACAGGTGGGAAAATCGCCTGTCTGTTCCACGAGGTTGCCAGAATCCTGAGCTCACCTCTGACAAAGGTATCCCAAGGCAAAGTAGTCACCAATCTCAACCATGACTCTAGTGCAACCGTCACACAACTCAACTGCTGGTGATTTGAGTCAGGCAGAGGTTTAAAAGAATGCTACGCCATGACCACTGGGGTTTGTTTGTGCCATAAGCACCTTCAGGACATGGGGCAAGAGAACTCGCTGTATTAACTACTAATTAAATGAGGGAGCGTGAGGTGATAACAGGAGATGGTGAAGGGTATTTCTTTTCAATTCATCAGCCATTCCTAATAAAGGAATCTAATTGAAATATGAATAAATAAAGGGTCTAAGCTGAATAAAGATAGATTATCAAATCCAAAAGCAAACATCAACAGGGAATCTCTTCCATTAACACGCAGGCCCTGGATCACTGCCACTATTCAACTATGCTTTGCAAGTCCCAGCTAATGCAATAGAAACCAAAATTAAATAAGCAATGAAAATTTCGGGAAAACACAGCCAAAATGGTCTTCATTTGTAGATTATCTGATTGTATGTATGTATCATGCCTTGAAAGTTTAAGAGATTCTGATAAGAATAGAATTTAGGGAGATACGCATTGGAAAGTAAGTCTCTCTCCCTTCCTCTGGTTGCCCAACACCCTCTGAACCAACTTGCTAGTCCCTGTGTTGTGAACCCCACTTGTCTGGGGTCCAGAAGCCTCATTCTGCAGCCCCCAGCCCCTCAGGAGTCGCTGCATGACCTCGGTTCTGTTGGGGGGACACCTCCAGACAACACCTGCAGACAGCTCACTGGCACGAGGGGCAGTGCCCAGACACCCACCTTGCCACCGAGAGAGGCTCCGTGCATCCCCCCAGCAGAGTCCCTGCTGAGGCCCTTCCAACCCAGGGGGGGCTCTGGCCAGTACACTAGAGGGTGTGAGCACAGCCCAGTCTCAGGAGACTGAGGGGCAAAGTTGAATCTGTAACAATTACTCTCTCAAAACGTGCCTTACCAGGTGGTGGAAACCTGCCTGTCTTGGCCCACCTTTCCCCAGGCTGTGCCCAGTGTGGGTGGCAGACACATCGGCTACAGAGCCCCTCAGCTCCGCCCAGCCTCACACATCCACCAAGGCGCTCGGGCTGCAGGAGTCTCGCTCCTCTTCTGTGTGGGTCTAGCCTCCAGCACTCACCCAACTGGCAGGCACGAGCTTGCATGTGGCCACCTGATGCCCCTCACCCGACCATCGTGCTCCAAGGCCCCGCCCTTCAGGAGCTTCTTTCTGTGACCCAGACCACCCTTCACTCCTTCCAAGCCCCTCCACTCAGGGCCACTACTGCCTCACCTTCAAGAGTTTCCCCCAGCGCCGAGTCTGGAAGTGTTTTGAGGGGCTTCTCCCCAAACTCGCTTGGTCTTGACATGTCTCTCCAAGAGGCCTGTGGTACGGTAGGTGGAGGATTTGGGAAACATGGAAGCCAGACTTCTGAGGGCTCCTGCAGATCCCTCAACCCCTTCCCTTGTCATCCTGCTGGAGTGGGGGCCGGGTGGGGGCTGAGTACTTCTGGAATAAATACCGTGAATAAAATGAAAAACATCACCTCACTACACCCAAAATGACCTTAAAGGAAAGTGGAGGGAATCAAATCCCAGTTCCAACACCACAAAACCTACAGATTACTTGGCAGTAAATATATCAAGGAAGACACAAGAGCCACACGAAGAAAACGATGGACTTGTACGGAGGGACTGAATACATGGTGAGACACATGGAATTTCTCAGTGGCAGGACTTCCAACAATGAAGGAAGCTTCCTTCCCCAGCTTCGAGCCCAAATGAGTGAAAGTCCAGTCAAAACCCTGAGGAGGGTGTGAAATTAGACAAGTGGGTTCTAAAATTCATCTATAAGAATAAAACGTAAGAAGTGGCAAGAGTCTTTTAAAAAGAAGAGAAGGCAGGCTCTTGCCTCACCAATTGTTGAAACTAGGCTGGAGTCAAGCAGGTTGGTGGGACCCAAAGTGGGGAGGAGGTCCCCAAGTGGGGAGGGGGTCCCCTGCAGTTTGGGTGCAGGCCTGAAACACACACACACATGTAGAAATGCACCCTGTTATCCACGTGGTGCTTAAGTCACCAGGGAAAGACAGCTTATTGAAAAAATGGCATTGAGCAAACGACACATGTTTGGGGGAAGTCCCTGCCTCCTGCCACACTCTAAACTCCAGGACTGGATATCCAAATGTGGTGGCCACATCTGTAACGATATTAGAAGAAGATGCAGAGATTATTTTCCTCAGGAAAGGGTAGAGGACGTGTTTGTAAGACCTGAAACCCAGAAACCATAAAGCAGCAATTAGATTCAGCCACACAAAACTTGAGATGCATACATACAAGACATCAAAAACAAAGATGCAAGGAAATGTTTGCAAGACATACACCATGGGATAGACTGTTTCCTTGGCACACACATGAGTCTGACAAGTCACAGGAAAAGACAAAGTCACAGTAGTAGGAGGGGCTATTGCACAGTCAGAGAAGAAAGAAAGAAACACCAGGGGCTGACAAACGCTAGTGACTTCTTTTTAATATTTACTTTTTTGGCTGCACCCAGTCTTAGTTGTGACAGTGGAATCTTTTTAGTTGCGGCATGCCAGCTCTTAATGTGGGGTCTAACTCCCTGACCAGCCTGGAGTCTTAGTCACTAATGCCTTCTTAAGAGGTGCTCAGAGTAAGTCCTGAAGTTGACTAGCACCTCTGTGAGTGATGCAGATGCAGTTGGTGTGATTGCAACTTAACATGGCCCTTTCTGAGGCACCTGTTTCATTGTTAGTTCCACGCCCTCCCCAGCTCAGCTGTCCTCATCTCAGAATCAATGTGACAGAAATAATCACCTGACCCCATAAGGATATGGGGACTAGCACGGTCATGGCAGTGCATGCATGCTCAGTCACTTCAGTCGTGTCTGACTCTTTGCAACCCTTTGGAGGGTAGCCCACCAGGCTCCTCTGTCCATGGGATTCTCCAGGCAAGAATCCTGGAGTGGGTTGCCACACCCTCCTCCAAGAGATCTTCCCCACCCAGGGATCAAACCAGCATCTCCTGCACTGAAAGTGGATTCTTTACCCACTGAGCCACCAGAGAAGCCTGGTCACCGCCAACAAGGGGAGGCCAAATGACTCCTGGCTTGTTGGTCTAGGGGATACTCGGCTGCTGACACTGTAAGAGAAAGGTCCACCTAGACCTCCTGCCCCAGGAAGGAGTCCTTGATGAACTGCCCAGAAGAGGAGTCTGTGGCACCCTGGTGAGAGACTCAATATCTAGGTAGGTTGATAAGAAGTCCAGGGTCCCTGAGGAGGAGAAGGGAGTCGGGAGCCCTGGAGGAGAAAGTGGTCTGGGGCTCGAAAGGAGAAAAGACAAACTTTTTTTTTTGCTTTGTTTAGGCAATATAACAAAGTATCTTGCTCAAGGACATGTTTCTCCTTAACAAGAACCTTCTGACTAACCTTGCATTCTTAAGACTTACATTGTGGGAGTGGGTCTAGTAAGACCTTTCTATCGTTAGTTCTACTCTTGTTCATTTAAGATGTCTGTTGTGGGAGTAGGTCTGGTAAAAGGATATAGTGTGTGTTAGTCCCTCAGTCATGTGACCCCACGGACTGTAGACTGCCAGGCTCCTCTGCTCATGGATTTCTCCAAGCAAGAGTACTGGAGTGGGTTGCTATTTCCTTCTCCAAAAGTATATGAGGCCTCAAAAGGACTAGTGAGTTTGGGCACTCTCTGTCCACTTTTTGATGTCTATGTCAGAAGCTTTGTCTGTCCCTTTTTCACTTTAGTAAAACTCTGCTACACAAAAGCTCTTGAGTGATTCAGCCTGGTCCCTGGTCCTGAAGGTAAATCTTCTACTTCAGAAATCACAAATCTGTTATCATTCACCATAAGCTATCACTGGCTGATCAACATGTGTGTGTGCGTGCCCTAGGGCCAAGCCCGGCACACAGGCTGAGGCTTCAATCCTTCCAAGAGCTCACAAAGGTGGGGACTACAGAGAGGCCCTCAGAGGTCAGGGCACCAGCTCAGTCCGGTTGCGTGAGAACAGGAGCTGAGGTGTCGAGGCCGGGTTGTCTGGGTTGCAGCACCCTCCCTCTAAGCCCCCTGTCCATTCAGAATTGCTCATTTTTATTTAAAGACCTGGGAGAACTTCACACCTTTTTGTGTTTTAAACACTTCCCTCAAATAACAAATTCAGCAAAGTCTAGGTAGAGGTTGGTTTGAACCCCATGCACCTGGGGTGGTCCATCCACATCCTCCCAACACCTCCAGGCATCCCTCTGCTCCAGATCACCTGGCTCCAGCTCCCAGCCTCCCCCAAATCCCCAACATTCTCTGCCTGCTTCCCCTGAGCCAGCCACGTCCTCCAGATCACCTGCCAGCAGCACCCAGTCCCGAGGGTCCCACAAGCAGCAGACGCACTCAGTGGGTAGCACACTTTACTGAGGTTTAGGGGAGGGGTACATCGCAGAGCAGCAGAGCAAACTTAGAACGGAATGGGAGACACCCTCCGACAAGCCCCTCAGCCATCTCCACCAGCAGGAAGTTGACACCGACCAGTATCCACCAACCCTACTCTCCCCCAGTTCACTCCCCCAGGACCTCCAGACCCCTCTCTGTCACACTTGCAGAGAAGCCCAGGGAGGAAGGCCAGCCCTGGGGAGAGATCATTCATTCATCACTATCATTCATTCCAGGCGGTGCAGGACCCAGGAGTGATCACGGGCTGGGTCAGGCACAGAGGGATGAAGAGGAACTGGCCAAGGACCAAAGCCCAGAGAAAGCCTGGAGTGGCTGTGGAGCCTCACGTGGTGAGCCTGGGCCACAAGATGACTCAGTGACCAGGGGGTGCAGAGGCCGGACTGGACTGAGGGGTGCAGGGCCAAACAGACGGCCCATTGCTGGAGCGGAAAAGGCCAGGAGAAGCCAAACTCTTGGGTCAACCTCCAGGGGCCCTCCCTGCCTCCTCCCACCCAAAGCACCCAGTCCCTACCCGTGGTGGCACCCGACTCAGGGTGAGGATGTGAGTATGCCTGGTTCTGTGGCAGAGTCCTGGCACACGAGCCTGAAATGGCCCTGACGGCCCTCGGGGAGCAGATCACCCCCAGCGGGAGAGGGCACTTGGAGACCTGCACACAGGGCCATGTCTGCGTGTTCTCATCTGCACACACACCTGGACCTGTGTGGTTTGCCTGTGCTGGGGCACACTGATTCAAGAGCTGGTGGGCTGCAAATGTGTCAGTGTGGGAGTGCGTGGGGAGCATGAGCAGGTGAGCTTATGAGCATGGTGCAGTGGGGAGTGTGCCCTCAGTGGGCACGGGTGTGAGTCTGGTGCGTCCATCTCCCTAGAGTGTGCACACACGGTTGCAGGCCCTCACCCTCAGGCCCACCCTGCGACCTGGCTCAGCCCAACAGTCACTGCCCCTCAGGCTGTTCCCAAACCTTTCCAGGCCCATAGTCCCCTGGCAAACCCCAGAGGACTCACGACACCCTCTCTGCGCCCACTCACCTGCACTTTCTCTGCCAGGAACCCCTCCCTCCCCAAAATCCCCACCCAGGCTCAGACCTGGGTCTCCAGGCTCAGTCATGATTTTATTTCTCCGCAGATGTCCTCACAGCCAGGCTGTTGGGCTGGGCCGGGCTTCCCCTCAGGGACCCAGGGGCCAGCCTCCTGCCAGACGCCTGGTCCCTGGAGATGTCCTGCTGGCTGCAACTTGGAGCTGGTGGGGAGACAGGGAGGTCTCACAGCTGGGGCGGGCGGGAGCCACAGGCTGTGGAGCGAGGCCAAGGCTGCCCCCAGTGCCAGCCAGGCCAGACTGGGGAGGGGGCAGCCATGGGCTCAGGTGTGGGGGGACAAGCTCGGAAGCCCTGCGGGGGGGAGGGGGCCTCAGGGTCCAGCCCAGAGGAGGGCGGGCCCCAGGCTGAGCAGGAGACCCCCGGCCAGGGCCCAGGGGCTGTGTCCTGCCTGTGCCACCCCATTGCACAAATCCTGCTCGCAGCAGTCCACGTCCACTTTCAAGATACCAGAGTTAATGAAGCCCATCAGATAGTCTGAGAAAAAGTGCCGCTTCACAAAGTCACAGGACGAGGCACACATCTTGTTCACGGAATGATCCTTCCTGCCTGGGGATGAAGACAAGGAGCCTGGGATTGGAGCCCCAACAGCATCTCGGCCTCGTGTCCAGGACCCAACCCAGGGACCCTCCAGGTCATCTCAGGACCCCAGAACAACACAACTGAGGCTTCAACCCACCCATGCTGTCCCCCAGCTCCACAGAAAGGTACCTGCTGACTGTCACACAGCAGAGTAGGGTCGTGCCCCTAGACCCACACCATTGTCCGAGGCCAGAGGGACTCTGATGACACCACCAACCCCACCCCACCCCCAGCCTGGAGCCTGACTTACTGCTGCTGGGATCTGTAATCCAGACAGTGGCACACACCGTGTCCGATGGATGGCACTGCTTTGGGGTGCAGTGGCTGGAGTTGGTGGTCAGCGTGCAGTCCTGGCACCACAGGCCATGAGCTAGGCAGGGCACGGGGAGGAAGATGACTAGAAGAACCAGGGTTTGGCCAGCCAGCCCCCTGCATCCTCCCCACCTGCCTCGTCACAGGTCCTAGGAGAGCCGTGCAGCTGTAGGAGGCCGGGCACCCCTTGACCAGGAGTGACCAGGCCAGACTGGCACCTGGACAGCAGGCTGGGAAATCTGTGTGCCTTTGGGCAGGTTGAGGTGAGGGTGCTGCTGCTGGGACTCCAGAAGCCCCTCTGCACCCCCAGGCCCCACACATATGCACAGTGCACACGCACAGAGTCACACGCACAGAGTCACACACATCACACCTGTGGTGCCCTCTGCGCACTCCTCCCCCCAGCTCACATCCCCCAGAATCCAGTTGGTTCCATCGAGGAAGGACCAGACAGAACTCGATGGGGAGCCAGAGGGGCTCTGAGAAGACACAGAGCACAGACGGGAACCAAGGCGCCAGGCCAGGGCATCCGCGCAGGACCAGCCTCAGGACCAAGGCCCAGGAGGAAGAGCACTCACGCCCTCGGAGCCAGGAGAGACCCACGTGGCTGTAGCCAGGGCAGCGCGAGCAGGGGGTCACACGGTGAGGGCCGGGCGGGGTCGTGGGACTGTGTTTGGGGGATGGGCTTGATCGGCATGATAGGAGAATGGCCACCCCACACCTGGTTCTCGCTGAGCTGTCTCGCACAGACTCTCAGGTGGCCTGGACTCCCCCCGCCCCCGCCAGCGGCCCCCAGACTTACCGGGGGCCGAGCATAGCAGAGCGGCCAGCAGCACCAGGCCGAGGCCCTTCATGGCTGCAGGCAACATGCTCCAGGCGGGCCTCGGGAAGGCTTGGGGGCTGCGGGCGGGGGTCGTCTGGGACACCGGCCTGGCAGGGAGAAGCCTCGGTCAGGAAGGAGACCAAGCACCGGCCCAGGTCGAAGGGCCCTCCGCTTTTCTGGCATTCTAAGGCAACCTTCACCCCGGGATCCAGATCCTGGGGTCGCCGCGGAGCTCCAAAGCCCCACCCCCAGCCCATCCGCGAGAGCATCCACCATCGCTGCACCTCCTCCAGGGAGAATAGGCCTGCCCTCTCGCTGGCGGACAGCCCGAAATGCCCCCTTCCGGCGCTCCGCACCTGTGGGATGCGGGGTTGGGGTGGGGGTAGTCTTGTCCCTGGGGAGTCGTAGGTGCGTCCGCAGAGAAAAGGGCTGAACGAGGTGTGAGTGGACAGTACCTGCCGGCGGGGGGAGGGGCGCGCGCTACCCCACCCCCATTTCTGGGCAGGGGCCCGGGAACCCAGCGCTGAGCCTCCTACCCTGTCCCCTCACGCGAGCCTCGGCTCTCACCGCGGGTCTAGGCGTGGAGCGCGGGCCTCGGGTCGGGGGCGCACTCACATCCCTGGGGTGCCGCGACTCCGGGGCTCCGGGCGGCGGGGGCGGCGCGGGGAGCAGTGCCCTTCGGTCTCCCTGCGGACGGGAACCCGGGTGCAGCCGTGTCTTTCGGGGAACGCAGCCGCAGACACGGACCCCGCGCGAGGGGCGGGGCGGAGCCGGGGCGGGGGCCGCGCGGGGGGCGGGGGCGGCTGGAGTGGCGCGGACGGGGCGCCTGGAACTCAGGGGCGCGCAGGGTCACCGTCCCGAGCAGTCCTGGGCCCCTGGCCGGCAGGCACCCCGCGCGCCTGCCCGCACGCGCGCCCTCTCCGCTCCCTATCTCTTCACCCGTGCGCTCCCCCCACCTCCACCTCCCCCCACCCAGGCGCGGGCACGTCCCTTCCCCCTCAGCTTGGCTGAGATCCCCTTGGAATTTCTCGGAAGAACGTTTACTGCGAAAGGAAACGAAAGGCACAAAGACGCAGAGAGGGAGGGAGGGAGTGATCGCGGCAGGTACTAGCCTAGATCCCTGTTCGCAACCCTTGGGCCCTCCCCCCCCCCCCCCCGCCCCCCCCCCCCCGACCTCATCATGATTCCGATGGTTCAAGGTTATTCTCCGCGCCCCCCACACCCCACGACGACCTCAGGAGCAGCCGCAGCCCCAGGGACTGCTGCTTCCAACCACATCCACACTCAGAGGGCAAGTCCCAAACCCTGGTCTTGGCATTCAAGGCCCTCTGCCGCCTGCTCTGGTGAGCTTCTCGGCTTTGCTTCTTGCCTTCTGCTCCCATCAGGCCTGTCGTGCTGTGCTTTGCCCCTGCCGACCCTCGTGCCTAAGACTGGTCTCTGCTGAGCACTGTTGTCCACTGGGCAAGGAACAAGTGTTAGAGTCGTTCCTTCAGTCCTGCCCTCATCTGTCCGACAAATATTTATGCAGACAGCCTGGGACCACACTCAGGTGTGTGCCTGCCCCCTGAACCTCAGGTCCTTGTTTATAAAATGTAACCACGAAAGCGTGTGAGGTCTGCATCGAACCCACAGGGAGAGAGATCACTGGGCACCTAGACCAGGGCAAGTGCCAGCGAGAGGGCAGGCAAGCAGGGAACTGGGCAAATTGACAGGGGCTACCGAGTGGGATGAGCAGTAAAAAGAGAGGCCTGGGCTGTGGACAAGTCCTCTTTGATGGAGCCAGTTATCCTGCAGGAGGAGGGTTTGCAAGCTCCGAGATAGAGCAAGAGTGTTTGGGGGAGGGGTGGGGGGATGGCTCAGGTCACAATATGGAGAATGGTTAGATTTTGTCCCAAAAGCTATGCAGCTGGGCAAAGGCTTGAGTCTGGGCTTGAGTTAAATCCAGACATCCTTGTGAGAATTAACATGTGCATTTCATATTTGACACAAGGCCTTCCCCAAGGGGCTGGGGGCAGGGCAGATATCCTCTACACCTTTTGGTCAGTTGGACACTGACTCTCTGTCCAGGTTTGGGGGGACTGTGGGATGGTACTTGGTGGCGGTCCTTGCTGATCACAGCCAACCTTCTCCTGGCTTGGGAATCTCTGCCAAAGTTCTGTCAGAGACTTGGAAGATCCCTGCCAGACCTAAGGCAAGGCAACCCACCCCCAGTACCTGGGACTGGTAGTGTGGGGGGCAGGCTCTCAGAGCCCCCAGTGACCCTAGGGTATTCCTGCCCTGGAGTATCTCCTTCCTTTTTTTTTTTTTTTTTGCCATCCCACTTAGCTTGTGGGATCTTAGCTTCCCAACCAGTGATCAAACCCAGGCCCTTGGCAGTCAGAGCGAGAGTCTTAACCACTGTACATCCAGGAAGTCATCCCCTCCCCACTGAGTGTGGCGGGACTCACTTCTAGTGAAGAGGGGGCGCGACCAGCGGAATGTCACCTCTGAGATCAGATTATTGAGACGGCCGCTTCTGATGCAGGCTCTGTCTCCCCTCCTCTCTCAGGTTGCTCATCCTGCTGGCAGCCCTGTGCAGAGGCACCCAAGGGACCACGGAAGTGGACCCCCCACAACCAGTGGAGCCCTGAGACGAGACTGCAGCCCCAGCCAACAGCAACTTCATGAGAGAATGTGAGCCCAAAGTCTAGCACTTGAGTTCCTGACCCCGACACTTCAAGATTATGAATGGTATTGTTTTAAGTGCCTACGTTTGGGGGTAGTTTGTTATGCAGCAAAAGATAGCAGGTGAGTAGGTTCTGGATTGGGCATGATGGGGGCAGATGCCAGATACCCAAAGAGTAATGCCCAAGGAGTCTGCCCCCCCTCCTAGGGAATGCAGCTCCAGGCCTGTTCCTTGGAGAGCAAAGACCCTGCTCTCCCCATGCTGGGCTTGGTTGCCACGGAGACAACTGGATATTCCTAACCCGGTTTCCAAGCTACTCTACCTTCCTCCCAATACACGTGGGATGGTGTCACCCTATCAGGATTTTTGAAAACAAGAATAAAAATCAGTCATGATGGGCAGAAGAAAGGGCAGAGTGTCCATGTGTGGCCCTGACCCTTGCGGTCTGGACAGCCCCTGCATGGAGCTGTCCTCGACCTTCCTCCTCCCCACCTGACCTGGCCCAGATGCCTAGATGCTGGTGCTGGGACCTGGCCCGGCCTGGAAACACTCTGACAAGTACCCACAGCCTGTGGCGTGACCGTGTGGCTGTTGCTCAAGTCTCATGCTCTACTGAGGGTCAGGATGATTGGTTGCCAGCTGCCCCCACAGCAGAGCTGCCTCGGGTAGTCAGAACCACGGACAGAGTCAGAGGCGGGGGATCGGGGAGTTCGCCACCTCTAGAGTCTGGAAGCCAACAGAAGCAGAGCACTGCCCTCTGGGTCAGGCCCTGGCAGGAGAGGGGCAAGGTTAGAGTCACACCTGAGCTGTGCTGCAGGGTTTCCTGCCTTGTATTTTGGGCCGACACCATCAGAATCCCTCCCAGCTGTCCAAGGTTGTAGGTCTGACCGTGGCCCCACCACCCTGCCTCACGGAGAGGGCCAGCCAAGGGTGGACAGGGACATTTATTCACACAGTGAACACTTTCAGAAAGGCTTCTGAGCTCAAGGAGAAAGTCCTTGATCCTCAGGATCCCCAGAATAGTGGGGAGCAGCCAACAAGGTGAGTGCTGTGCTGAATGGTGGCCCCCCAAATGATTCCCAGAATCTGTGATGGTGATCCTGATTGGAAAATGGGAATTCAAAGATGGGATCAAGTAAGGATCTCGAGATGAGGCCATTCTGGATTTGAGAGTCGAGGGCTAGATCCAGTGTCTGGTGTCCTTATAAGGCAGAGAGACACAGAGAGAGGCCATGTAATGGAGGCAGAGACCTCAGGGACATGGCCACAGCCAGGGATGCCTGGAGCCCCCAGAGACTGTAAGGGGCAAGAAGGGTCCTCCCCTGGAGCCTGTTGGTTGTTTTAAGCCACAAGTTAGAGATTTGTTGAAGCGGCAGCAGGAAAGAATAAAGAGGAGAGAGGAAGATGCCCCTCATCCACCCCCCCCCCCCCGCCGGCCACCCACCTGGAGAAGCTGCAAGGGCCTCCTGTGCTCTGAGGCCCTGTGGACACCACAGTCTCCCACCCAACAAGCTCCTCAGGCAGTGCACAGGGCCCTGAACCACGGCTGCACAGCCTGCCTCAACGCCAGCCCCCCTCTTCCCCCCCCCCACCCCTCTGCCAAGCTCAGGACCTGGGCCAGTCCTGCCAACCCTGAGTCTTGAATTCCTCATTCACATATGGGGAGAGGCACACTGGTCCCAAAGGAATGAGAGAGCTGGCCCCTCCCTCTCATGCCCTAGACTCTGGGTCCCAAGAAGACAAGGAGAAGCCATCCAAGGTGGCTGTTCCTTACCTGAGGTGATTACAGTCACGTAGACTCTGAGCAGGCTTGGAGAAGGAGAGCTGGGGCTTGGCCTAGGACCACACTGCACTCTGACACCACGGGCTCCCTCAGGCCCTCCTCCCCACTCCCCCAGAGGTCTAACATTGCCCCTCTCCCACCACCTCCTTCCCCATCAAAACTGCTGGCAAAAACCTTGTACTAAAGTTCTGTCATACAGCTGCGGGGAGTGCAGGTGGGACGTCCCTGGAAGGGACGCAGGTCCCACTCCTCCTGCCGCGTGCTGGAAGCAACCCCCGAAGGCCACAGCCATGGCCCCGGGAGGGGCTCCTGCTAGGCCTGGGCCACTTCCAGGTTTCTCGCAGAGGCACGTCCCTGCAACCAGGTTTGATGTAAGTGATCCTCCGCAAGTTCAGAACCCCCATCCCAAGCTCATCAGCGTCTTCCCATTCTTCCTGGAGCCCTAGGCCCAAGCTTGAGCGGTAGGCGGGGCGGCGTGGTCTTATGCAGACGTGAGGTTTTGCAGAGTGTCAAACCCCCTCCCAGCGCCCCCTCCCAATCCCCTCTGTTGCATACAGCCCCTACCTCGCCCGCCCACGTAACCTCTCCCCGGTTCAGGACACAAAGAGCTTCTTCATTCCTTTCTGCAGCTACAGAGAATCCCTGAATAGTTACTTTCAGAGTTAACAAGTCACTGCGAGGAAGACGGCTCCCTGCTGCGAAGGAATAAATGCCCTGCAGAAGGCTCCCCTCACGGGTGCATTATCCCAAGGGGGCGCCAGCAGCAAAGCCTGCAGCCTCCGGCGGGGTGGGCGGGGCCGGGGCAAGGGCGGTGGGCGGAGTCGGCGGTGGGCGGGGCCCGCGCAGTCTCCGCCCAGGTCCGTGTGCGCACTTGGCGTGCCGGCTCGCGGAGAGACACGGATCAGCAGCGGCGTTAGAAGTCTCAACTTCTGGTACCTGGAGTTGTCCCCACGGTGCCCTCCGAGAACTGCACAAGGAAGGAGATGAGAGAAAGTTTGGGTGGAGAATTAAGGCAAAGGGGTGTTTTCAGGGGCTTTTTATTTTCTTAATGAGAGACGCCCGAGTGTGTTCACCTGCAGGAAGGAGAGGAACCAGTCCGAAAATTAAACATGGTATCACCGCACAATCCAGCAATCATGCTTCTGGGCACAGACTCCAAGGAGTTGGGAGCAAGCACTGGGAAAGATGTCAGCACACCCGTGGCCACTGCAGCATTATTCAGTGTCTAAAATACTTTGGTACCCCAGGTGCCCTCGGAAGTTGAAGGCTAATCATGATGTTGTCTGTACATACACCAGAATGTTATTCAGCCCTACAAAGCAGGGAAATTCTGACGCACGCTACCACGTGGGTGAAACGTGAACACGTTAGGCAGGGGAGAGGGAAGGGGAATGAGTGTTTAATGGAACCAGAGTTTCACTTTTGCAGAGGGAGGGTGGTGACAGCTATACAACAATGTGAATGTCCTTAATGGCACTGAGTTGTACATTTAAAGATGATTACATGGCAATGTTTTTAAGTATTTATTTTTATTTACTTATTCTTTTATTTGACTGCCTCAGGTCTCAGCTGTGGTGGGCTGGATCTTTGATCTCCATTGTGGTGTGCAGGACTGCCGGTTATGGGTATGCAGGCCTTTTTTTTTTTTTTTTTCAGTTGTGGCACACAGGGTCTGAGTTGCAGCATTCAAACTCTCAGTTGCAGGATGTGACATCTAGTTTCCTGAACAAGAACCAAACCCGGGCCCCCTGCATGGGGAACATAGCCTTAGCCATTGGGCCACCAGTGGCTAAGTCAGTGGTGATGGCTACCAGTGGACATCCCAAAATGGCAAATTTTACATTATGTGTATTTTACCAATTAAAAAAATGAGGGATGACCCACCTCCCAGAGTAATGCAAATAAATGCAAAAATAAACAAATGGGACCTAATTAAACTTAAAAACTTTTACACAACAAAAGATACTATGAGAAAGGTGAAAAGACAGCCTTCAAAATGGGAGAAAATAATAGCAAACGAAGCAACTGACAAAGAATTAATCTCAAAAATATACAAGCAGCTCCTGCAGCTCAGTTCCAGAAAAATAAATGACCCAATCAAAAAATGGACCAAAGAACTAAACACTTTTCTCCAAAGAAGACATACAGATGGCTAACAAACACATGAAAAGATGCTCAGCATCACTCATTATCAGAGAAGTGCAAATCAAAACCACAATGAGGTACCATCTCACACTGGTCAGAATGGCTGCTAGCCAAAAGTCTACAAACAATAAAGGCTGGAGAGGGTGTGGAGAAAAGGGAACCCTCTTACACTGTTGGTGGGAATGTAAACTAGTCCAGCCACTATGGAGAACAGTATGGAGATTCCTTAAAAAACTGGAAATAGAACTGCCATACGACCCAGAAATCCCACTGCTGGGCATATACACCGAGAAAACCAGAATTGAAAGAGACACGTGTTCCCCAATGTTCATCACAGCATTGTTTACAATAGCCAGGACATGGAAGCAACCTAGATGTTCATCAGCAGACAAATGGATAAGAAAACTGTGGTACATACACACAATGGAATATTACTCAGCTATTAAAAAGAACGCATGTGAATCAGTTGTAATGAGGTGGATGAAACTGGAGCCTATTATACTGAGTGAAGTAAGTCAGAAAGAAAAACACCAATACAGTATATTAACACATATCTATGGAATTTAGAAAGATGGTAACAATGACCCTATATGTGAGACAGTGAAAGAGACACAGAAGTAAAGAACAGACTTTTGGACTCTATGGGAGAATGCAAATGTAGGATGATCTGAGAGAATAGCATTGAAACTTGTATATTATCATATGTGAAACAGATCACCAGTCCAGGTTTGATGCATGAGACAGGGTGCTCAGGGCTGGTGCACTGGGATGACCCTGAGGGGTGGGATGGGGAGGGAGGTGGGAGGGGGGTTCAGGATGGGGAACACATGTACACCCATGGCTGATTCATGTCAATGTATGGTAAAACCACTACAATATTGTAAAGTAATTAGCCTCCAATTTAAATAAATTAATTTACAAAAACAAATGAGGAAAACAAAGGAAGAACCAAGAGACAGAAGAGAGGGGAGCTGGAAGCACAGGAGAGCAGAAGAATGCCTGGGGCAGGGAGGCTGGAGTGCCAGGGAGGCCACAGCAGAGGAGGGGGCATCCAGAGGGTGGGTGACACTGGGCAGAGGGTGGGCAGGGTGCCAGTCTGGATGTAGCAACCTCACGGCCCTTGCCCTGAGAGGCCTGGCTTCTCATAGAAATGTGGGGTGGGGAATCTGAAGGTGTAGGAGCAGGGGCGCTGACAGGCACCATGGGCAGGGACCTGCCACAGGCAGGTACTGCACACTAGGGAGCTCCAGGGGGGCTGAGGCAGGGGGCAACCGGAGGTGAGACTCTCCGGGGTCAATGTGGATGGGCTGAGCATGTCCAAGGGTTAGAGAAAATTACCCTGGGGTGTGGATGTGTGAAGGCAGGAGGGAGCAGGATGAACAAATGGAGGGTGGGCGCCTGGAGTCAACAGGAGGCTCCTCCACCCAAGTGTGTCTCCTCACAGGGTCCTGGGGTGCGAACGAGTGGGTCCCCTAAGACCGCCCAGAGCCTCCTCCTTCTGACCGGCCCACCCCTGCTCACCTGTTTCTTGATAATGGATTTTAGGAGAGAGAGAGGCTTGGGCCCCATCAGAAACCCTGTGAGCTGCTTCCTTGGCCAGTCACTGTGGCACCATCAGGAGCAGAGAGAGAGCCCATAAGAGACCTCTCGTGGCCCCTGCCCACCTGGGAGGAGGGTCTAGACTCTGATCTAAGAAGGAAGGCAGTCTGTCTGCTCCCAGAGAGCGTGGGAAGGAGTCTAGAGCAGGGAGAGGGGCCTGAGGGCCAGCCCATCTGCAGCCACATCTGCCCTAAAGGCCCCCTCCCCCAGGGCTGTGTGCTGCCAGCAGGGCAGGTACCCTTCTCGCCCCCAGGATGCTAGACCTTGGCCCCTCAGTTACAAACACTGAACATCTTTTCCCTGGACTGGGTCCGATTCATGTTGGTGACCCCAGAGGCCCGGAGTAGGGGCTCACAGCCCAGGACGGGACCACACAGCTCCCCAAAGAGAGCAAGGCTCATGCCCGCCCCCTCCAGTTCCTCATCTACCAGGGTAGGAGGGGTGTGGATGGCCAGTGTGCCCTGTCCACAACTGGCAACAAGGTCTGAGCACAGGGCTCCTGCTGCCAGGAGGAAGAAGGTGACCTACTCGATTCACTCGGCCAGAGGGAGGTCGGGCCTGGCTGGGAGGGGACCCAGGCCAGCAGCGCCCACCGGGCCATTCTTGGGAGCCAGCCGACTGAGCGGGGCAGAGCAGGCAAGACCAGGCTCATGTCAGGCATGGGTCTTTGGGCTGGAAGCTGGGCCCCAGGCTGCCTGGGAAGAATACCTGTGCCTGTGGGCAAGCTGGTGGAGAAAGCACTGACGTCCAAGGGCAGAGGCTCTAAAGTGGGCCTCAGGTGCCCACGGGCCTCCAGCTCTCAGCCCTAGCCCGGGGAGTTTGAAGGAGTCATGTCCCCACCCCGGGGGTCTTCAGGGAGGCCCTTGTCCCTGAAGCCTAGGGTCAGAGACTGCCAGGAGGGGTCGATTTTGTGGCCAGAATGCTTGAAGACACCTGGGTGGAGGCGGAACTTGCATACACTCAGTCTGACCTGGGGACTAGGGGCCTCGACCACCCCTGTGGGGCCCCAGCCCTGGCCAGGCCTGGCCATGTGACTGCATCTCCTGGGGTGGGATAAGGGAGCAGGGCAGGGCAGGGGGGAGGAGGGGGGAGGGGCACCCTGGGGTGTGGGGTGAGGGCAGTGAGGGCAGAGTCCAACCCAGCAGTAACTCCTTGTCAGTAAAGTAGCGATGGTAACACTACACACCCCTAGAGTTGTTGAGGACCAATAAAATGATATTTAATTTTAACTAGTGAATTAAATGAAGCTCTTTATTATTTGCACTTGGGCCAAGGAGGAGCTGGGCCTGTCTGGGGGATCAGGCGGCAGGTGGAGACCCCCTGCTGCCTAACACTTCTGGGAACCCCCACGGGGCCCTTCCTGGGAGCAGCTCCTGGGGGCCCAGGTCAGAGCACCTGCAAGAGGAAGGCAATGTGCAGGGCCAGCACGCAGGATGACCGTGGACTCAGGCCTGAGGAATGCAGGTCCTGGGCCGTGAGTACTGAGGACGACCCTGGCTGGCGAGAGATTGTGGCCTCCAGATGAGGGCGGGCTGGGGACGCCAACAATCAGAGACCAGAGGCCTGGCAACTGCCCACAGAAGCTGAGGCTGTTCAAGCAGCCCAGTGCCCACGAGGAGAAGACAGTGCAGGGGTCCAGAGGAATGGGGGCGGGAGGAGGATGCTTGGCGGCTGAGATTTCAGAGGAATGCCATCCCAGCCAGCCCGGGGGAGCCTGTGCCGGGCACTGTCCTACATGCCAGCAGGCAGTGGCTCTTGATGGCCATGACCGCTTCAAGAGCATGGAAGCCCACAGAACCAGGGAAGAGAAGCCAGGGCTCGGGCTCAGGGGGTCTCACCCAAGAGCCAGCTCTCAGTCTCTGCTCCAAGTGCCATGGAGGATGTCCCACCCACAGGGAGACTCAGGCTGGGCAAGTTCAGGGAGGAGCCCCAGTGAACAACGAGGGGGGGGCTCGCAGCCCTGACTCCAGGCCTCCATCTAGCCTCCTTCCCCGTGCCCCACCTTTCCATGGCCTCCAGGAAAGGGCTTCTCAGTGCCTGCCCTGCAGCCCACAGAGGAGGAAGGGGTGAGGGGGCAGCCCCCTCACACAGTGCAGCACTGGCAGGAAAAGGCAGGCTCCCAGGGGCTCCTGGAGGCCGGCTCTAGAGGGCAGGGGGCCAACAAGAGAGATGGAGAGAGAAGGTGTTGGTGGCATAAGACCGCTCTGAGCTCATGACATGTGCAGGTAGGACTGTGGGGTAGAGACATTAGCCGCAGGGAGGGGACAGAGGAGGAAAGACAAGAGGGAGTGGATCAAGCTAAGCCCCAACCATCTGAGGACTGCCCCCCCGCCCCGACCTCACCCAGAATGGGCAAACCTATGGTCTGGCAGTGGGCAGCTTAGCCTGATAAAGAGAGAGCACAGTGACCCAAGAAAACCCCACAGCTGCCCGTGCCCAGACTAGACAGCCATGCAACCTCTAGCAAACCCAACTCACCATACCAATATTGATAAAGTCTACAGGTGGCTTCATGCTCCAGGGGGCGGGCTGTTCTTGGCAAATCAAGGTAAGGGTGTGTGCAATAATGAACTTGTTAGAGACCTCGCCTCGGGCAAGCAAAGAGCCATCGCCTGTCACTCACCCATGATCGCACCGCCTCCTCCCTATCACTCCCTAACCCCAAAGCCTGCCTCCTCTCGAGGAGTGCCAAACGGGCTGGTTTCACCTCAAAGAAATAGATGGCTCTTCCTCTGAGAGTGTTTATCTATCTATCCTTTACTTTTCCTGTACTTAAGCAGGAAGCAGTAATTTGCAAATATTTGCTTGCTATCACAAGGACTCAGATGTCTGGTCTGGTCTCCCATTGACCTCCTCAGTTGAAGCTCTCTGTCTGACACAGAACACGCCAGCCCAGGACAGGATGGCCTGGGGGACATCAGCGGGGGCCGCGTTCCAGGGAGAGGAGACAGCGAGGTGGAGGCCCTGGGGTGGGATGGAGGCAGCGCTGGCCAGCGGGCACGGGCACGCACAGTGCTGGTGGGAGAGGGAGGCCTAGCAGGAGGACCACAGTTGTGCTTCACTCTGAAATGCTCTTAACAAGGCCCCAGACGATGACGCAGCTGACTGTGGTTGACAGTGCCTCTCAGTGGTCTGCAGCTGCAGGGTCCATGAGGCCAGGCTCCCGTGGCTTGAGGCCCAGACACGGGGCGGGGGCTGTTCAGCCCGCATGACAACACTGAGGCCTTAGGGCCAGGGCAGGGCTGCTCAGGTGGACAGGATGCCCCACCGGCCACCACAGCGATTTCCCCTCCCCCGCCTCTGAAGTCAGGGAGGGAAGTGACCATCCCTGGCCCGGTGCCTGGCCTGGGGGCCAGTGTGAGGCCCATTGTTTGAGGCTAGAGCTGGGGGGCCTGGGGCCTTGGGAAGCCCCTGGCAGGGCCCTTTGTCCCACTTCCCACAGATCCAGAGGTCCAGCAAGGCCCTGGTGAGCAGACGCGGCAGCGGCCCCGCAAGATGAGGACGCTAGCGGCTGTCCTGCTGGCCCTGCTATGGTGCAGGCAGCAAGGTATGTGGGGTGAGGGGCAGCCCTGCAGCGAGAAGGACAACCCGGTCCAGGCCGCAGACCCTCAGGGTCACCCCGCCCGGGGGCAAGACGCGGCTTGAGGAGAACGGGGGGGTGGGGGGGGGCACCTGGAGGCCAAGGCCAGAGGGAGGCGGGTGGGATGTGCTGGGTCCCACAGGCCCCCAAACCTCAGACCTGGCCCCAGCCAGATGCCAGGGCGTGGGCGACCCTCCCCACCCAACCCCACCCAGTCTCAGCCTCTCAGGCCTGGGTGTGCCCGCCCTCCCAGGGCCGGAGTAGGGGGCTGTGAAGGGCTGGCGCCCAACCCCTGGTGGTGTTGGCAAGGATGACGCCAGGCTGCACACCATTCAGGAGGCGGGGCTGGGGCTCGGAGACCCAGGCAGCGACCTCACCTGCTCGGGAGGCCTCAGGGAGGTCAGAGGGACTGGGAAGGGGGTGCCGGACCTAGGGGAGGGCGCGCGGCAATGGGCCCCGAGCCTGTGCCTGTGTAGTGGAGGTTTACGGGCCTCCCTGCATGGCCAGGGAGAGGGCGGGCGCAGGAGGACGAGGATGATGACCCGGACACTGGGCAGGAAGGCTACGATGATGAGGAGGACGAGGAGGAAGAGGAGGCCAGGACACTTGCAGGCAGCAGGGGCTCAGGTACCTGCCCACCCTGCCCCGGGGAGTGGGGGGGCACTCAACCCTCTTTCTCACACTCGGGTGGGTGCCTCGAGGCTGACAATGAGGAACCCATGGGCAGAGGCCTCCGCTGCGAGCGTCCCTGCCCTCAGGGCGGGCAAAGGGGGAGGAGGGGCCACCCTGGCGGTGACCCCCAACTGCCATCCCCAGAGGGGGCTGGAGAAGGAGCCAGTCCTGGGAGGGGCAATGGTGCTGGAGCAGAGAGGTTAAATAGGAGTTCACCAAGCAGACAGGAGCACAGCAGAGCCCCAGGATGGAGAGGCTAGTGATTCAAAGGCCCTGGGTGTGGAGTCCAGTTCAGAAATACACATCTGTCCTGGTGAGGCAGGGCAGTGGGGGCAGGGCAGAAGAGTAAGGGGGCCAGTCCCGAGGCCAGGGTGCAGGGGGCTCCAGCAGGGCAGGGTTTGAGGCAGTCATTTGAGAGTGGGAGAGGTGGACAGGATTTGGGAAGAGATCTCGGAGGGGAAGAGGCTGGAAGGCAGCAGGCGTGGGTGAGCTGGGGGGCACTCCGGGGGCTGTGCCCCTCGCCCAGCTGAGCCTACCCGGCCCCCAGGGCCGCAGTGCTATACGTGCCAGTCCCTGCACAAGGGGGAGAGCTGCAGGCAGGTGCAGAGCTGCGTGCTCCCCAGGACGTGCAAAGCCATCATCTCTTCCTGGAATGCTGGTGAGGGGCCACCTGGGGGTGGCGGGGAAGCGTCACCCATGCCTGTGAGGGGCCCCATCCCTGCCACATCCCATCCCATGTGACTCGCTCTCTCCCTTGCAAGAGTCAGGTCCCCAGACCACCTACTCGGGCTGGTGTGCAGACACATGTCAACCCATCAGCAGGACGGTGGAAGGATCCCTGACGACCATATCCTGCTGCCAGTCCAGCCTGTGCAACACGCCACCCTGGCAGGACCCCCAGGGGAGGGGGGCCAGTGGCCCCCGGGGGAGCCCTGCGACTGTGGCCGCCACCCTCCTGCTCAGCCTCCTGGCTGGCCTTCAGGCAATGGGGCTCTGAGTGGGGCGGTCCCTCCTCACGCCCAGCCTGGCTTGCACCCTGGCGAGCCAGCACTCTGTCCTCCGTCTTCCCCTCTTGCCCCTTCCCCTCCCCCAGACTGTGGAGAATAAACTGGAAGTGCCTGTGATGACCCCGAAGCACTGGTTCCTCTCGGCACGGCTGCCCTTCCTCAGTTTCCCCTCTCAGCATCCTGGCCTCCTCTCCCTGCCTGTGCATGGAGGATGGCCAGCACGTGAGCCTTAGGTCCAGCCCTCAGCGGCTCACAGGGTGGGTCCACACAGCTCCCCACCCCCAGCAGAGAAAACACTCACTGCATGCCAGCGGGGAGCCCACCCCAGTATGCTCCCCAACTTCTTGCCAAAAATAAACCTCCATCTATCCATGTGATGGGCGGCCCTTGTAGGAAGGAGACTTGGGGAGGAAGCTTTCCTTGGCCTACAGGAGGAAGGGCCCCCACCCAGGGTGGCTTCGGGGCTTGGGGGTGAATGGAGTTAATGAGGGGCTGGAAGAGAATGAGAAAAGAGAGAGAGGTGGGTGGTGTATGGCTCAGATGGGACTTTGCAGCCAACCACTCAGCTTGGGGCAGGACAGGATGGAGGAGGGTATAGTCAGGGAGAAGCGGAGGGGGAGGGCAGGAGCCCCACGGCTTCCCCAGCTTCTGCTCTGGTTGGACTGGTGCTGCTTGCTACTGGGCACTTGGCCTCCATGACTGGTGCCGGGATGGAGCCGAGCCCCCGCGTGGGAAGCAGAGGCCTGGGCTTCAGTTTCCCCATCAGAGCGGTATGGAACGAGGCACAGAGGACCCCTGGAGCCCACCAGCTCAACATCCCCTGAACAGGGAAGCCCAGAATGCCATCTTATCTGCCCAGCGTCCCTGCAGGCAGAGTAGCCTCCCACCGTCTGTCTTGCCCTTTCCTCACTAAAGGAAGCCTCTTAGTGAGGAAATCCCACCATCCTGGCACACAACAGTCCACCCGATGGAGGCGACACGTCTGCCCGGGGTCACACAGTTGGTGACGGCAGGTCCGAGACCCAACCCGGGGCTTCTGGTCAACAGCGGCCGCCTTCCTGGGGGGCCACAGGCCGGTGGAGAGCGGAGCCAGGGCACCTGAGCCAGAGGTTGCAAGCAGCTGGATGGCAGCCAAGACCCAGCTGGATCTCCAGGCTGAGTCCAGTCTGATGTGCCAGTGGACAGTCACAGCCAGGGCCTTGTCACAGACTTCGGCGCTCAAAGCCAGTCCCCGAAAGGAGAAGCCAGAGGCCCTGGGAGGCTGCGTGGTCAGCCCCTTCTTCCCATCCGGCCCAGCATCACCTCTGCACCTTCCCAGGAGGCTGGTAGGGAACACATCCATCTGGATCAGGGGCCCTGCTCCCCACGGTTGCTGAAGCAAACAACCACAAACCACACATGTGAGTTATCTTATGGTCCAGAGGTCAGAAGGAATGGCAGGGTTGTGTTCCCCTTGGAGGCCATGATGGTCCATTTTGTGTGTCAGCGTGCCTGGACTAAGGGATGCCCATGCAGCTGGCAAAACATTATTCCTGATGCTTCTGTGAGGGTGTTACCAGAAGCGCTTGACATGTGAATGGCAGGCCTGAGAAAGGAAGCTCACTGCCCCAGATGAATGGGCATCACCCAGGCCGTCCGAGGCCCAGACGGAACCAAAGGCAGGAAGGACCAGCTCCCTCTTCTGGAGCTAGGATGCCCATCCTTTCCTGCCTCCAACGTCGGCACTCCTGCCTCCCGGGCCTCTAGGGCTCAGAGGGAACAACACCACCACAGCCCTGCTCTCCTGTTTCCAGAGTGCACTGGGAGCTTCTCGGCCTCCAAGACTGTGTGAATTGATTCCTCTGTGTGAGTCTGTATCCTGACCTGCTCTGCTAATAAGGACACCAGTCAGCTTGGGTTAGGGCCACTTTCATAACCTCACATACCTTAGTTCAGTTCCGTCGCTCAGTTGTGTCCAACTCTTTGCAACCCCATGGACCACAGCACACCAGGCCTCCCTGTCCATCACCAACTCCTGGAGCTTACTCAAACTCATGTCCATTGAGTCGGTGATGCCATCCAACCATCTCATCCTCTGTCGTCCCCTTCTCCTCCCCTCTTCAATCCTTCCCAGCATCAGGGTCTTTTCAAATGAGTCAGTTCTTCACATCAAATGGCCAAAGTATTGGAGTTTCAGCTTCAACATCAGTCCTTCCAATGAATATTCAGGACTGATTTCCTTTAGGATGGACTGGTTGGATCTCCTTGCAGTCCAAAGGACTCTCAAGAGTCTTCTCCAACATCACAGTGCAAAAGCAGCAATTCTTGGGTGCTCAGCTTTCTTTGTAGTCCAACTCTCACATCCATACGTGACTACCAGAAAAACCATAGCTTTGACTAGATGGAACTTTGTTGGCAAAGTAATGTCTCTGCTTTTTTAATATGCTGTCTAGGTTGGTCATAACTTTCCTTCCAAAGAGTAAGTGTCTTTTAATTTCATGGCTGCAATTACCATCTGCAGTGATTTTGGAGCCCAAACAAATAAAGCCTGTCACTGTTTCCATTGTTTCCCCATCTATTTGCCATGACATGATGGAAACAGATGCCATGATCTTAGTTTTCTGAGAGTACCTAAATCACCTTTAAAAAAAACCCATCTCCAAACACAGGCCCATCCTGAGGTCCTGATGTTAGGACTTCAGCTCATGAATCTGGGGACATAGTTCAGCCCATCATAAGGGGCTAAGACAGGGCTCTGTTGGGGGTCAGAGAGCACGGTCAATATCCTGAATTGAATTTAAAGGAAGTGTTTGCCAGGGTGGTGGAGATGGGGAGGAGGGGCAGGGGCCTGGCAGAGAAGGCTTGGCCCAGGGGGACAAGGAGCTGGGATGGCTGGTTCTTGGTTCAAAAAGCCAAGACCTGACTCCTGAGCACCAGGCCCCATCTGTGGCCTTTGCATGCACAGCTGGTGGCCAGGCAGGGTCGCCTGCTCCTGATGGTTCCCTCAGTACTCTGTCCATCTGCTCCTAAGTTTGCCTGTGTCCCCCACAAGCCCCATAGCAATAGCAGCCAAACTTGGAGCGTCAGGTCCTTCCCACAGATCTTCTTCCTCGTAAATACAAACAGGCCTCTGCCAGCCTGTGAACTCCATCCCCTGGGCCTTCTCCACTCCCTCTCCAGCTGCTGCACCAACCCCCCTGGAATCCCCTCAGGTCCTGTGTCCCCACCCAGCCCTGGAGTTGGCAGCAAGCTCAGGGAGAATGCTGTATTCCCTTCTCTTCTGGGCTCACCTGAGTTACCAGCTGGACAAGGAGCTCTGGAGTCCTGTCCCTGCAGGCAGATCCCCCTAGTCACCCCACCCCCACACCAGTTCCATTCATTTGGTGTTTTTCTCCGGACTTCCTCAGCACAGGAAGCAGGTGGCCATGGTCACATTTCCTGTCCTTGTTTTCGACCATGAGAACTGGGTGAGGATGAAGCAGTGACCCCAAAGCAGGACATTCCTGAGGACAGAGATTCCCGGCTGTCGGCCTCGGGCAGACCGAGCGGCGCCCTCCGGGGACCGCCAGGGTTTGCAAAAGCGGATGGACTCAGGGACTGGTCAGCAGCGGGAATTGAACGAGGCTGTCAACTCCATGGCACCCAGTCCCACCAGGAACTCTCCAGAACAGAGGGGAGTCAGAGCCATGGTACTGGAAGGCATCAGGCCTGAGAGTGGAGGCAGTGGGGGGCGAGGGGACATGGGGATGCAGAAAGGCATTTCAGCGTCAAGGATGCTGGCCAGAGCAGAGCAAAGCTGCCCTCACCTGTGGGCCCAGGTCGGCTCTGGGTTCCCACAGGTGGAGAACTGAGGTGGGGGCTATACGCCCCGGGTGGGGGGCCCCCTTACTCAGCTTCATAATCCTCTCAGAAAGAAAGCCGGGACACTTGGTGGAGGAGGAGGCAGGCAGGATCTCAGCCCCACAGAGTGGGCGTCCTAGAGAGGAACAGTCCTGTGAAGTCCCAACCTCAGGACATTCCAGGTGAGAAACCCAAAGCCACGGCTGCTGGAACACACCAGGGCAAGGCTGCCTGTGATCTACCAGCTGCAGACAGAGCCCTATTCCACCCAGTGGCTGCTGGGACACCCCCAGGGCCAGGCTGTCTGTGACCTACCAGCTGCAGACAGAGCCCTCCTCTGCCCCCAATCACATATGGAAGGACTTGCAGGAATGCCTGGCTTCCCTTGCCCGGCCGTCTGCCTGTCCAGGCTTCAGGTAATGCCCAGGGATTTACCTCCTGCTGCTGCTGCTCAGTTGCTTCAATCTTTTCCGAAGACGGCAGCCCACCAGGCTCCACCATCCCTGGGATTCTCCAGGCAAGAACACTGGAGTGGGTTGCCATTTTCTTCTCCAATGCATGAAAGTGAAAAGTGAAAGTGAAGTCGCTCAGTCCTGTCGGACTCTTAGCGACCCCATGGACTGCAGCCTACCAGGCTCCTCCATCCATGGGATTTTCCAGGCCAGAGTACTGGAATGGGTGCCAGTGCCTTCTCTGGATTTACCTCCTAGTTAATTCTGTAAGTGGATGGACATCAAGAAAGTTACATATTTGGAAAATGGATGTGGTTACCACCCACCCCTCGCCATCAGCTGTAAGCCTGAGGGGGTGGATGTTAGCTTTCCTAAGTAAATTTGTGTGGCACATAGTAGAAGAAACACCCACAGTTCAGTAATCAGTGTCTCTAAGGACCATCGTAAAGTCGCCCAACGCCCACAGTCCAGTGCACTCTCGCAGCACTCTCTGGATTTACCTCTGAGCTGCAATTGCTCCAATTTCCTGAACTGCAATTCCTTGGGCTATTCCCAAATAAACTTGTTTTTGCTGGTAAACGACCTGGCTGCTACTCTATTATTGAAGTTGACTGTAGCAACAGAGGAAGCAGAGTTGAATTTGGTTTTGACTGTGTTGAGACTGCATTGCTTGAAGCTCCTGCGAGGATAGAGTTAAGGGACAGCTGCACAACAGGAGCCAGAGCCAGAGACGCATGAGAGAAGGCAGCATCTAGGGGCATCAGGGCCAAGTGCCCCATCCACTGGATTGCCATAATGAGAGCCCCACCACTTGCCAGGCTACTGGAAGGACACATCAGGAAATACAAAAAGCAGAATGGCCTGTTAGGGGAAGCACACTGATTGAAACCTGGCCAGGCACCATGGTAACCATTTGCATGAGTTGTTTTATGACAGGAGATCCTAATAAGGAATACAGAACTAATAAGCCACCACCAACCGGAAGAGTTTGGGAAAGGTCTAAAGAAGACACCGCATGTCAGTCCATTTCCCAGAATCCCTCTCGCTAGCATCCATCTTGGCTGAGCGATTCGTACGCCACCAGGAAAGACTCTGAATTAGAATGATTGGCCAAAGACCACCCGGAAACTAATCCCATCACCACACTGGCAGAGCAGTTCTCCTGGGTTCCCTTACCCTACTGCTCTCCACCCGGGTGCCCTTCCCAATAAAATCTCTTGCTTTGTCAGCAAGAGACATGTGTCTCCTCGGACAATTCATTTCGAAGTGTTAGACAAGAGCCCAGTTTCGAGCCCTGGAAGAGGTCCCCCTTCCTGCAACAAATGGCGACTCTGGTGGGGACTCTTCTTCGCTGAGACTGATGTCCTGACCACTCGGGGTACTCAGGGGCCAGCTTGTCTGCCAATGGACCAGACCCGGCGGCCGCAACTGGGGCTTTTGTCCCTGGTCTCCTCCTGATGCGGACAACTGGCCAGAGTGCCCCTACCAGTAAGGAACAAGAGACTTTATTGACCTCTCTCCCCTTCCCTCTCTCTTTCCTCTCCTTAACCCTTCCTGTCCTTCCCCATTTTTCTAGTCCCCTGGTCCTGGACGCAGGAGTCTGGTCGAAGGGCCTCAGCCTGAGGATTGAGCTGAGGATTGATCCTGGGCTGAGAATTGGAGACTGATCACCTCCTCTTGGCAGAGAACTCGAATTCTGGTTCTGGTCTAGTCTGATTTCTGGTAGGGCAGAGTTCCAGACCTCCCTTCTCTGGAAACCCAGGGAAAAGTCCTGTAACACCTGGGTGTCTGTAGGTGGCGGGAGACATCTGTAAGGCCACCCCTTTTGCCCCCCTCTCCCACTTCTTCCCCCTTCTTCTTTCAACCTGGCTTCCTTTCCTCCCTTTGAAATCTTTGAAGACCTGAGATATTTTCCTTTACTCTGTTAGTACTTGGATCTGAAGTTCTGTGACTCTATAAGATGTTTTCTGAGAGACTGTATTCTTGTATTTAAGGGAGTGTCTGATGAGGACTGCCAGGTTTATACGTGTGAGTTTTAACTCTGTGTTCTGTATTGTGATTGTTGATTGCCACTTTGCTTTGTCTGGCCACCATTTGGTTTAGACCTGCCGCCATTTTGTTAGAACTTGATTATCTTTCCCTGTTCCTTGAGACCAGGGCTCTTGGGAACACTTATCACCTGAGACTGAGAAAAAATGGGGAAAAGCCTTTAAAATTTTTATTTCAACTGTTTTTTTAATAAACTAGTAAATTTTATATTGTAATATCTAATTCATGACTAAACTTAGAAAATGAAGCCAGATCTTGCATTGTGTCTGTCTAAATATTTTTTTGGTATGTCTGTCTCTGTGTAATATTTTTGAGGTCAATTTGTAAATGAGCTCTATTTAATTGGCTTAAAGAAAGGTAAGTGCTTACAAATCAAATAATTCTAAATTAAACAATAAATTCCAGGTTCATGTGAACTGGGAAGTATTCAGTATTAAATACCTGATATTAATGTTTGTTTGTTGATCTATCTAATTTAGACATGTCTTAGAGTAGTTAACAGCAAATAGAAT
Source organism: Antilocapra americana (assembly GCA_007570785.1). Lineage (NCBI taxonomy): Eukaryota > Metazoa > Chordata > Mammalia > Artiodactyla > Antilocapridae > Antilocapra > Antilocapra americana. The sequence goes on from ML660780.1 coordinate 175,239, forward strand.
ATTTTCATTGTACCTAGGTTTAATATAGGTTAAATATTATATCTGTTACAAGTTACAAAAAATCACCTCGAGTGAAAAAACTTCTAAAAAATGTAAATGAGGTGAGCTTTTATATAAACTCTATTGAGAATAATTATTCTTTAGGAATATCTGTCTGAAATAGTCTCTCCAGATTGGCATAACTTGAATTTTTAAGGGTTGTGCTAAGTGTGCTAAGTGTGCTAAGTGTTGGAAGTCTATTGAATAGTTAGGTCATTTCCAAATAAAAAAAGATTTTTAAACATTTACTACTAAACACTAATTTCCTTTTACAGAGAAACTAAAGAGATTTGGGACTATAAGTGAATAATGTTTGGTGCCATCCTAAAATATTAAATTATCACTGGTATTTATGCTTGCCAATCTAAAAATGCTAATATAAAAGTTAGTTCTTGGTTGCTAAAGGAAAGTAAGAAGTGTGTTTTCAGTAAGAAAAAAGATATGAAAAAACACTAAAAGAGTTATGCATGATCAGGATTTTCTAAAATTGGATTACAATTAGCTAGATAAATGGATTTTGTTAAAAATGACACAGCCATAAGAAAACTGGTTAGAGCCAATTAGGTCCAAGATGGCGGAGCTGACTTTCACTAGACCTTGAGCCTTGGTATTTACACCCATTGTGACATATCGACAAGCTAAATGATACAGCTATCAACATTGAATAAATCTGACCAAATGTTCTAAACCCTTTTAATTGATCTTTTGATAAAACATCCTAAATCGAATTCTTTTGAAGTTCCTTTGACCTCTAGCTAACTTTGGGGTACTTCAGAGGGCCCCTGAAACATCCCAAAGAGAGATATTAAACTAATTGTGTTTATTTGGTGGGTTAAATTACATGAAAAATATTATCAAATGAGTAATAAATCCACTCATGTTATAATGTATGGTAAAATTACTAATACAGATATTCTAGAAATTATATGGAGTTCTTAACATTCTGATATGTCCTGGTATTCTAATGGAAAGCCTGATGACTTCACAAAAGTTAACAAAAGGACTGAATGAACCAGCAAATATGTTTATAACTTTTATGGTTAAAAGTTCAGTCTAAATGTTTCAACAAAGTAAAAAGTCTATGATCAATTATGGTTATATAAATCATCAGGCCAAAATTGGTGGGAACAGTCCTATTTTGCAAACAAACTAGCCTTAATTTGGTTATACTTGATAAAAATGAGGGTAATTTTAGGGAGAAAATAATGTTTCAATAAATGTTAAACCCCAGTTTGTTAATGGAGGTCTACCAATGGAGGTAGTAAGACTCATTTCTTAGGTAGTTCTTTGCTGTTACGTGATATTAATGTAAAATTTAATTGAATTCTTAAAGAACACCCTAAGATTGTTTCTGAAGCTTATCTCAGTAATCTATCTTTGGATGAAGATCAGATGCCTCATGACCTGCAACCAGGACAGGAAAAAGGCATAATTTAAGGGACTGTCTCCAACCTGGATGGAAAGACTTTTTATCAGGAGAAACTACACTACACCAGGATGAGAAGACGACTACATCAGAGGTAGACAGCTTGCCTAAGATATTGGATCTGATTTGTGTGATCATTTATAATGTTTTCTTGACCTCTTAGACCCTTGCATATAAATCAAATGCTTTTCTGTCATAGGCCTGATCCTATGCTAGTTTTAGAAATCAATCCAGTTGTTGGTTTGTGACCAATTACCTGTGTCTAGTTCTGAGTTACCTTGGTATATTTCTCTACTGCATGACTCTAACTGGTTGGCCCTGAGAAAATTTAATTAAAAACAAAAAATTATAGTCATATTCAGGTCACTGTGATATTACTAGATGGGATCCCCTCACCAGGCCAATTAATAATGCCTGCTCTGACTCTGGCCATAAATTTGAGCTTTTTTCTATTACTCAAGCTCAATCAGAGCAACGAGAAAAGTTTCAGCAAAGGAGGAAAAAAAATCTCCCACAATTATGGGATGGATTTATATAGATAACACCAGGTTATGGTAATTTAGGTTTAAAGTCTCCTCTGTGTTGGAAACAATTAAATCATACTAAGGGTAATCAGTCTAGTAACACTAGAAAACTGGACTATGTGCCTTATAGATGGTGGTGCCAATATATAATTTCCCTGGAAGATAAAGATTCTACAGAGTAAGTCAGATGACCTGAGAGATACTAGGCTACATCTAATGGAAGCTCTTAACTTAAGTCTTACTTGTGACTTTACTAATACTGCTGGCTATGTTACTTGTATTTCACCTATTTTACAAGATTGCCCTTTCTTACACAGCCAAATGTGTCTGAGGCTTCTAATAGAATAATATATAGTCCCATATGAGATCGATGATGGTAACAGTGTAACTCTAGATATGGGAAGAAGCAACAAGAGGGAATATTTCCCTGGACCAAGAGGCTAGTAAGACAGGTGGTCCAGAGAATTTTGGATATTGTTTTATGGGCTAGTCCAGTAGCAGCACATTGAGTGGCCTGTCAACGGAATCTTTGCCAAACCTGAGAATGGACATTCTCAGCACCATGAGACAAAATGGTCATGAAATGCCCACCTCAAAATCATGGTCAAGTTTATGAGCAAAAAGGGGCTCTGTCAATGGAAAGCTGACACTTGTCATCTACGTCTACAAAGATTAAATCATGGCCACTGCAACTGCTGACTTTCAACGCCCCTGAGAGGAGTTCAGGGTGAAAATCAGGAATGAGGCACTCTGTGCTCTGGGAAAAACTGGCAGAACAGGCCTTCAGATAGTTAGATCTTTTCAGGAGAAGATTTTCCGAGTTCCAACTCTTACATCTTCTCATACCTAGAAAAACGCTGTTGTCATTAATGGTGACATCTGCTTTGGCTATTAAGAAAAATTTTACAATTAAAAGTCAAAATAGAGTAGCTGTGGTTCAGACATCCTGGGAAATAACTATGGGTCTAATTTCAGATTAGATGTTGTATTGCTAAACACTTTTTCTGAGCTGTGTCAGGCTTAGATGCCACCATTCTCAAAACAATGTCTGCTGGAAGCTAGTAACTGCAACCTCACTTTTTATAAAACTAGGCAACTGGCTTCGTGGCTACAAGTCTCCCTGAAGTGCCAGGTCCAGACTGGGTTTCAGGCCTATTCGTTTAGAAGGACATGAGATTTATTTTGTCTATTAAAATTCCAGTTATCCCTCTTCCAGCTATTTCTAACTGGGTCTGTTACAACAAAATGGCAGACCAAGGGATTGAGATTTTAATCATACAAGGCTCAGATCTAGGACTTGGAACTCAGGAATACTTCCAATTCAGTGTCTGTTCTCCAAGCTGAGACAGTCCTATGCCCCATTTTGACAAGAAGTTATCACAGTCATAGTTGCCCTGCTCTCTGAATTAAAACTGAACAGGACTCTGGTGGGGCTCTAGAGTACAGATCTGTTCAGTGTTCTCCATTTCTTATCCGTAGGATATAGGCTTCATTCAGCCTCCTTGACCTTCCCTGAGTTTAAAGGGTGGATTCAAGCAGTTGCTAATCAGGGAAGGGAGGGGACACAAAAACAGGAGAAACAATCAAATGGTGGTACAGCCTTGCGACAGGGTCCTGGTTCCTACTCCAATATGCATAACAATGTCTTTGAGTTCTTCTACAGAACTGGAGCCCCCACCCAGGTGGAAAATGAGAACTTCAGACTAAACACAAGATTCCTGGAGCACAGCTCTGTTGCTTTACCACCAACCAATCAAAAAAAAAAGTCACAAACCCTGCAGCCCTCACCCCAAATGTTGTCTCCTGTTTCTGGGAACCAGTGATGACCATCCTGTTAGGTCTCCTGTTTGGCCCCTTTCTATTTCATCTCTGAGAGGAGCCAACAGTTTCGAACTAAATTGCTGTTATTGCAAGGGTGCAGGCTGGCTTCAGGAAAAAAATACCTTGACTTAGATCAGATAGACAGCGACTTCTGCTCTGCTAGGCAAGCCTATGCCCATACACAGCAGGAAGAAGTTACAGAAGAAAGAGACCTCTACCCCAATTCCCAAGAAGTATCTTGAGTATGAAGTCTCTCAGGGGGGAGTTGTTAGGGGAAGCACACTGATTGAAACCGCCTACCCTGGCCAGGCACCATGGTAACCATTTGCATGAGTTGTTTTATGACAGGAGATCCTCATAAGGATCTAATAAGGATACAGAACTAATAAGCCACCACCAACCGGAAGAGTTTGGAAAAGGTCTAAAGGAGACACCGCATGTCGGTCCACTTCCCAGAATCCCTCTCACTCGCACCCATCTTGGCTGAGCAATGTGTGCGCCACCAGGAAAGTCTCTGAAGTAGAAAGATTGGCCAAAGACCACCTGGAAACTAATCCCATCACCATAAAACCCGAGACTGTGAGCCATGCGGCAGAGCAGTTCTCCTGGGTTTCTTTACCCTACTGCTCACCACCCGGGTGCCCTTCCCAATAAAATCTCCTGCTTTGTTAGCACATGTGTCTCCTCGGACAATTCATTTCTGAGTGTTAGACAAGAGCCCAGTTTCGGGCCCTAGAAGGGGTCCTGCTTCCTGCAACAGCCCATCCCCAGAAGACTTGATTTTCTGGTGTGGGAAGGGAAGATGAATATAATAAACACAATAATAAGGAAATTACATAGCCTGTTGGAAAATGCAAAGTGCACAAGCTAGAATCAAGATTGCCTGGAGAAATATCAATAACCTCAGATATGCAGACAACACCACCCTTATGGCAGAAAGTGAAGAGAAACTAAAGAGCCTCTTGATGAAAGTGAAAGAGGAGAATGAAAAAGTTTGCTTAAGGCTCAACATTAAGAAAACTAAGATCATGGCATCTAGTCCCATCACTTCATGGGAAATAGATGGGGAAACAGTGGAAAAAGTATCAGACTTTATTTTGGGGAGCTCCAAAATCACTGCAGATGGTGACTGCAGCCATGAAATCAAAAGACGCCTACTTCTTGGAAGGAAAGTTATGGCCAACCTGGATAGCATATTGAAAAGCAGAGACATTACTTTGCCAACCAACAAAGGTTCGTCTAGTCAAGGATATGGTTTTTCTAGTAGTCATGTATGGATATGAGAGTTAGACAGTGAAAAAGACTGAGCGCCGAAGAATTGATGCTTTTGAAGTATGGTGTTGGAGAAGACTCTTCAGAGTTCCTTGGACTGCAAGGAGATCCAACAAGTCCATCTGAAAAGAGATCAGTCCTGGGTGTTCATTGGAAGGACTGATGTTGAAGCTGAAACTCCAATACTTTGACCGCCTCATGCGAAGAGCTGACTCATTGGAAAAGACCCCGATGCTGGGAAAGATTGGGGAGTAGGAGAAGGGGACGACAGAGGATGAGATTTCTGGATGGCATCACCAACTCGATAGACATGGGTTTGGGTGGACTCCGGGAGTTGGTGATGGACAGGGACGCCTGGTGTGCTGTGGTTCATGGGGTCACAAAGAGTCGGACACTACTGATTGACTGAACTGATACTGATTAAGGAAAAAAAACGTAGGAAAGGGCAGGTTCCAGGAGGTGGAGGAAGAGACAGAATGCTGTGGTATTACAAAATGTGATCAACAACAGTGCCAGAGGAGTCCGGGACGTTCTCCTAACCAGTGGACTACGGCAGAGGTGATGGGAGGGTGCTCCCGCGGTTAGGTACTACGAGACTTCACCCCAGCAGACCGGGGCGAGAGGCTTTCCGCTGGCCCTGAAGGAGTACAGAGAGGGCACGTGGCAGGGAACTACAGTGATCTGCAAGACCTAAGGTCAGCCTCCCAACAGCCCAGAAGAAGCTGGCCCTCAGTCACAGAGCCACCAGAAAGGGAAGCCTGCCAACAGCCACACGAGTGTGGAAGCAGATCCTCGCCACACGCTGAGAACCTTGACTGAGGCCTTCGGAGACTGAGCAGAGGACCAGCTAAGCCCCGCCTGGACTCCTGTCCCACCATGATATAACAAACGGTGGATAGGAACCGTGATATAACCACGATAGAGGAAACCGTGGTCATAACAGGTATTGTTGTGAGCTGCTAAACTTCTGATAACCAGAAAAGGAACACACCCAGGGCGGTCAGTGGTCGTCCCCTCTAGGAGGTGAGCTCTCAGCAGGCAGTAAGTGAGAGTGAGCCAAGCGACAGCTGGAGACAAGTGTTCCAGGCAGAGGGCGTGGCCAGTGCAACTGAACATAGGCCACAGCAGGCCTGCTGCTTCTGTGGAACGCAAACAGGTGGCGGAGGTGGGGGGCACGAGTGAGGGAGGGGGTGCAGAGGGGAGCCAGGAGGGCTGGGGTGAGCACGAAAGGAAGCGAGGGAGCACACAGGTCAGCGGGGCGAGACTGGGTGGGCGGCCGGAGTAAGGGGGCGTGTGCGGCGACTCTAGTGGAGTGGGAGGCGCTCGCTCGGGGGCGGAGTCACCCTGGCGCACCACCGAGAAGCTGGGGCCTCGCTGCCTAGAGCGGCACCGGAAACGGCCGGCCTGGGAGCGGACTCTTCCGGCGGGTACCGAGGACGGGCGAGCGGGGATGAAATGAAATGAGGTGAAACCGACTGGCGGGGCGGAGCCCTCCAGGGCGCACCACCGAGAGGTCCCTGACTTCGCTTCCTAGAGCGGCGCCGGAAGGGGCGGGGCCAGCGGCGGGCTTTTCCGGCCGGCGCAGAGGCGGGGCTGCTCGACTGAGGAGATTCTCTGGTGCTTGTCGCTCGGCTGCTGGGGTGCCGCGGGTCTTGATGGGGAAGCGTCCCTTCCGGCCCAGGGACCCTGCGCGGAGCGCTCTTGCCCCGATCTCCATGCGGGAACTCACGGGGTCCCTCTGGCGTCGTGTGGACACCCCGCCCAGGGCATGGACCATCGCTCTCTCGGCTCCCTGGTTCCGCGGGGACGAGGGCGAGGTGCGCGAGGACCAGCTCCGTGCGAATCGAGGTGAAGGAGACCTCGGCTCTGCACCCGCGGCTGACGAGGCTCTGTCAGGGCCCCTGTTCTCGGCTTCGACACCGCTGCGGGCCCTCTGACAGACCCAGGGCCAACAGACTGCGTGGGTGCATGTTTGCCCTTGGCTCTCAAACCCACTAGTAATCCCATCTCTCATTGAGACCCTGGCTTCTGAAGGCAAGTGAGGTTACCAGGGAGTCCTGCTGCAGCTAGATACCCAAAGTTTCATGTTACAAGCGGCCTGGCCCAGAGAGTGAAGGAGCTACACTGAAGTGACAGAGCAGGTACCTTTAGGTCAGGGCTGTGGTCTGCTCTGGCAAGGTAGATTGTGTTTCCTACGTGGCTGTAGCAGTTTCCAGGCCTACAGATCTGTAAAATGAGAAGAACAAAACAATGACCTCAGATCTGCTCTAAGTCTTCTAATAATTATTTTATTGCTTGGTGTGCATAGGGCTTAAGAGAAGTGAGTATGTCCAGTCTCTGCCATTAAGCACCTGCTTGAGTTAGGCAGACATGATGATTATCTAGAATTTAATCACACTGCACAGCAGTATGTGCAGTCTCCAGCCAAGTGACTAGGGATTCCGGGATGAAAAAGACAGGATCATTGCCCTCAACTCATCAGGAGACTGTACATCAGGGGCAAGCCACAGGTGGAGTGACAAGAATCCTTGGGGAGCAGTGCTTGGAGCCCAGCCAGCAGATGTCAGGCTCAGTGGGTCCAAGGACCACTCCTCTCCATTGAGTGGGTCAGCATAGAGCCAAGATGAGTTTACATCTGCCCTGGAGAGCCATGGGCTAGAGGGTTGATGGCACTTTCCTGTTGGTCCTTGGCTTTCACCTGTTTCCTACTAAAACTAGACCTCAGCTCAAACTCCAGCCTGGCTGACTGGGGCTCTGATCCCCTGCCCTAGTTCCACTTGCCTTCCCAGCAGAGATGCCCCCATATTTGTATGCTTCCCTCAGCCTAGCTGGCCTTCTGCCATCCTCAGTTCTGGCTCCCACCTAATGCTAAGAACAGCCTCCTCCCAGAAGCTACCTCCAAGAGAGCCTTCAGAGAGTGGCATTGGCCTGAATCTGAGTCAAGTGTATGTAAACGTTTTCATTTAAAAGAAACCAGACCCTCAAACTCTTATCAGGATGGGATAACTGTCCAGTCATTTTATGTGTTGCCTCTATGCACGGGAGACTGGATGAAGACTTAGTATCCACTTCGACTTAAAGGAAATGCAAACGATTTATCTCTCAAAACATACTTCACTTGGAATGTTACTAATCTAGAGCACCACATTTTGGGGTGAGACAGCCTGGCAGAATATGGACCTCCCAAGAGATCAGGTGACCACACAGGCCATGGGAGGTCTCTCAAGGATGACTCAAGGACTCGGAACAGGATCTGCTTTCCTGGGAAAGTGCTTTCTCCTATCTTATGAAGATTTATTTTGCCTGCGATTAAAGAGCCTGAAGTTTGTCAAGCTTTATCCTAGAAGTCCGTTTGTTGGCACTGAGGGAAGAGGCAGGTTAAGGAAACTTAGAAGTAATACAGAAAAGGAATATGTGAAGCTTCCTAACCAATGAAATATGAGCCATGCTGGTAATGCTTCTGGGCCTGACCTGTCACGGACTGACTGATTCCTGTTTGAATTTGCGCTGATATGCTTTTAGATGACATTAGAGACAGAAACTGTGAAATTTTTTAGACAATGCACTCAAGAGCCTAGATGATGGTTCCCTGGGGCTTTGGCCCTCAGTGGACAGTCAGCTCCAGTTAAAGCCACAGGAGAATGAGAGCCTGGTAAGGAAACGGGGTATGGGGTCAAAGAGGCTTCTCTGAGAAGAACCCTCAGAGCAGAGCTCTGAGTGAGTGAGGGGCCAGCACCAGTTCTCAGGACCTGTTTGTGGGCAGCCAGGTGCTGAGGCAGGAAAGACTGAGAATGTGTGGTGAACCTAAGGGTGCTTGGGAAGGGGCAGGACAGCAGTGTGAGGGGAACCATAGGGGATTTGGCAGGGGTTCACTGGCTGCTGAGTGGAGGATGGACTCAGGAGGGCCAGGGTGAAGGTGGGAGCGAGTTTCATCTAGGTGATGGGCGGTTAGAAGAAGCACAAGCTGGAATCAAGATTGCCAGGAGAAATATCAATAACCTCAGATACGTAGATGACACCACCCTTATGGCAGAAAGAGTGAAAAAGTTGGCTTAAAACTCAACATTCAGAAAACTAAGATCTTGGCATCCGTTCCCATCACTTCATGGCAAATAGATGGGGAAACAGTGGCAACAGTATCAGACTTTATTTTGGGGGGCCTCCAAAATCACTGCAGATGGTGATTGCAGCCATGAAATTAAAAGATGCTTACTCCTTGGAAGGAAAGTTATGACCAACCTAGTCAGCATATTAAAAAGCAGAGACATTCCTTTGCCAGCAAAGGTCAGTCTAGTCAAGGCTATGGTTTTTCCAGTAGTCATGTATGGATGTGAGAGTTGGACTATAAAGAAAGCTGAGCACCCAAGAATTGATGGTTTTGAACTGTGATGTTGAAGAAGACTCTTGAGAGTCCCATGGACTGCAAGGAGATAGTCCATACTAAAGGAAGGACTGATGTTGAAGCTGTAACTCCAATCCTTTGGCCACCTCATGTGAAGAACTGACTCATTGGAAAAGACCCTGATGCTAGGAAGGAATGGGGTCAGGAGGAGAAGGGGACGACAGAGGATGAGATGGCTGGATGGCATCACCAATTCTATGGCCATGGGTTTGGGTAGACTCCAGGAGTTGGTGATGGACAGGGAGGGCTGGCGTGCTGCAGTTCATGGGGTTGCAAAGAGTCAGACATGACTGACTGAAATGAACTGAACTGATTGGCGGTACCTTCTGTGAGGGTCGCATGTGGCTCTCACAGTCTGTAACTCTAGAAGCACATAGTCTGGTCCCATATACAAGAAGTGGAGAAGGAGCAAATAAAGGGCAGGGAAACTCCACAATTGGGGGCCACACAGCAGTTGTTGGTCCGTGGTGCACATGAATCCTGCTGGACACAGGTGTGGAGATGCCGCTCCTGGCAGAGGAATAAGAATTCTTTGGTTAGGGACTTCCCTGGCGGTCCAGTGGCTATGATGCCACCCTCCCAATGCAGGGGGCCCGGGTTCAATCCCTGCTTAGGGAACTATATCCCACATGCCACAACTAAGACCTGGCAGAGCCAAAGAAATAAATTTTTTTTTAAAAAAAAAGAATTCCTTGGTGAGCAACCAACTAAATGATGACATTTACCCAGATGAGGAAAACTGAGAAGAGCGAGGTTGGGGTGGGGGTGTTCTGGGAAATTGGTTCTTTGTTTGGTCATGTCCAGCCTGAAACTCATGAGATGTCCGGGTGGTATACACCAGCAGGAACAGAAGGGGGCTGTGTCTGCATGCCTCTGCCACCCCTTTCTCTGCCCATCTGTCACTCTGTAGCTCAGTTCCTCTCAGACATTCACTTAATTTAACAGTTCATGGTCTTGTTTCTTTCCAGCCTCAGAAGAGTTGCTGGCCCTCTTCTGTTCCAGGACTTCAGTTCCAAGCTTGGAAAAATAAAGTCCTTTCTGAAGAAGTGAATTTACAAGGGAGTTCATAGGCTGGAGGATTTTGCCCCTGGCCCTTCTCCTTGACCATTGCCAGCTTCCAGGGAGCCTTCCTCTACCCTGAGAACAAGGATGGAAAAGCCCACAGGCAAAAAAAAATAAGACTCGGACCCCGGAGGCAGAAGTGCATATGCAGAAGGACACTGCCAAGGAAGAGAAGGCATCTGGGAGAGAACAACCAAACCAGAGCCCCCCTTTGGCCCAAAGGCACAGGAAGAAAGCCCACCTCAGTCCTGAGAATGAGGAGCACATGTTTGAGGCCTTTGATGCTTCATTTAAAGATGACTTTGAGGGACTTCCCATGTTCACTCCCTTCCAGAGGAAGAAGCCCTACAAATGCAGCGAATGTGGGCGCACCTTTAAGCACAAGACGGATCACGTTCGTCACCAGAGAGTCCACACTGGAGAGAAGCCCTTCCAGTGTGCCCAGTGTGGGAAGACATTCAGGCACAGCTCTGATGTGACCAAGCACCGGAGGATTCACACCGTAGAAAAGCCCTTTAAATGTAGTGAGTGTGGCAAAGCCTTTAACTGCAGTTCCAATCTCCTGAAACATCAGAAAACCCACACTGGAGAGAAGCCGTACGAATGTAAGGAGTGTGGGAAGACCTTTGCCTACAGCTCATGTCTCATTCGCCATAGGAAACATTACCCACGGAAGAAGCACTGAGCATGGGGAAGCCACCCACCAGACTCGGAACTCTGTACCCGCGAGAAAGTCCTGGCAGGCCTGCCTGGAGGTCCTCCTCCCCTGGAGTCTGAGCGGGCTGGGAGGTCCTGCCCTCACCAGGAGACCCACCCAAACCAGGTCAGCAAATACCCAAGCCATACAGAAAATCTCCAGGTTGTGACACCATGATAACAAGCATGCAAACTGCTGTCCACAGGGCAGGCTTGGGTCCCTAGCACAGCCCAGCACCTTCCACTGCTGCCTCACCTGCGGCACCTATGCTGGCTTCAGCCCTCCCACTGGCTCCTTTGAAGACTGGTCTGCAGACCCTTTTCCCACTGTGTCCTGAGTCCATCTCTGCGCAGCTGGCAGGAGACCTGTGTCCCTGGGCTGGGCAGCAGGGCTTCTGCAGTGAACACCGGGGACCCCACTGTCCCCACCTCACCTCGCCTGGCTGTGCCAGCAGTGATGTGCTTTGTCCTGTGCCTTCCCTCCTCTGCTGGAGCACCATTCCTTGAACTTGGCCCCCGTCCCCAGGAACTGGACTCCCTGTGTGTCCTCCCGGCTCAACCACCATCCCAGCTGAGCAGCCTGGCTTACCAGGTGGACCACTCAGGACCCTAAATGCTGCCACAATGGGTGCTTCCTGCCTTGGCCATGTCAGCCCCAGGATCTCAGTGGCAGCTTGGATCCAGCTTTTGCATGCATTGCAGCCTTTCAGACACAAGACAGAAGGCCAGCTCTCCATTCAGGTGAGTTCCACTTCTCCGAGCCTGGCTCCCAGGTTCTGTCCTGCATCCTGCATATCCATGTGTGTGCCTGTCCTTGGCTTCCCTCCAGGAGTGGTCTGGCTGGGCCTCCGCACTCTCCTGGGTAGGGTGTGACTTGCCCCAGAATTCCGGCACAGTATAAGAGGGATGAGGGGCCTGTCATCCAGGAAGTAATATGGCTTTTTATCAGTAAAACGTTGACACCTACATTTTCAGCTGTTTGGACCCAGAAAATTAATAATGACTCTGGTCTTGGGGCCCCCTCCATCAGGAGACAGGAGAGCGTGCTCCCAGTGCAAACGTCTCTCCAGGTTAAGACTTGTTCTTTCTGAAAGCTACAACATTACAACAGCTCTGCCTGCTCCAGGCACCTCCATTCCACAGCTCAGTGGGCCCTCCTCCTGTACCAGCAGCCCAGCCCCAGGTGTGACTGGGCATAACCTGCCACTGTGATCCTGCTCGCAGAGTCTCAGAACTAGAGATGTGATGAGGCAGAATTGTTCAAACAGGTGCCGGGGGACTAGCATAGGGAAAACACACCTGGGGTCCTGGCGGGAAAGGTTGCTATGGAGGATGCTACTGGGACATTTGGCAAACCTTGTGTCTAGACTGTGCACCAGCGGGTGAGGGGGGACATCAACGTCCAAGCTCCCTGGTTTGATGGCCTGCAGCCATCTCAGACAACATCCTTGTTATGAAAGATGTCCACTGAGGTCTTCAGGGCCACAGAACAGGGTCACAACATCCGCAATTTGCTCTCAAAGGGTGAGCAATGAAGCAATGACAACAGTGCACAGACGCTGAATGAGTGACAATGCAGGCTGGCAGACCTTCTGTTAAGGGATGGATAATAACTGTTCTTGGCTTTGTAGCCATAAGATCTCTGTCACAACTCAGCTTAGCCATGACAGGCAACAGCAGTCAGAGCACAGAGACTAATAAGCACGGCTCTGTGCCAATAAAGCTTTATTTTACCAAAGCAGGCGGTGGGCTGGATTTGGCTGATTCTAGATGAAGGATATGTGACATGTCCTGGGGATGTCTGCGTCTGCTTCAGTTTGTTTTGTTTTTTATTTATTATGGTTTATAATATCCCATGATGAGTATATTGTTACCTATAAAATATTGTTGTATAACAAGTATTAATACCATAGATGGAAATACATCACATGTACTGTAGAAAAATTATCACTCTCTGTGTTAGTATGTCTCCACTACTTAATGATCCGTTAAATAAAAAGCTGACTTAACCATTTCCTAATGTGTAGGCTTTTTCTAGTTTAGGTCACTATAAACAATGCCGTAAATATCTTTTCCACATTTAGGGCCAACAATCAGTTGCCAGAAATGGGCTGACGGATGGAGATCATGCTGGCAAATACCTTCCTCCAGTTGTGCCCCAGAAGTGCTCCAGCAGCTCACAGACAGCAGGTGAGTTTTAATCTTGCCAGTTTGTTAGAAGAGGAGAAACACTCTAATCTGATGTCTTTGATTTCCAGAGAGGAAATGGGTGGCAGAGAGCACAGTCTCTCGAGCCAGGGGTCACCGGCTCGCCCTCAGGCCTTGGGGACGTGGGGCCTCGGCCCGTCCCCACCTCCTTGTGCCTCCAGGTCCTCAGCGGTGGCATCAGGGCAGTGGTGGTGCTCAGCCTGGTCACCACCTGTGTGAGCTCAGAGCCACGCTGACCCCAGTTTAGCCATCGTCAGCTCTGGTCACGTGTTAGTGTCCTTAGCGGGGGGACATTGGCCCACAGGCATGAGAGGTGGCCATGCAAGCAGACAGCCTTCAGTGCCTCTCCCAGGAAAGCAAGAGAGACACGGGAAAACAATCACGCAGCCAGTCTACAGTCAGCCACCAGCTCTTCTGCCGCCTGGTGTCTGGTGCAAACTGACGGCCTCGTTTCTCCTTCCTTCTGAGTTAGCCACTGTGGCACTACACCACCTCCAGCACTGAGCCCCAGCCCCTTCAGACATAAATCTGTTTTGATGGGTTTATTGGCAATTGCTCTTCAAATGAAACTCAAATTCCAGAAAAAGAAAACCTTCTAAGTAACCTGAGTCAAAGAAAAAAGATAATGAGAGTTATAAAATACTTAAACCTGAATGATAATGAAAATACAGCTTGCTGGAACCCATGCGTCTGTGGTCAGTTAATCTACGAAAAAGGAGGAAGACCATACAATGAAGAAAAGACAGTCTCTTCAGTAAATGGTGCTGGGAAAACTGAACTGCCACATGGAAATCAACGAAATTAGAACATTCTCTAACACCATATACAAAAATAAACTCAAAATGGATAAAAGACCTAAATGTAAGACCAGATAGTATAAATCCCTTAGAGGAAAACAGGCAGAACACTTTTTGATATAAACTTGCAACAATATCCTTTTGGATCCACCTCCTAGAGTAATAAAGATAAAAACAAAAATAAACAGATGGGACCTAATCGAACAAAAGTTCTTGCAGAAAGAAAGGAAACCATAAGCAAAAAGACAAGCTACAGAATAGCAGAAAATATTTGCAAATGATTCAACTGACAAGGAATTAATGTCCAAAATATACCAACAGCTCATGTAGCTCAATATCAAAAAAACAACCCAGTCAAAAAATGGTGGAAGATCTAAATAGACATTTCTCCAAAGAAGACATACAGATGGCCAACAAACATATGAAAAGATGCTCAATATCACTAATTATTAGAGAAATGCAAATTAAAACTACAGTGAGGTATCACCTAACATTGGGTCAGAATGGCCATCATCAGAAAGTGCAAATAATAAATGCTGGAGAGGGTGTGAAGAAAAGAGAACCCTCCTACATTGTTGGTGGGAATGAAAACTGGTGCAGCCACTGTGTAGGACAGTATGGAGGTTCCTTAAAAAACTAAAAATAGAGATACCATATGATCCAGCAATCCCACTCCTGGGCATCTATCCGGAGAAAACCGTAATTCGCTGAACAGAGGAATGGATAAGAAGCTGTGGCCCATTCACACAACAAAATAGTATTCATCCATACTGAAAGAACTGAGTACCACCACCCGCTACAACATGGATGAAATCCAGAAACATTATGCTTAGTGTAAGAGCCAGGCTAGAAGGACAGAGGACAAACACTATGATTCCGCTTATATGAATTCCATGTCACTGTGTGCATTCATATAAACAAATTGCCCTGGAGCAGGCAAATGCATAGGAAGTGGAGTAGCAGTTACCAGGTTGGAGGAGTGGGTTGAGGGTTTGACAGGTACAGTTTCTGTTAGGTAGTGGTGACAGGTACACAGCACTGGGAATATTTAATGCCACTGAACTACTTACAGTTGATTAAAATAATAAATATTATATATTGTTTTACCACAACCAAAAAAAGTCTGTTGAATTTGATATACTAATAACAAAATACAACTTTCTAAAGCTGTCATCCATTTTAGCAACAAAAATGGCATTTTCTGGCAAGTTGAAGATGTGCTTACCTGCTGACCCAGAAACATCACTTGCTGACACGCCACAGAGGAGCTCTGGGACACGGGCCCAAAGAGACACCTACGGCAGGATCTACTCTGAAGCAGGTCAACAGGCGTCAGCGTCTGCGGGTCTCAGAAACAGTGTTGAGCAAAGACGGGAGAACACACAGTATGGTTTCAGTTATTACCTTGTGCAAAGCCAAGAAAACAGCATGGCATTTGGAGGTGCATATGGGGAGAAACAAGAGTAGTTCCCCAGCCGGCAGGGCTTGGCGTTTGGTAGCCTCTGCTTCCTAAAGTGGGTGGAGGGCGGGCAGGGTGTGGTCCACCCCCATAATTTCATCATAGCACATACACCCCAAGAAACCGTAGTTTGTTTCCTCACAATCCTGTTGTCAACCAGGGTGGGGTCCCCAGCGCTCCAGAGCAGCGTGATCCTGTGACACCTTCCAAAACTGAAATGGTGGAAAGTAAAGAGGCAGTTACCTCGTTAGAACACATCTCATTCAGGGTGCCACAAGACAAACCACGATGATGCCCCCAGACATGGTTAGCAGCCCTGGCGCCTTAGTGCTGAGCCTGGATCTGAAGGAAGGAGCTTGGCACGGCCACTCTTAGCTGCCTCGGGAGCAGCTGCTGTAGAACAAAGGCTGAGCAAGCTTTTTTTTTCACTTTTTGCCTTTATCTTATCAAAGCTAAAATCCTCTTTGGATTTGTTGCAAACCAGGTACCAACATAGTTCTGCAAAAAAGCAAAGTGATGTAAAGCAAACTTTCATAAAGCAGAGGGGACCTCGTTGCCTGGGAACAGAGCTGGACCATGTCACTGCTTGATGCCCGCCCCGCAGACCCTATGATCGCCCCGTCAGGTCCTGGTCCTGACACACTCATCTGTCCTCCCTGGGCCCTACCCACTTTGCCTCGTTAGAGCAGAGGTCCTCATGAGGGGCGATTTTGCCCTCAGAAGGGGACGCTGGAAATACCTGGGAACACTTTGGTTGTCACAGCCGAGGGCAGGAGTTCGGCAGTCGTTGGGTGGGAGGCAGGGAAGCTGCTCAGAGCCCAGGATGCTGAGGGTGGGAACCCTCAACTCAAGAAGGGCTGAAGAGTCACGAGGCCAGAGACAGAACGTAAGAGCTGTCTGCTGGAAGTGTCAGAAGCTGGGGATCTGGAAGGGAGGCAGCTTTCAGCAGAAGCCTGTGCGCCTGAATGCACAGAAGCCCATTCAGGCTGAGAAGGCTGGCAGGGCCCAGGCGCCCTGGACCACGGGGCAGAGGTGGGCAGAAAAATGGTGATTGGCTGAGAGTAATTAGATCCCCTCAGGTCTCCCCACCGTTGTAGGAAACAGAAGCCTGCCTCCATTCCTCTGAAACAACAAGCAGGACAGAATGAAGAAGAGGACAGGTGAAAGTCCAGCCCACGGCCACCTCTGTCCACCATCAGGGAGGACACACACGAAGGTTGTGTGCAGATTCACCACAAGCCCTCTCCTCTCCCCAACCATCTCCCCATCTCTGGAAGTAGCCACCAGCCACACTCCAGCCAGAACCCAAGGTGTCCTCACACCCACATCCCAACCAGCAGCAGGTACGGTCAGTTCTGTCCCCCACACACCCTCCTCCAGCCTCCTCTCCACCTTGCCCATCTCTCCCTTCTCTCCTGCCTCCTCACTGCCCCGAACCAATCTTAAATGCACTCTTCACTCCCACTCAGGACGTTTGGCGGCTCCTGGTACAAGAATGAAATCCAGGCTCCAAATTAACTTTAAGACCACTGTCCAGCTTCTTTTGGAGGGAGGGACCTCTCCTGTTCCACACTGTACCCCAGCCTGTGACTCAGGATCTGGTACCAGGTCAGGCAGAGGAGGGCAGGGGGTTACCCTTCCAGAACCTATAGGGCTGGGACTCATCTCGAGTCTGGGGCAGGAATCAGCTGTTCAGGCACCTTTTCTCCAGCTCCAAGTGTGCTTCAGCCTCTTTCTCAGTTCTCATCCTGGTCTCACCACCCACCAAGGATGGCCCCTCCCCACACACTTGGTCCTTCACATGTCCCTGGTCATCTGGTCTCTCTGCTGCCGTGGCAGCCACCTGGCACCAGATGTCTCCTCCTCCCTGACGAGATCCTCAAGCCTGGGGCTGTGGCTCCTGTTTTGCTGTCTTCTGTCCTCTACCTGCCCAGACTCAGAGGTAGCCTGGGGAAGCAATTCCGCTGGACATCCATCCCTGGGGGATTAGTTCATGGACTCCTCCTCCAGCTGTTGCCTTTCCCAACAAGAGGAGTGACTCCACTTCTCTTTCTGGTTGTGAGATCTGGGCTGAGAAAGAGACTTAGTGAACATCAGGAAATTCAGGAAGAATTCCACGAAAAGGTTGTGGGAAAATCTGTAACACTCCTCAGGACCTAAAGTTTGAGAACACACTTCAATGGCAGGATAGTTTAGGGGGCATTTGAGACACCCCAAAAAGAGAAGAGGACTGTCTTCAGCAAGTTCTCTAGCAAATGATGGCCGTCCATCCTAGGGAAAGAGATTCCTCCGAAGATGCTTTGGGTGGAACTTTTCTTCTTGCGGACGGGAGCGTTCCAGTGGCTATAAGAACTGTGCTTGTAGAATATGTGTGAGCCATCCCTGACAGGCGCGCGCTGCTCTGGAAGAGTGTGCAACCAGGGACCCAGAGCTCAGCAGACGAACCTGAGGCTACTGGCCTCGACAGGCTGCGGGCTCCTGTGATCAAAGGCCACAGATATTTGTGGGCGAGCCCCTCTCGGCAGCGGTCCAGGTGCACCGGCCTAAGGCCGGCGCCGCACGGGTTAAGGAACTCCCCGCCCCCCGCGGCGTCCCGCCCACCTCCCCGCGAGGTCACCGAGGCAGTGGTCCTCCCAGCACCCAGAGCGTCCCGGAAGTGCGCGCGGCGGGGCGGGGCGCGGGTGCATTTCCGGCCGGCGCCCGGGCGGCCAGCTCCCGCTCGGAAGGTGAGTGGGCACCGGGCCCTGGTGGTGGAGGCTGCTGGGGCGCACAGCCCCGCTCGCGCTCGCGCGTCGTCCCCGCGGGCCGGGCTCCGCCCCCGCAGCCGCCGCGACCTTGGCCTCGACCGGGGCTGGGGACGCAGGTGGGGGCCGCAGCGGGCGCACTGTCCCCGAACGGTTGAGGGTGCCCGTTTGTGGGGCGCCTCCCAACGCTCCGGGAACCCCAGGGACGGGAGCTGTGGCGACCCCACTCTGCAGACGGGAAAGAGGCTCAGAGCTGCCTCTGGCCCGAGATCGGTGGCTGGACGCAGCCGGGCTGCCTGCTCTCTGTTGCCAGGCGCCGGAGTTCGGGCCCTTTCCCGCGGGGCACAGACTCCAAGCTGGGAAAGACGGGGTAGACAAGGTTCGCGCCCGGGCCAGTGCCGTTTGTGTCCCCTCCGCCTTCAACCTGTCACAGCAGCGTGGAGGTGGAGGGTTTGCGTCCTTGTGTGACTACCACCTCCCCTCAGTCAGCCAAGGTAGGGGTGGCCGTGCCTTTGCCCGGGTAAGTCCCCCGGACATTAACTAAGTGATTTAAGATGAGACTTAGTGGGGATGAGAACCTGCACCCAGGTTCAGAGCTGCAGCCCCACCCTGTGACAGTTTACCTAGCTTCTGGTGACCCTTTCCACCATTAGGGGCTGAGGTCTGGTGGGGGCTGACCCCAGGAGCCCTGCGGCAGCTGCCTTCCCGCTTCCTTGAAGCAGGTACTGTCTCCACCATTGCTGGATGTACGTTAACTTTCGTCCTTCCCTTGCCCCTTTTTCACCCCCAAATAAGACCTACTTCATTTAAGTGTGAAAGAAAAACTCCCTTTGTTTGAAACCGTTGTTGCAAACCAGATTAAAGGAGGGTGTTTTTGACCTGGAGGAGACTGAGAGCACCGGGGTGTGCTGGGGCCAGGTCTGCAGCCTCTGAGGGCTCTGCAGAGGGTTTTCCTGTCTGGAAGTCTCTTTGAGAGTTAACCTGGAATGTTCATGGTCCAGCAGGCAGGGTTCAGTTTTTGTCTTCCCCAGAGCCAGTGGCCCCTAGCCGTGACAGAGGAGGTTTTTCTGGAAGAACAGCCTGCTTCTCTCCGTGGGCAAAGCCTTGGGTTGGGAGAACATTCTGTTCTTGTCAGTGGGCTGGTGCTGTGCACCTGGTGGAACTAACAGTTCGACACCCTGGGCCTCACAGGTATTCCTTACCCGGGGAAGGAGGCTCCATCTGTGGCAGATTGCCACCCCCGACCCCCAGCACATCCCTTTGACCCCCTCATCCTGCCATGGTTTTCATTTTCCCAGGTCCCCGGTGTGCACTCCTTCAGCAGGCCTTGGGGGAAGATGGCAGCCCTGGGGGACGGTCAGGAGCCCCCTCATGTCCTGTCCCCGGTCAGTTTCGAGTCACCCGGGACACCTGGAGCCCACCACCATGAAGCCCAACTTCACCTCCATCTCCACCATCATCAACATGGTACTTGCCTCCCTGCACCATCACTGCGGGCAGGCAGCTTGCTGGGTGCCGGGGCTCCTGCACCCTGGTACCTGGGTTGGGACTTGGGCAGCAGTGGTTGAGCTTTGGGCTGAGCTATGTGAGCAATAGCTCCCTAGGGGACAGTGCCCATGTTTCTTTAGGGGATCAGGGCTGCAAAAAAGCAGCCTTGATGGTCAGGCCTGTGTGACAGAAGCGAGTCACCTTGTCTCTCTCCCAGCCTTTGTTCCCACGCCAGGAAAATAGTGTCTAGAGGTCTGGGCAAGCTGGTTTGGTTGGGGACCCCTCTGGGAATGGAGCCACCAGCCTTGCTCCAGCCCCCAGCAGGATCTGGGGGTGTCCAGGTGTGGAAATAGCCAACAGCTGGTTAGGGAGGACACCCCAGCCCTGTGGCGTGTAGTGCCCCTGGGCCCTGCTCATACTCAGTCATCAGAGTCCGGGGCTTCCTTCCATGCCCCATGTTCCACAGGCAGCCTGGCCTCACTCCTCTCATGGTGGAGGACACAGATATGCTGGTGACAGTTGGGTGGGGTTCCATCACTCTCAGGGCAAGTCTGAGCCTGTGTCGCTGTCCTGAAGAGCTGGCACTGTGCCCAGGGCCCACTCTGTGCCCAGGGTTCTCACTCTTGGCAGGTCCTGGCATTATAACAAGTGATGTTATGGAAGCTGAGATGGGCACCAGCTATGCTGGGTGCCAGCTGTGTGCTGAGGGCTCTCTGTGGGGACAGAGGAAGCCAGGGGTGGGCACTAACATATGAGGACAGGAAGGCCCACCGAGGTTGAGGGGTGGCCTGAGGTCACACACAGCCAGAGATAACGGGTCAGTCGCGGACTGGAGTAGGAGCTCCTAGTGTGCCCTGTGACAGGCCAGGCTGGGGTGTGCGCATTGAGTGTGGAGCTGGGTGCTGCCTGCAAGGAGCCCAGACCCCGCCTCCAGGCACATACCTGTGTGGGGCTGGTGGATCCAGCTGCCTCTGCCCACACAGCAGTTTCAGGGCCCCCATGCTGCCCCTGGGGGCCTGCACTTCACCTCCAGCTTCTCATGTCACCCTCACACCAGCCTGGTGAGTAGGACCCCCTATCCCCACATCTCTGATGGGGACCTGGAAGCCCAGACCTGAGCCTGTGGTGACCAGCAGGATCCAGACCCCACAGCCTGACTCAAACGCTTGCCCTTGACTCCCCTGCTGGGCCCAGCGCGCCATGGCTCCTCCCCAGGGAGGCAGACCAGCAAGACACAGGACTCGGGAGGGGCTGTCCTAAGTATAAGAAGGTTGGTCCCCAAGCTCCTGCAGAGCAGGGCTGCCCTGACCTGATCTCCCCTAGCCATGGGCGGCATGGGCCCAGAGGCTGGTCTTGGGTCCTCTGGGCCATGTCCAAGTGCCCTGAGGTGCCTGAGGGTTGCCCAATAGGAAGGAGTGGGGCTTCACCCCTCGCCACTGTGCCCAGGCTGTTTTCCAGGGCAGAGAAAACCCCTCAGACTCTTGAGCCTTTCTTCTGCTGCTGAGGCTTCGCTCCTCAGGGGTCCACAGAGGCCTCTGCAGGAAAGACCCCAGCATCTCAGAAACCTACCCAGGGCCCTCCAGCCAGTGAGGCCAGGACCTCTGGAGGCCCAGCCTCCCGACTCCCAGGTCCAAGTCGGTGAGACGGGCCAGAAAGAGTGTTCAGGGGATCCACCCAGGCAGGCCTGGGGTCCCTCAGACACAGCCAGGCCTGACCCCAGCGACCCCCCACACCCACCCCACCCCCCACCTCAAGGACCATTTCTGAACCTGCGGCTGAGCACGATGCTGTACACCAGGCAGGGCCAGAGGATGTCCTTAGAAGGGGAGCCGCAGTCACCTTGAGTGGGGCAGGGAGCAGCGTGGGCCGAGGGGATGGGGCCTGGTCCCTGGCAGGGATATTGGGTGGGGGGTGCAGGCACGGGGCAGGGCTTGGCCCCTCTTGGCTTGCAGCTCCTGGAGACTAAAGCAAAGTCACGATGCACTGGGCTGGGTGATGGGCCTGGCTCAGCCCCTCAGGGATTAGTGCCCTGCAGATGGAGGGCTGGACCCCTGGGGCTCGCAGGCTGGAAGTGGGCGGGACCCCTGGCCATGAGGCAGTCTTCCCAGAGGTGCCCCAGCCTGGCGCCTGAAACTGAACTCCAGGTGCCCAGTGGCCAGCCCCACCCCCCTGATCCTCTCCTGCAAGTGTGTCTAGGCCCAACAACGCACATTCTAGGCAGTTTTACAAGGAAAACTTTGAGCCAAAAAACCACCCACTGCCTTCCCCCTGGAGCACCGGTCGCAGCAGCGTGCCGTCCACTTGAGCCTCAGACCTGGGGACCGCGGCCAGGGTTGAGCAGGCCTGTCACCGTTGCTAGTTGAGGGTGGCCTGCCTTCAGGCCAAGCTGTCCTTCTGTCACAGCCACCCTGGAGGTGCCCAGCGTAGGGGGACACAGCGCTGAGCTCTGAGAGGCCATGTCAGGATGCAGCCGTATGAGCAGGCTGTCCATCTGGCAGGACGGGCCGGCCAGTCCCAGGCTTTGAGTGGTTGAGTGACGGCAGCTGAGGGCAGCAGCACAGAGCACAGGTGTTCCAGGCCCGGCCCCCCCACCTCCCACTGCAGTGCAGCCACGTGGTGTCTCGGGGCCCCTCACACACCCGTCTCCTGAACACACCAACCGTTTGTGGCTCTCAGGAGCCTCCAGAGGAGGGGGAGATGAGCCCCAGCTCCCTGTGACCCCCAGGCTTCCCCAGCGGCAGCCCTGAGGTGCCCTCCCAGCCCCCACGGGAGGCAGAGCCGTCAGACCTGGACTTCCAGGACGCGGTGTTGGTCCGGATCTGCAGAGACACCTGCTGGTCAGGTGAGTGAGCAGGCCGTACCAAGGCCCTGCCCACAACACAGTTGCCTGCGGCTGCTGCCCACCAGGCTCCAGGCTGTGCCCACTACACAGCCAGGCCCCCAGGTCCCTCTCGTCCCAGTCTCTGAGCATGCTTCTGTCCCCCACAGCCCCTCCCCACTGACGCCCATCCTGTTGCCTCCACTGTCTGGGCTGTGGGTGCTGTCCAGGCCCCTGTAGCCCCTGTCTGTCCAGCTAGCTTCTGCCCCGCACCACTGGCACCCCAGGCCGGCGCTCAGGGAGTCGTCCTGGCCCCCCTCCCCCCAGCATACCTCTCCCCCCACCTCCACTTGCCCCCTAAATCAAGCTCTGACCCCACCCCCTTCTCCCCAAGGCTTGAACCTGGCTTCGCCTGTCCAGGCCCTCAGCCCCTCGTTTCTCTGCCACCCCACCCTACCCTGCCTTTCCCCCAGAGAAGCCCTTGTGTCCTCTGGTGGTCCCTGAAGCAGCTCAGGGACCACAGGGGCCTGGAGAGGCACCTCCTCAGGGAGGACAGAGGGGCAGCTGCTGGCTTCCCAAGCCAGAAGCTTTGGGAGCAGGGGCTTTTCTGTTTGGCTCCAAGTCTGAACCTCCTGTCCCCCCTGCCCCCGAGCAACCCACGCACATCCTGTCTGCTCCCACCCTGGCGCAGGCACCTAGGGAGGGACGGCCCCGTGAGGGGTGGCCGCTGAGAGACCTCCGCCTCTCCCACTTCTCGTTTCAGGTTGTGAAACGGAGTCGGAGCAGGCCCCATCGTCTCCCCGCCCGCACGGTCCTGAAGACGAGGTGCACCAGGATGGGGGGGTGCTGAGGACCCTACTGAGGAGCCTTCCCCACAGACCTGGGGGTGGGGACTGCTTTGGTCAGGAGCCCAACCTGGTGCAGCCAGCAGGCCGGCCACCGAGGCCCGGGCCCCGTTCGCAGAAGAGAGACACCTGGCTTGGGTCGCAGGGAGCCTCCAGGACAGAGGGCAGCCCGGGGCACACGGCCGAGCTGGCAGGCAGCCTGGGCCGCGACTCGGGCCTCGGGACCCAGCAGGGCGGCCCGCGGGGCGGGAAGCCGCACAGATGTGAGGCCTGCGGCAAGAGCTTCAAGTACAACTCGCTCCTGCTGAAGCACCAGCGCATCCACACGGGCGAGAAGCCCTACGCCTGCCACGAGTGCGGCAAGCGCTTCCGCGGCTGGTCGGGCTTCATCCAACACCACCGCATCCACACGGGCGAGAAGCCCTACGAGTGCGGCCAGTGTGGCCGCGCCTTCAGCCACAGCTCGCACTTTACGCAGCACCTGCGCATCCACAACGGGGAGAAGCCGTACGAGTGTGGCGAGTGCGGCCAGGCCTTCAGCCAGAGCTCCAACCTGGTGCGGCACCAGCGGCTGCACACGGGCGAGAAACCGTACGCCTGCAGCCAGTGCGGCAAGGCCTTCATCTGGAGCTCGGTGCTCATCGAGCACCAGCGCATCCACACGGGCGAGAAGCCCTACGAATGCCCCGACTGCGGCAAGGCCTTCCGTGGCCGCTCACACTTCTTCCGGCACCTGCGGACCCACACGGGCGAGAAGCCCTTCGCCTGCAGCGCCTGCGGCAAGGCCTTCGGCCAGAGTTCCCAGCTTATCCAGCACCAGAGGGTCCACTACCGGGAGTAGTGGGCACTGGGGACGCGGAGCAGCAGCCTGGGGTCGAGGCGGCATTCCCGCAGAGGGCTGCTGCCTGCACGCCCTCCTGGTTGGCACAGCTGGCATCACGTGCCCTGTCCCAGATAAAGGCTTCGCACTTGATGGAGACTAGAGGAGGCCCAGGAGCTGACTTCATCACCACTTTGGGCTCTGTGCAGGGCGTAGTGCAGACTGCATGGGCATGTGGGTCGGTAAATAACAGAACCGGACCTAAACCTGGAGACTTGAGCTGGATACAGGGGGTTTTATTTTTACACGAATAGAAGCAGTGTACCATGATGGTTACGAAAATCTACTGGAATTTAAAGCCCAACTCTACACTTAACTGTAGGGTTAGACAAGTTACTAATCTCTCCAAATTTGTTTTCTAATTAGGAAAAAAAGGGGGCTCTCCAGAGAAGCAGAGGCAATTGGAGAGATGGGTAGGTTAGGAATTGGCTCGTGAGGTCACGGAGGCTGAGACGCCCCAAGACCTGCAGGGGGCTGCTCCAGTCTGGAAGCCGGCAGGCCCAGAACCCAAGAAAATGCAGTGTTTCAGTCCACGTCCAAAGGCAGAATGAGACTGACACCACAGTTCAACAGTCAGGCAGAAGTTCACTGTTACAAGCCTTTCGTCCTATTCAGTCTCTCAGCTGATCGGCTGCAACCCACGAACGTGAAGGTGAGCAGCCCAAGCACTTTACTCAGTCTCCTGACTCAGACCTGGACCCCCTGTGGCCCAGTCCAGTTGACACATAAAATTAACCGTCTTTAGCAAGGATAAAATCATACTTGATGCTGTAGAGTTGGCCTCATTCCTCCTGCTATGGGTGTTCGCTCTCTGGAATGCAGAGTTCAAAGGAGCCCCAGACCTATTGGCTTCTATTTTACCCACTAGAGGGTGTGGGAAACATCCCACAGAAGGGTTCTGCTGGGGTCTTAGGCCACTTGCTGTCCATCCCTGGACCAGGGGCTCTAACCTGATTCAAAGTCACACCTGTGGCTGGTGGTAGGACGCTGGGATGGGCAGACAGAACCACAAGTTCCTCTGCCCATGTTTTCAATACCAGTATTGCCCACGTGCTTGTCCTTGTCAGTTGCAATGCATCATTCCATACGGGGCTACTCAGTATCTCAGAGGTCTGAACTGGATGAGGGGTTAGGCTGGACCCAGACTCCCAAGAAAGGAACATTTCCAAGGCTGGGGTCAGAGCTTGCTGAAAAACAGATTCCCAGACCCCACATCAGGGAAGACAGATTCAGTAGACCTGAGGTGGGGCCAAGGAATCTGGACTTAGCTCCAACACCCCCAGTGATGTTGACAGTGTGCCAGGCTCCCAGGCCCCTCTAAGCAGGTGTTTCTGTGTGGATGACGGTCCCAGCCCTATTCAGACACCATCTGGAAGGGGGGTGGCACTTCTGGACTGCCCTCTGGGCCTGTCATAGCCTGGCTGTATTCAGCCAAGGAAGAGCCCTCAGGATTTGAAGGTGGTGGTCACGCTAGCCCTCTCCTCACCCCTGTGGTTCTTTCCTAAGCACTGGGTTCCTACAACTTGGTTGCAGGGATCGTGGACTTGCCTCAGCAGTGGACAGTTAGCGGTCTCACCTCAGACCAAGCCAGGGTGCACCATTCCTCCCCTGGGCCGCCCAACAACCCAGAACTCCTCCACCCCCTACTCCCTCCGCCAGGGTCTTCTGGAGTCACGAGTTGGGTGGTGTCCCTTGCTTGCTTTCCAGAGTCACTCCTACCGCACTCAGGGCCCTAAGTGCCGGGCCTCTTTGCCCTTTCCCTCCCAGGCTCTGTCTCTGCCTCACCGCCCGCTCCTCCGAGGTCCCACAGCAAGTCGGACAGCTGCAGGGAAGCGCGCCGGACCACCGCGCCGAGGCTCTCAGGCTCAGCCCAGCGCGCCTCCCAGGGTGTCCTCAACGGGGACGCCTGCCCTGGGCCGGTTCCCCCAAGCTTCCAAGAGCTGCGGGGGGGCAGGGCTCGCTGTGGGGGCAGCTTTCGGCTCCCGCAGGCCTCGTTGCAGAGGGGGAGTGGCCCAGCGCTGCAGGTCCCCAGGCCATGCTGCCCGGCTGGCGGTGTCACGGCCAGCCCTCGCAGGCCTTCCGCCCTCAGCCCACAGCAGCACCACCCCTGACCGCAGAGCTGCGTCCATGCGCCAAGAGGGCGCCCCTCACCCGCTAGACCAGGGAACCCGACGGCAGCAGGCTAGGTTCCCAAATCAAACTTCTCTCACCTGATTTCTGAGAGTCCACTGGAAGAGTGGACAATCCTGGGAGAGGCCAGGTTTCGCTTTGGAAGAAGCTAGTCTGGGAGTGTGCGGGCCGAGCTTGTGAAATCCGGGCCGCTGTGCCCCTGCGGGGAGCCCCCAGGCCGTGGCACGGCCCCATCTGCGCCGCTGGGGTGTTTCCCTGATACCTCTCTTAGGTTCAGCACGACGTCCTCGTCTCGCCGACGCCAGCCAAGGCGAGCCTTCCCCAGGTCTCCGCACGCTCTGGTTCAGAGGCTGCTGTCATCTGCTGCCTCCCTTTCTGGCTTCAGCTCTGAGTGAAGAGCAGATTCCAGGGCAGGAAACCCCAGAGGAGGCAGAACCTCAGGGTATCCAGGGGACAAACGTCTTGTCTTGGGCGGCGGGGCCAGGGACCTGCCAGACTGTGCAGAAGCCATCAGGATTCCCAGTTGGCAGGGCTGCCACACGAGACCTGCCCACACCAGGAAATTCCCGAGGAGGAGAGGAGCCAAGACTTTGAGATGGGAAGCAAAGGCAGCCTCACTGCCAGTCTGTGACCCTCCAGGCAGACCGCACAAGAGGGAAACTGGGAAATGCTACTACAGCTGTTTGAGCCACTCTGAATCTAACCGGCATGGGAAACCCCTGACTGGGCACCAGCTCTCCACCCGCCTGTGGGCCCCAAGGCCTCCCCGCGCCGGCCAAGGCCTGGAGCAGCAGAAGCTTCCAGGTGGGGAGAAGCCTCACCAGTGCCGCCAGTGCGTGCAGGAGGGTTTTCAGGTGGACATCGGACCACAGGATCCACACTGGCAAGAAGCCATCTCGTGTAACCAGCGTGGGAAAGCCTTTGTGCACAGCTCCCAGGTCACGCAGCACCCGCGGTTCCACAGCAGCGAGAAGCCCTCTGCGTCTCCGCAGTGCAGCCCTTCCTTCAGCCAGAGCTCCAGCCTCCCTCAGCACCAGCGAGGCCACCCCTGGGAGGAGCGGAATGCCTGCCAGGAGTGTGCAGCGCCTTCAGCATTAGTGCCTTCCTCAGAGAGCACCCGCGCAACCACACCAGGGAAAAGCCCTCTTGAGTGCAGCCGTACCTTCAGGGCCCTGTCGGACTTCTGGCACCAGAGGGTCCAGACCGTGGAGAAGCCTTTCACGGTCCTGCTGAGCAGGGCCTTCCGTCTGAGCTCGCACCTGAGCCAGTGCAGAGTGAACCAAGGCAGCCTGCGGGGGGTGGCGCACTGGGGCCTCTGCTGCACCCAGCTGTCCCTGCACTGGAGGGCGCTGGGGATGCTGCAGACGCCTGCGGTGCTTTGGTGCAGGCGTGGGGAGAGCAGCGCTCAGACACACCCTGAAGCTGGCCTGGGTACTTGCACCCCGGTTAAGACGCCTGCACTGGCTCCCTCGCCCGCAGCCCTGCAGGGCCTTCACTGCCTCATGGGCCGCCCAGTAACAGTGTGAACAGAATCCCACTGGCTCCCACTGGCAAGCGAGACTGGAGGCAAGGCAGCAGCGCCCTTTTACTCTCTGGGAGATCTGACAAATACGCTGTTGAAATGGTCTTTGTGGTCCCCCTGATGACAGCCCTGAGAAAGGCCTAAACCAGGGATCAGGCAATGGGGAAGAGCACTGCAGTACACACTCTTCAAGCAGCCAGTGGGCTTTGCATATTTGTGGAAGACGAACTCCTTTCTTTACCCAAAATTTGCGGGCGCCCGACAGTGCCGGGGGCGGGGGGGGGGGCTGGGGGGGTGGGGCGCCGCGAGGGGCTGGGGCGCTGAATCTTGGTCTAGCTAGAGCAACTCTTGACTGTGTTTTGAGATTTGTACTGGGTTTTCAGTCTCATGAGTCCTTTTTGGTCGTGGGGCTGGTCGAATAATGCAGGGCATAGTCCCTGGCCTGGAAAACATAGTTAAGAAGTGGCGGCAGTGGCCAGAGGGTCATGTTTTCAGGTGAGGCCCCTTTTCTACTTCGTGTCTGGTGGAAGCGAAGGTTCTGGGGTAGGAGATCGGGCTTGCGTGGTTGGAGTATTTCTTTTGGGAAGAGTGGTCCTCCAGAATATTGCAGGTTTTCCCCTAGGATGTGTCTTGAATCCTATTTCTAGTTTTTAGGTCATCCTTTTGAGATGTTTTCATTTTTACTTGTGCTTTATGATTTTTACAGTGTTACACATGAATAATGCGGTGCGCAATTAGGCGTGTATTCAGTGTTTAATAACGCAGGGAATGCTTCAGACACAGGCTCCTGTGGATGAGCTGGTGGGAGACAGGTGCAGGGAGCCCCGTTTGTTGGAGATTCTGGGAGAGTGTCCAGAGGGGCCCCCAGGGACGACAGGGAGTCCAGGGCTGGAAGAGTTACAGGCTACAGGTACTTTGGATGCCATTGATGGTCCAGCTTCTGCCCTTCGGGCCATGCGGCTTATGTCTGTATTCTGCCCTCTGCCCTCGCATTCTGAAGCTGTTTCTGAGCCCACAAAGGTAACGTCTAGGCAGCTGGTGGGGGTTCAAACTACCTATTCCCTCCCCTCCTGGCCTTTTTGCTTGCCCAGCTGCCCATCAGAAAGCCTGTCCACTGTCCTTGGCTCCTTCATCCCTCCCCACTGCACCGTGGCAGGTCTGCAGGCTCCAGCACTCTGGGCAGTAAAAGGGGACTGGGCCAAGCCAGTGGGCCTCGTTCAGCTCTGTCATGCACCTGCAGAGTCCCAGTGGTGCCTGTTCCACTGACTGAGCCCTGGAAGGCAGAAGGCAGGCCGAGCAGAGCCGCTGCCCAGGTCTCTCTCTCTCTCTCAGTCATTAATGTCAGAAGAGGTGATGGACACAGGGCAGGGCTCTCCAAGGAGAGGGATTTGCCCTGTTTCCCAGGGGCTGTGAGTGGAGGAACAGACCCGTGTGTGGTTGGGGCCACAGGTCAGGCTGAGTTCAGCTCTCCCTGCCTTGGGCTGGCCCAGCCCTGGCAGCACTGAAGCCCTTCCACTCCTCTGGGCACTGGCCAGCTCTCTGGGGCCCAGAGCCTGGACCTGGAAGCCAGGTGGACCCCCTACCCACTCACAGAGCAAGTGACACTGGCTCAGGTAGCACGTGGGGTCAGGGGATTGCTACTGGAACCCCAGGAATCTGGTTTTCTGGTGGTCAGGGAGGTCTCTGTCCCCTGCCCACCTCTCATCTCTGTGGGCCCCTGTGGCCTCAGGCTCTGACTGCAGACTGGCCTGCCCAGGTCTGACACCATCTTAGTCTGGGCTGCAGAGGACACAGCCCTGTCTCCCCCTGGCTGCTGTGCAAACCCTAAAGAGTCAGGTCACAGGCCCGTCCTGGGGAGCCTGGTGGTATTGGTTCCAGAATGATCTAAGGAAGAGAGGGCAGGGGCACAGCCAGAAAGAAGGGGTCCCAAGCGGAAGCAAACAGCAGGCCGGCCAGATGCACCCTGATCCTGCTAGAGAAGAAAAGCCAGTGCACATCCTACAAGGAAGCCGTCGTTAGAGCCCAAATGAGAAAGCTCGCTCTGGCAGCTGGTTGTGGAAGTGAAAGATACATGTTGGGAACCCGTGGGGACGCCTGGAGGCGGACACTGTCCACCACCTGCGTCCTGGGACATCAGTATCGGCCTCTTTGGCGCCATCAGAAGGCAGACTCTGTGCAGTTTATGGTCTCCTTTGGGGCTTTCAGAGGAGACAGGCTTAATCCATTTCTACAAGCTCATCAATGACTTCTGTTTGTCAGGATTTCACTTTTTTGATAAAACTTGACAAAGTCCATTTTTCCTATTATATAAACAGAATATATTGTAGAAAATTTGGGAAATGCAGAAAAGTAGAAAGAAATCACACTAGTTCACATTGCATGGCAGAACCATACCTTTAAACTTTTTATGTCTATACAAATTCTTTTTTTCTCCAACTCTTTTTAGGATGGATTGCATCCATTATGTCTCTTAGCTCCATAACCCTTTAGTGTGTGTTTCCTACACTCAGGAATGTTCTCTTACAGACCCACAGTGCAGGTACCAAGTTTGGGTAACTGGACACTGACACAACGTCCAACCAAGTGGGGCCTCTCATCCTGTCCATGGTATTTTTCCTCCAGCCCAGCATCCAGCAGGGTCACGTCTTGTCTCTGGTTGCCATGTGTCCTTAGGAATCTCCAGTGTGGGGCAGTTCCTCAGGCTTTCTTTTCTCCCCAGAGATGGTTTATTAGTTGCAGGGGGAACATCTTGACCACAGTCAGAAAACCAGACAGCACTGACCATGTGATCAAAATGATCTCTAGCCAGTGACGAGTTGGTAGACACCATGTCGCTTCATGTGACACCCAGAGGACACATCGTTGCAGATTCCAGTGGGAGAGGCATGACCTGTGTCCAGTGGGGAGAGAAGGGAAGGGAATGGGCCAAAGCTCAGAGTGAGGCAGGAGCGAGCCGGGCAAGGTCAAGGGCTGGTGACTGGTTTCACAGCTGGGAGAGCTGGAGGAAGAGGCAAGACTGGAGAGAGGGGTGAAGGCTAGGGAGGGAAGGCCTGGAGCTGGTCACCACCTGTGCGCCTGTGTGCTGAGAGCGTGGGGTGGCTGCCAGAACAGAGCAGAGGGGCAGTGCCAGGGGCTGGGGTCATTTCAAAGGCTCTCTGCACTGTGGGGTCCCAGAAGGTGTTAGGATGGGGTGGCTGAGAAACAGTACAGGCGCATCTAAAGGAAAGTGCCCAGAGCACGGAGAGACAGCACAGTGCTGCGCTGGGCACAGGACATTCGTTGCCCAGGCCCAGACCCACGTCTGAGGCTGACACTGGAAAGGTTTCCCGCCAGGGTTCAACACAAGGCCCTGTGTTGATCCACCCTGCACATGACCCCACGTCGCCTACGGAGCCCAGAGAACGCCTGCCCTCCGGACCTGAATCCTGCCCACAGGCTCGAGAGCCTGCAGGGGAGACCCCAGTCCTGGCCAGCACCTCGCCTCTGTGTAGGAGAAACATCAGGAACCGACGGGCCAGGCTGTGCCCCGGCTCGTGCAACCCGTGAGATCGTAAAGCCCTCAAGTGTGTGGTCGCTGCGGACCAGCGGGGAGGGAGGCCCGGGGACGCAGGGCCGGCAGGAGGAGGGGGTCCACCTGCCAGGACCAGCCACCGTGAGGCTCAGGCGCCCTGCCCTGGGCGGGTCTCCGTGGGGAGGGCGGCCAGGGGTCTCTCCGGCTCTGCCTGCCTCTTCCCCCGGCGCTCCCCCTTTTCTCCTCCGTCCGTGCCTTCGCCCACTGCGCAGTCAGCAAGGTCGCCATCCCGAGTGACGACCCCGGCCTCGGGAGCGGACCGGGTGGAGGCCACGCGGCCGGCGAGGAGGGCTCGCCCGCAAGGGGAGGGCCCGGGAGGCGTCCTGGAGGTCTACGGAGGAAAGCCCAGCAGGGGCGGGAGCGGTGAATGTGAAAGTGGCCGGACAACCGCCGAGGGTCGTGCACGCGAAGCTAGGGAGCCCGGCCCGGACTCGCGCAGGCAGGTCAACCTCCCCTCCGCGGCTCCGGCGGCCGCCCGCGTCCCCCGGGGCAGCCGAGTGCCGGTCCTCCGGCGCCTAGAGCGTCGCCGGAACTGCCTGCGCCGCCGGTAGGGCGCTGCTTCCCGCCGGCGGAGGGGCTCCGGGTGAGTGCGGGCGAGCCTGGGGCTCGGCGGGCAGTGGGCGGGGTGCGGACCCCCGGCCGCGGGGCAGGAGACCGAGACGGGGCCCGGGGGGCGGGCACGGGGCCCTGGTCTGTCCTGGGCTCCGCTTGAGAGAAGGCTCACGTCCCAGAGGAGAGCGGAGGCGGCGGGCGGCCCTAACCTCGTCGAGGCCAGAGAGAGCCTCCCCGCCCAGGGAGACAGCCCGGGACAGCCTCCCCGCCCAGGGAGACGCCCCGGGACAGCCTCCC
>ML660780.1:207801-574378 GCA_007570785.1 Antilocapra americana
GCCTCCCCGCCCAGGGAGACGCCCCGGGACAGCCTCCCCGCCCAGGGTGACGCCCCGGGACAGCCTCCCCGCCCAGGGTGACGCCCCGGGACAGCCTCCCCGCCCAGGGAGACTCCCCCAGACAGCCTCTTGCCCCAGGGTGACGCCAGGGACAGTCTCCATGCCCCAGGGTGATGCCCCGGGACAGCCTCCCCACCCAGGGTAATGCCCCCAGACAGCCCCTTGCCCCAGGGTGACACTCCGGGACAGCCTCCATGCTCCAGGGTGATGCCCCAGGACAGCCTCCCCGCCCGGGGTGACAGCCGGGGCCAGCCTCTCGTCATGGGTGACAATAGGAACAGCCTCCCCGCCCAGCGTGACGCCCGGGACAGCCTCCCTGTTCCCTGAAGTGGAATCAGTCTGCCTGTAAGGCCTTTGTACATGTTCGACTTACGGGCAGTGCAGCACCCTGTCCTTTCCCAGGGTACATGAAGGTGCTTGTTTCCCTAATCGTCTCCATGCTCATAAGGGGCCACTGCTTTTAAGCCTTGCTACTTTTAGAGTGAAATATATTTTAAATTTCATTTTTAATTACCATCGATGTGGAACAATGTGGGACCTGTGTTTAAGAAATATATATTGGTTGCTTGTTTATTTCTGCTCTGGTTACCTGCTGGTAACTTTTACTAGTTTTTTATGCTCTCTTCTGTATATATAGTGGGATATCTTGAGGCTAGGAATCCTTATGTGTTGCAGGTATCTCTCCCATTTGTTTTTTTCATCTGTTTTTTCTAAATATCCTGTGTAGCTAAGTCTGTTAGACTTCACCTTTGGAGTCACACTTAGCAAAAGCATTCCTCAATTCAAAATTGCACCATTCAGATGACTTTTTATTTCTTTTGGTTTCAAATTTTATATTCAGATCTGTATCAAGAAAAAATTTAAATACATAGAAATGTCTCCAGATGTTTATGCATGTGTGCGTGCTAGGTCTCTTTGCAACCCCATGGACCGCAGCCTGGCAGGCTCCTCTGTCCACGGGATTCTCCAGGCAAGAATACTTGGGTTGCCATGCCCTCCTCCAGGGGGTCTTCTCCAGGGATCAAACATGCGTCTCTTATGTCTCCTGCACTGGCAGATGGGTTCTTTACCACTAGTGCCACCTGGGAAGGCCAAGGACTGATTAAAGGTGCTGGTTTGTCCCACGCAGATCTGAGACCACAACTGGCAGCTCACAGGTGCTGCCTCATCCATCTGGGCTCCTAATCTGGGAGGCTCTGGTGAGGGGAGCTAGTGTGGCCTAGACAGAGTTCCCACTAGTTTCTGGGATGTCTGCTTGTTTAGGACCTTGGTTTATAGTGACGTGGCTCCTCCAGGGCAGGCTCTGATCCCCCCTTCACTGAAAGAGCTCTGACTTCCCATCATTTGTCCCCATTTTCCTCTTTCTCCCAGGCAGGGGTCCCACTGTGGGCATATCTGCAGGGAGCAGCAAACACAGCCCAGCCTGGGTCTCCAGACTGCCAAGGAGAGGGCTGCCCTGATGGACACACGCACAGGTGAGGGGGTGGGGTGGCCCGGCCCAGAGGGCTGTCCTGGGCTCAGGGATGTGGGGACAGCTTAGGAGCTGGAGCTTCCCCATCGACCTGCCTGGCTGCTGTGGAGACGCCACTAGACTCTGGCAGCTTCTGACGCTCCCAGTGCCCCACCTTCACGCCTTTGTGCTCCCCGCACCCCACCTCCTTTGCTCTCCGGGCCACACTTTTTTCCATGATATTCGTTCGTTGAGCTGCACTGGGCCTTAGTTGTAGCATGCGGGATTGTTTAGTTGTGTGTGAACTCCCAGCTGTGGCAGGTGGACTCGAGCTCCCTGACCAGGAATCGTACCTGCGCCTCCTGAACTGGGCGTGCAGAGTCTTTTCTCCTAGCCACACTCTGCAGCCCGCTCTCTCTGGAACCCCGACCTGGATACCTCTGAGAACAAGAATTTTGTTTTTCAAATTGTATTTGATTTACAGTGTTTGTTAGTTTCAGGTGTATAGCAGAGTGATTCCGTTATATGTATATTCTTTCTCATGTTCTTTTCAATTATATGTTATTATAAGATATTGAATATAATTCCTTGTGTTATACAGGAGGACCTTGTTTATCCATTGGGTTGCCCAAATAATTTGGTTTTTTGGTAAGATGTTACAGAAATACTTGAATAAACTATTTGGCCAATCCCAGTTTTTTTTGTTTATATTGACTTCCCCTATTTTTTTTTTTTACCAATATTTTATATATAGTACCTTGTATCTGCTAATTCCAAACTCCTAATTTGTGCCTCCCTGCTTTGCGCCTTCTCCTTTCCCCTTTGGTAATCATCAGTTTGGTTTTGGTCTGTGAGTCTGTTTCTGTTTCGTAAATAAGTTCATTTGTTTCAGGTTTTTAGATTCCACGTGTAAGCGACCATGTATTTGTCTCTGACTTACTTCGCCCAGTAAGATAATATCTAGGTCCGTCCCTGTTGCTGCAAACGGCGGCGTCTCAGTCTTTGAGGCTGAGAACTACTGCACTGTCTGTGCGCCACGCCTGTCATCTGTCGATGGACATTCAGGTTGTTTGCATGTCTTGATTGTGAACCCAGTGCTGTTGTGAACACTGGGGTGCATGTATCCTTTTGAGTTTTCTCCAGATGTATGTCCAGAAGTGGGATTTCTGGATCATATGGTAATTCTGTTTTTAGTTTTTAAAGGAACCTCCATACTGTTTTCCCTAATGTCTGCACCAGTTTACATTCCCACCAACAGTGTAGGAGCCCTTTTCTCCACACCCTCTCCAGCATTTATTTGTTAACTTTTTAGTGATGGTCATTTTGACCAATGTGAGGTCATTCTTCACTGTAGTTTTGGTTTGTATTTCTCTAATAATTACCAGTGTTGAGCATCTTTTCATGTGCCTTTTGGACATCTGTGTTTCTTCTTTGGAGAAATGTCTGTTTAGGTCTTCGGCCCATGTTTTGATTGAGCTGGTTTTTTGTTATTGAGTTGGATGAACTGTTTGTATATTTTGTAAGTGAAGTCCTTGTCAGTCGCAACACTTGCAAATATGTTCTCCCATTTCTGTAGCTTGTTCTGCTTATGGTTTCCTTCGCTGTGCAGAAGTTTGTAAGTTTGACTAGGTCTCATTTGTCTTTGCTTTCATTTCTTCTGCTTTGGGAGACTGACATAACAAAACATCGCTATGGTTTACGTCAGAATGTTTTGCCTGTGTTCTATAGGAGTTTTACGGTATCACATCTTGCATCTAAGCCTTTAGGCCATTTTGAGTTTATTTTCGTATGTGGTGTTAGAGAATGTTCTAACTTCATTGATTTACATGCAGCTGTCCAGCCTTCTCAGCACCACCCTATGGGTGCTCTGGGATGGAGGCTTCTCTGCTGGGGGTGGCCTGTGGCTCTGGGGCATTGAGCAGCCTCCCTGGCTTTCCCCACTTGGTACCAGTGTGACCAAAAGTGGGGTCCAGCTGCTCACCCCCTCGAAAGCCAACAAAGAGGCAAGGGTGACAGAAAGGAAGTTTACTCTATTTTGGATGCCAGCCAACCTGGGGGTGGAGGGCTCTGCCCTTTGAGTTGGGGGGTGGGGACAGTCAAGGCCACAGTGTTGTCTCAGGGAGTGCAGGGTCCGAGAAAGAGGCTGGATCCCAGCGAGTGCCATCAGCACTGCTTGCCCCTGCTGCTTCGTTTCCTCCTGCTCTGCTGCCGACTGCTCTCTGGGCTCCAGTCCACGTGGCCAAACCAGGGAGTCCCGAAACCTGAGCCTGGGCAGACTGAGATTAGAGGCTTGGGCTTTTCTGGAGTCACGGGGAGAGACCCTGACCACCCTCCCCTGGTCCCTCATCCATCCTGAGACCACAGGGGTTAGAGGTGGAGGAGAACTGGGCAAGACAAGGACAGGCAGGATCACAGGCACCTGCTGTCAGCCCTGTCAGCACACAGCTCTCCAGCACCACCTGTGTGTCCTTAGCCGAGTTCTCTTCTGAGTTGTGTATCTCTGCCCTCTTTTCCAGCTCTCCAGGCATCGAAAGGAAGCCACTGGGCTTCCTGCTGTGCAGTTTCAGCAGCTGAGCGTGGGGCTCAGAGTGCAGAGCTGATGCCTCAGCAGGCGGCCCTGAGAGAAGGGGGCCATGGAGAGGCCACACCAGGACTGTTACAGGGTCCTTCCCAGAAACTGGGGTTTCCGGACCCTTGTGGGAAAGAGGAAGCTGCAGAGAGGCCCAGAGGTTCCCCTCGGGGACCGGCTGTTCATGAGGACAGAGTGTCCAGGTCAGAGGTCACCCTGAACACAGCGTCTGCAGTCGACAGGAGAGGCCCCTGGAAGGGGCAGCCTTACCGATGCAGCACCTGCGACAGGAGCTTCAAGTGCTATTCAGACGTGGTGAAGCACCAGAGCATCCACTCTGGGGAGAAGCCATACGAATGCAGCGACTGCGGGAAAGCCTTCATCCACAGCTCCCACGTCGTCAGGCACCAGCGCGTTCACAACGGGGAGAAGCCGTACGTCTGTAAGGAGTGTGGGAGAGCCTTCAGCCAGAGCTTCAACCTCATCAGACACCAGAGGATCCATACAGGAGAGAAGCCGTATGAATGTACGGAGTGTGGCAAGTCCTTCAGTCAGAGGTCAGACGCTACGAAGCACCAGAGGATTCACACGGGGGAGCGGCTCTATGAGTGCAGCGAGTGCGGGAAAGCCTTCATCCACAGCTCCAACGTCGTCCGGCACCAGAGGATTCACCACAGGGAGAACCCCTACGAATGCAGGGAGTGTGGCAAAGCCTTTAGCCAGAGCTCCAACCTCATTCAGCACCAGCGAGTCCACACAGGGGAGAAGCCCTATGCCTGCCAGGAGTGCGGGCGCGCCTTCAGCCGCAGCTCCTTCCTCAGCGAGCACCGGCGCATCCACACTGGGGAGAAGCCCCACGAGTGCGGCGAGTGCGGCCGCTCCTTCAGGGCGCTGTCAGGCTTCTTCCGGCACCAGAGGATCCACACCGGGGAGAAGCCCTTCCGCTGTGCGCAGTGTGGCAGGGCCTTCCGCCTGAGCTTTCACCTCATCCAACACCAGCAAGTTCATGGCACAGAGTGAGCCTGTTGTGGGGTGAACGGAGCATAAAAGTTGAGTGAAAGAGGCTGGAGGGTGAGTAGCACACCCTTCAGTCTCTGCCAGCACCCCGAGGCTCTTGCGCTGTGCTTCATGGGCCACAGGAAGATGACATGTCTTGTGGTCTGCAAGCTGCCCGTGGAGCCCTGAAGTCTACCACCACCTCCGGGAGCAGCGGAAAGGAAAGGGGCTGGGGAAGGAGACTTGAGGCTCACATGTCCCTCTGAAGCTGCTGTACTTCATTTTCATAGCACTGTGGTTTCCTGGAGTGCAGTTTATATGTGGTGCAGTGCCCAGCTCTTAAGTGTTTGCTTATAGGACAAATGTAACCTGTTCTGACCTTTGTGACTACCACACTGTCAGCCACACTACTTCCATCAGCCCAGAAAGATTCCTTGTGCCCCTCATCCTTAGAAGCAACGAACAATGTTGTTTTTGTGACTATAGTTTTGCTTGTTCTGAAATGTTATATAAATAGTGGTATAATTTATACTCTTTATGTATTTTTCCCTGTGCTTAAGTTTTTAGGTTTATCCATGTATCAGAAGTTTGTTTTTTTGTTTTTTTTTATGTTCATAGCACTTCTGAAAAGTGGTCACTGTTCATGATCTAATACCTCACATCACAATACAGCAGCTTTACAGACACTTGTAAATGTTACTTGCCAGATAGGAAGGGAGCGGTGTCTTTGTTGGGGATGATACTCTGCGTATCATAAAACTCTGCCATGACAAGCTGAGTGAGGTCGTGTTACTGACAGCTGACTGTAATGACAAGACAAGTCAGAGCAGTCAGCTGCCCACACGTCCTGGGGACCCAGCTGCAGGACCCAGCTCTGTCGTGGTCAGTCTGTGGCTTGGTGCCCCTTCGTGGGAAATGTCTGCTCTAGACTAACTCCTGACTGAATTATATGAGTCTTATAGCTGGCTGGGATTTCCAAGTCTTATAGCTCAACTCTGGGGCTTCTGTTGGTACCTGTTTGTTTCATGGTGTGTGCTCAGGTGACGGGGTTGTGGCCTGTAGGGGCAGTGTTGCCCTGAGAGTGGATTCAGTGGCTCCACAGCACTGGGCTGCCGACTCCTGGGCCAAAGTGAGGTGGAAAGCTGAGCCTGGGACGCCCATGCTGAGCCAAGACCTGGGTGTGTGGTCCCTCCCAGGTGTAACAGCACTCTGGAGGAAAGCTTCCCCTCCTTAGACCCTGTGGTGGCCCTGGATCATGAGGTCAAAGCAGTGAACTTAAGTCACCAGGCATACTGGACGGCATCTCACTGACTGAGGGTTAACAAAATCAGCGAAGAACAGATACAGACCACAAAGAACTGCAGATTATTGAAACTACCAGATAATCCATGCAAGAGAATAGTTATGTGTGAATGTTTGAAGAAATATTAATAAGACATCTCCCCACTAAAATCTGGAACAAGACAAGGATGCTCACTGTTACCATTTCTATTCAACATAGGACTGGAAGTCCTAGCTACAGCAGTCAGACAAGAAAAAGAAAAAGGTATCCCAATTGGAAGAGAAGAGGGAAAATTACCATTATATGCAGATTACATGATACTATATATGGAAAGCCCTAAAGACTCCAAACAAACACACTAGAACTGATGAACAAATTCAGCAAGGTGACAAGATACAATATTAACATACAGAAACCTGTTGCATTTCTTTACACTAACAACAAAATACTGGAAAGGTAAAGT
The DNA here is from genome assembly GCA_007570785.1 of Antilocapra americana. NCBI lineage: Eukaryota > Metazoa > Chordata > Mammalia > Artiodactyla > Antilocapridae > Antilocapra > Antilocapra americana. Next base: position 214,622 of record ML660780.1, read on the forward strand.
TTAAAAAATACAGTCCCTTTAAGGTCACACAAGAAAAAATAAAATACTTAGGAACAAACCTGATCAAGAAGGTAAAAGACATACGCTGACAACCATGGAGCACTAACAAAGGGAAGTGAAGATGACTTACAGAAATGGAAAGGCATGCCCTTGGACTGAAAGAGTTAATATGGCTAAAAGGGCCACACTTCCCAAAGCAACCAACAGATTCAATGCAATCCCTGTCAAATTACCCGTGACATTTTTTCACAGAAGTAGAATTAATAATCCTAAAATTTATATGGAACCATAAACGACCCAGAATTGCCAAAGCAGTCTGAGGAAAAGGAACGAAACAGGAGGCACAACTCGCCCAGACTCCAGACTAGACTACAAAGTGGCAGTGATCAAAACAGACCGGTGATGGCTCAGAAACAGGCGTACGGGTCAACGCCACAGGGTACAGAGCCCAGAAGGAAACCCGCCCACCTGCCATCAGTTACTCTTTGGCAAAGAGGCAGAGATATATAATGTAGAAAAGACAGTCTCTTCAGCAAATGGTGTCGGGAAAGCTGGGCAGCCTCGTTCAGGCAATGAAGTTAGAGCACTGCCTCACTCCATGCACAAAGCTAAACACAAAGTGACTTTGAAAACTTAAACATAAGACATGGCACCATAAAACACAGGCAAAACATTCTGACACAAATTGCAGCAATATTTTCTTAGGTCAGTCTCCCAAAGCAGAAGAGGCAGAAGCAGCTGTTTGGCTTCTGCCTCACCAAGAGCCCTGCGGTCGCAGCGTGTCTCCGAGAGGCTTCCTGTCTGTAGCTGGATCGCCACAACTCTTCAGACGCCCTTCAGGTCATCCTCTGTCATTTGAGTCTGCAGTCTCAGTCTCTCTGAGGAGGAACATTGCTGTCGGAGCAGTGGCATTTAATAAGGAAGTTGATTCTATACAGAAACTCTTCATAGGCAGAGAATATAGAAGTAGGTGACAGACATCTGGAGGACCCTTTGATGCTGGTGCAGAGTGTCAGGAAGAACTGGACAGACTGCTTTTTAAGCTTGAGCAAATGTATAGGAAAGCAGACATGAATATGTTCCCTAACTGCACATTTGAAGACCCCGAGTTCAACGTTGTCGAGAAAACACAGTCCTAAAGAAATAAAGTAAAATTTACCTGGTAATTTGGCTTAGATTAGTTGTGTAATTGACCAGAAGTAACAGAACAAACATACATTTCACAGCTGTCAAAGGTTCTTTTAATTCTGATTTCAAATTATTTGGTGATGTTGGGTATCAAAAAAATAAAAGCACAACTAAACAAGTGGGACCTAATCAAATTTACAAGTTTCTGCTCAGCAAAAGAAACCATAAATAAAACAAAATGACAACCTACGAAATGGGAGAAAATATTTGCAAGTGCTCTAACGGGCTTAATTTCCAAAATATACAAACAGCTTAGCCATAAAAAAGAATGAAATATTGTCATATGCAGCAACACAGATGGATTTAGAGACTAGCATACTTAGAAAGAGAAAGAACAACAAAAAAGAACAAATACCATATGACAGCACTTATATGTGGGAGGTTAAAAAAGAAATGATACAAATGAACTTGCTTACAAAACAGAAACAAACTCAGACATAGAAAACAAACTTACGGTTACCAGTGGGGAGGATAAACGAGTTTGGGGTTAGCACAGACACACTGTATGAACAAGACCCTACTGTATAGCACAGGGGGCTATGTGCAATATCTGGTAATAACCTATAGCAGAAAATATAAGTATGTATGTTAATAACTAAATCACTTTGTTAAATACCAGAAACTTAACACAGCATTGTAAATTAACTGGATACCTCAAGTGAAAAAAAAAAAAGAAGATACACTGACAAAGCAATAAGAAACTATCAGGTATGAAAAGGCAAGGTCTTTAAAACAGAACCTTTAGAAATGAAAACTACAATCACTGAAGCAGAAGTGAGTGGGTAGGTGAGGCAGTAGATCAGACACAGCTGAAGGAAGTATGAGCACAGTGGAAGAAACATGTAAAGAGGCACAGGATACCACAGGGACAAGGAGACAGGAAACATGGAGGAGAGGTTTAAGATTTAAAGATATGGAACAGGCAAGTTTGGCCTTGGAGTACAGAATGAAGCAGGGCAAAAGCTAATAGAGTTCTGCCAAAAGAACGCATTGGTCATAGCAAACACCCTCTTCCAACAACACAAGACAAGACTCTACACATGGACATCACCAGACAGTCGACACCGAAATCACATTGATTATATTCTTTGCAGTGAAAGGTGGAGAAGCTCTATACAGTCAGCAAAGACAAGACCGGGAGCTGACTGTGGCTCAGATCATGAACTCCTTATTGCCAAATTCAGGCTAAAATTGAAGAAAGTAGGGAAAACCACTAGAACATTGAGGTATGACCTAAATCAAATCCGTTGTGATTATACAGTGGAAGTGAGAAATAGATTCAAGGAATTAGCTCTGATAGACAGTGTGCCTGATGAACTATGGACAGAGGTTCATGATATTGTACAGGAGACAGGTATCAAGACCATCCCCAAGAAAAAGAAATGCAAAAAGGCAAAATGGTTGTCTGAGGAGGTCTTACAAATAGCTGTGAAAAGAAGAGACGCAAAAGGCAAAGGAGAAAAGGAAAGATGTACCCATTTGAATGCAGAGTTCCAAAGAATAGCAAGAAGAGATTAAAAAAAAAAAAGCCTTCCTCGGTGATCAGTGCAAAGAAATAGAGGAAAACAATAGAATGGGAAAGACTAGAGATCTCTTCAAGAAAATTAGAGATGCCAGGGGAACATTTCATGCAAAGATGGGCTCAATAAAGGACAGAAATGGTAGGGATCTAACAGAAGCAGAAGATATTAAGAAGAGGTGGCAAGAATACACAGAAGAACTATACAAAAAAGATCTTCATAACCCAGATAATCACGATGGTGTGATCACTCACCTAGAGCCAGACATCCTGGAATGTGAAGTCAAGTGGGCCTTAGGAAGCATCACCACAAACAAGCTAGTGGAGGTGATGGAATTCCAGCTGAGCTATTTCAAATCGTAAAAGATGATGCTGTGAAAGTGCTGCACTCAATATGCTAGCAAATATGGAAAACTCAGCAGTTGGCCACAGGGCTGGAAAAGGTCAATTTTCATTGCAATCCCAAAGAAAGTCAAGGCCAAAGAATGTTCAAACTACCACACAATTGCACTCATCTCACACAGTAGCAAAGTAATCCTCAAAATTCTCCAAGCCAGGCTTCAACAGTACATGAACCATGAAACTTCCAGCTGTTCAAGCTGGGTTTAGAAAAGGCAGAGGAACCAAAGATCAAATTGCCAACATCCATTGGATCATTGAAAAAGCAAGAGAGTTCCAGAAAAAAATCTGCTTTCTTGACTATGCCAAAGCATTTGACTGTGTGGATCACAACAAACTGTGGAAAATTCTTAAAGAGATCGGAATACCAGACCACTTGATCTGCCTCTTGAGAAACCTGTATGCAGGTCAGGAAGCAACAGTTAGACCTGGACATGGAACAACAGACTGGTTCCAAATTGGGAAAGGAGTACGTCAAGGCTGTATATTGTTACCCTGCTTATTTAGCTTATATGTAGAGTACATCATGAGAAATGCTGGGCTGGAAGAGGCACAAGCTGGAATCAAGATTGCCGGGAGAAATGTCAATAACCTCAGATATGCAGATGACACCACCCTTATGGCAGAAAGTGAAGAAGAACTAAAGAGCCTCTTGATGAAAGTGAAAGAGGAGAGTGAAAGAGTTGGCTTAAAACTCATCATTCAGAAAACTAGGATCATGGCATCTGGTCCCATCACTTCATGGCAAACAGATGGGGAAACAGTGGAAACACTGACTTTATTTTGGGGGGCTCTAAAATCACTGCAGATGGCGACTGCAGCATGAAAGTAAAAGATGCTTGCTCTTTGGAAGAAAAGTTAAGACCAACCTAGACAGCTTATTAAAAAGCAGAGACATTACTTTGCCAACAAAGTTCCGTCTAGTCAAAGCTATAGTTTTTCCAGTAGTCATGTATGGATGTGAGCGTTGGATTATAAAGAATGCTGAGCACCAAAGAATTGATGCTTTTGAACTGTGGTGTTGGAGAAGGTGCTTGAGAGTCCCTTGGACAGCAAGGAGATCCAAGGAGTCCATCCTAAAGGAAATCAGTCCTGAATATTCATTGGAAGTACTGATGCTGAAGCTGAAACTCCAATACTTTGGCTACCTGATGTGAAGAACTGGCTCATTTGAAAAGATCCTCATGCTGGGAAAAATTGAAGGCAGGAGGAGAAGGGGACCACAGAGGATGAGATGGTTGGATGGCATCACCGACTCTATGGACATGGGTTTGAGTAAACTCCAGGAGTTGATGATGGACAAGGAGGCCTGGTGTGCTGCAATCATTGGGTTTGCAAAGAGTTGGGTATGACTGAGCAACTGGACTGAACTGAACTGAACTCCTTTAATAGTTTTGTTGATTTCAGGGAGGCTGGTTGAGGTTAAAACTGGGAATGCAGATACTCACCTTCTCCAGAGGGGGCTGACTGTTGTTTCTCTGCCTGCCTGACCTTTACCTCACTCTCCAGCCCGCAGGACATCAGCGCCTTGGCCTGCTGGAGAGCAGGGCTGGATGGCTTGTGGGGAACAGTTTTCATAATCACAGTGGTCAGTGCAGCGTTCTGCCATACTCCTTTTCTTCATTCTCTCCTCCTGGGATTCTTTTTAATTTTTATTGATTTTTGGTTGTGCTGGGTCCTCATCACTACATGTGCACGTGGGCTTTTCTCTGGTTGCAGTGAGTGGGGTTACTTTCTAGTTGCGGTGCATGGACTTCTCGTTGCAGTAGCTTCTGTTGTTGCAGAGCATGGGCTTTGGTAGTTGCAGCCCATGGGCTCAGTAACTGTGGTTCCTGGGCTCTAGAACACAGGCTCAGTAGTTGTGGTGCATGGGTTTAGCTGCTCTGTGCTTGTGGGATCCTCCTAAATCAGGGATTGAACCTGTGTCTCCTGCATTGGCAGGCAGATTCTTTACCACTGAGCCACCAGGGGAGCCTTCCCTCTGGGATTCGTGTCATATCTGCATGAGACCTTATTCTCTTCTCAGTTCAGTCACTCAGTCATGTCCAACACTTTGCAAACCCAATGATTGCAGCACGCCAGGCCTCCCTGTCTACAACCAACTCCTGGAGTTTACTCAAACCCATGTCCATAGAGTCGGTGATGCCATCCAACCATCTCATCCTCTGTTGTCCCCTTCTCTTCCTGCCCTCAATCTTTCCCAGCATCAGGGTCTTTTCAAATGAGCCAGTTCTTCGCACCAGGTGGCCAAAGTATTGAAGTTTCAGCTTCGGCATCAGTCCTTCCAATGAATATTCAGGACTGATTTCCTTTAGGATGGACTCCTTGGATTTCCTTGCAGTCCTAGGGACTCTCAAGCATCCATAGTTCAAAAGCATCAATTTTTCCGTGCTCAGCCTTCTTTAGAGTCCAACTCTCACATCCATACATGACTACTGGAAAAACTATAGCTTTGACTAGACGGAACTTTGTTGGCAAAGTAATGTCTCTGCTTTTTAATAAGCTGTCTAGGTTGGTCTTAACTTTTCTTCCAAAGAGCAAGCATCTTTTACTTTCATGCTGCAGTCACCATCTGCAGTGATTTTAGAGCCCCCAAAAATAAAGTCAGTGTTTCCACTGTTTCCCCATCTGTTTGCCATGAAGTGATGGGACCAGATGCCATGATCCTAGTTTTCTGAATGATGAGTTTTAAGCCAACTCTTTCACTCTCCTCTTTCACTTTCATCAAGAGGCTCTTTAGTTCTTCTTCACTTTCTGCCATAAGGGTGGTGTCATCTGCATATCTGAGGTTATTGACATTTCTCCCGGCAATCTTGATTCCAGCTTGTGCCTCTTCCAGCCCAGCATTTCTCATGATATACTCTGCATATAAGTTAAATAAGCAGGGTGACAATATACAGCCTTGATGTACTCCTTTCCCAATTTGGAACCAGTCCATTGTTCCATGTCCAGGTCTAACTGTTGCTTCCTGACCTGCATACAGGTTTCTCAAGAGGCAGGTCAGGTGGTCTGTTATTCCTATCTCTTGAATTTACCACAGTTTGTTGTGATCCACACAGTCAAATGCTTTGGCATAGTCAAGAAAGCAGATTTTTTCTGGAACTCTTTTGCTTTTTCAATGATCCAATGGATGTTGGCAATTTGATCTTTGGTTCCTCTGCCTTTTCTAAATCCAGCTTAAACATCTGGAATTTCAGGATTCACATGCTGTTGAAGCCTAGCTTGGAGAATTTTCAACTTTACTTTGCTGGTGTGTGAGATAAGTGCAATTGTGTGGTAGTTTGAGCCCAAGCAAGAGACTGGCAGGCACCGGAGCAGCGACTGCATGGCTGGAGCGACTGTGAGGAGATCACCCACATCCAAGGGCAAAGGAGAAGCCCCAACAAGATGGTAGGAGGGGCAAAATCACATTTAGACTCAAACCCCTTACCCACCAGAGATGCTTGGAGAGCTCAAACAAACCTTGTACACACCAGGACCCAGAGACCTCACAGAGACTGAGCCAGAACTGTACTTGATTGTCTCCTGAGGAGTTCTCAGTCAGCAATGGGCTGAAGGAAATGGCAAACCACTCGTGTTCTTGCCTAGAGAATCTCAGGGACGGGGGAGCCTGGTGGGCTGCTGTCTGTGGGGTCCCACAGAGTCGGACACGACTGATGCGACTTAGCAGCAGCAGCAGCAGCAAGCTGCCACAGGGGCAGGGGCTCTGGGTGCAGCAGACCTGGGTATGGCATAAGCCCGCTTGAAGGAGGTCCCCATAAACCCCCCCTAGAGCTGACAGAACTTACACAGGACTAGGGAAACAGACTCGTGGAGGACACAAACAGAACCTTCTGCATCAAGAGCCAGGAGAAAGGAGTAGTGACGCCACGTGAGACTGACCCAGACTTGCCCCTCAGTGTCCAGGAGTCTGGCGGAGGCATGGGTTGGCAGCACCCTGCTCCAGGGTTGGGGCACTGAGTATAGCAGCGCTTGCACAGACCTTTTGAAGGAGATGGCCATTCTCTTCCTTACCTCCGCCATAGTTTGGCCTCAGGCCAAATAACGGAGGAAACACAGGGCCAACCCATCAACTGAGAGTTCTATTAAACATTTACTGAGCATGGCCCTGCCCATCAGAACAAGACCCAGTTTCCCCCTCAGTCAGTCTCTCGCATCAGGAAGCTTCCATTAAAGGAGAGAATGTTGAAAACGTTATCTGTATCCTGGAAGTTCCAACCATTCTCAAGACCCAGGAGCATCACCTTCAACATTGAAGCCCAAGCGGACAACAGCCAGGGGCTTCTCAAGTGGCCAGTGGCGAAGAATCCACCTGCCAGCAGGAGATGTGGGTTCCATCCCTGGGTGGGGAAGATACCCTGGAGAAGGAAATGGCAACTGGCTCCAGTATTCTTGCCGGAGAATTCCATGGACAGAGGAGCCAGGCGAGCTACAGTCTGCCATGAGGTCACAAAGAGCCGGACACAACTGAGTGTCTGAGCTCACTGAGCACGAAGACAACGGCCAGCAAGTTGTGCCAGCCTACAGCTGACACGGAGGGCTGACCGCTTGGATGGGCTTCCACGACTCCCAGTGGCCCCGCACAGCAGTCACAGTGGTGTGACTCTGCACTTTGAACCAGTTCACAGACTCGGGGAGTGCAACGTGAAGCAGAGTGAGCAGAGCAACACCCACGCCTGGGCCAACACAGTGCAAGCACAGACCAGCAAGATGAAGACCTCAAGGAGCCAGAGAAAGACTCCATTGCCAGCACTCAGTCACACCATCAACCCACTGCTCAAGACAGCAGGAGAGGCAGAGGACAGTGGGCCATGTCTTCAGTGCAATGAGAAGGTACCTGTCCACCTAGAACTGGCTGGAAGGACTTCTAACTAAAGTTCCTACTAGAGAAAGGACAATGATTTCCAACGATGGCCTTCAATACCAGATGAGTGGCTGGCGTGACTGAAAACCACACTGTGTAAGGACGCACACTGGGCGCTGCACAAGAGCACAGGGGCCAGGGTGACCCTCAGGCCCCAAGAGCCGCCTCTGTTGGGAAGGGCTGTAACACTCTTTAGGCTTTACGTAACTACTAAATAGAAACAGTGTATACATTTCCAATCCAAGAAAAAAATGCAACTTAAAATGAACAAAAACTTACTATATCAACTAAAAAGTAAATAGATCTGAAAATTAAACTGATTAATCAGAGCAAGATGGCAGAAACAACCTGAAAAGGTTCATAATCAGAGTAAACCTGATGAGATCAACGTCCAGCTGAAACAGGAAGGGCGGTGGGAGGAGCCTGTGCTGCAGAACAGCAGCACCTGTCAAGACAAGGTAGGCAGAGGCAGGGGTCCATCGAGGGGCCTCTGGAGCGAGACGCTCACTCATTTGCTGTGCGAAACGCTGGAAGGGCCTTGGAGCTGGAGACAGCAGGTCTGCAGGGTTCTCACTGGGGAACAGGAACCATCTCGGACCAAAGACAAAGTCCTGCCGTCAGCACCAACTTCACGGGCAACAGCACTCAGCTGCTCCAGAGGCGGCAAAGCCCCTGTGCTGAGAACACTCACCTCGTCTCCATGGGTGGACGACCAGCGCCAGCGGCCAAGAAGGTTCTCGCTGCACATAGAGTCTGAACAGAGAGAAGGGGTCTTCTGCAAACTCAAAGGAAACAGAGTGCAGGAAGTGCAGAAAAGGTGAGCAGAGCAGCGGTCAGTACTCCTAAGGAGATAAGGGAGGAGCTGAGTCCACGGAAAGGAAACAGAATCCTATTTTTAAAGGAACAGTTTTAAAGAAAACAAATCTTAGAAACTACATGTGATAACCAAAATTAAAAACAAAGAAGACTGAGAGGTTGAGAAAGTTGAGAAAATCTTTTTAAAAGAATAAGAAGACAAGGAGCTGGATAAAATAGATTAAAACTAACAGGAGTCCTGGAGGCAGGGCTTCCCAGGTGGCCAGTGGTAAAGAATCTGCCTGCCACACAGGAGACGTGGGCCCGATCCCTGGGTCAGGACAATCCTCTGGAGAAGGAAATGGCAGCCCACTCCAGTGTTCTTGTCTGGAAAATTCCACGGACAGAGAAGACTCTCGGGTTACAGTATGCCATGGAGTTGCAAAGGGTCAGACACAACTAAGTGACTGAGCATGCAGGAATGGGGATGGAGTGGAGAAACCAAAACGGTGGGAATGAAGTTATCAGGGAAATAATCTTAATTATTCCTCAGAACTGAGAAACACGAATCACCAGGGCTATAGTACCTTCCAGTGCCTGCCACAAGCAGCAAAGGAAGACACACCGAGGCTCAGCGTGGAGAGAAGACAGCATTGGTGGCCAGACCTTAGAGTGAGTGGCCGGCCAGCAGACCCCACGGAGCCTCCCCAGCACTCGGAGGTCAGGGACAACCAGGCAGTACTCTGACGGTCACAACTGGAGGTGTTCTCCCACCTGCAAGTTCACACGCTCAGTTGTGAGTCCAGCGCGCAGTCACAGTATCTCCAGATGGGCAGGCTCCCTTTTTGTCACTGCTGTTGATGAAATTTTTTTCAGGAGGCTACAAAAACAAGATCCCAGACAAGGGGGCGGGGAGGGGAGTTGGGAAGGGACGGGGAGGAGGGGTCTGGGGTGCGGTCCAGGAAACAGGACTGGTTATTAGGGCTTTCCTGATAGCTCAGCTGGTAAAGAATCTGCCTGCAATGCAGGAGACCCCGGTTAGATTCCTGAGTTGGGAAGATCCCCTGGAGAAGGGAAAGGCTACCCACTCCAGTATTCTGACTCCAGTGTTCTGGCCTGGAGAATTCCATGAACTGTATAGTCCATGGGGTTGCAGAGTCCAAGACGACTGAGTGACTTTCACTTTTCAGGAGACAGGAAGGGGGTGGGAGTAGCCCAGGAAATGGAGACCACTGCAGACAGAGGCCAAGGAGCGAGGGCGGGGAGGAAGCGCCAGGGACAAGCAGGAGCTCCAGCCCTGGGAGCAAGTTCTCCATCCAGCCTGCAGCCAGGATCCCTGCTTTCCTTCCACACAGGATGCCCCTGCCAGGACTGGAAGCCCCAGCCACAGGCTCCTCTGAGCTTCAGCGGGCCTGGATACAGAGGAGGGGCCTCTTGAGACAGAGACCTACAAACTATAGAAAGCACCTGCCCCACCTGGAACTGTAAGACGTCCCAGCGCCTGCCCGCCTGCAGCTCCTGGAGCCTCGGGCAGACAGCGGACTGGCTCAGCAAGATGCCTCTCCCGCCCCACAGGTCACACGCCCGTCCATGCTCAGCCAGGCCTGGGAGGACTTTCCTGACTCTGCCAAGACTGGGCCCTGAGGGCACAGACTCTGTGCCTCCAGCTGGCCGGGACCTCGGCTGCTTGCTCACAGGTGCATGGACCCACCGCCCATCAGGGAGACAGGCTGGGATGGCACTCGGCCACCCACCCATCCATTCAGGTGAAGAGGTGCAGGGTGGGGTGTGCCCCTACCCGGTGCTGGGACAGAGTGTGGGAGTGGGGGGGACAGGCCACACACGGGACAGCCAGGCCCCTCCCCAAGTCAGGGCACAGCCAGGCTAGGGGCGCCCGATGGGAAGGGGGATGCTTCAGAGCAAAGGGCCGGGCATCCACCACCGTATGTGTGACGATGCAGAAAACACTTCACTGTACAAAACTCCCCAGTATGCTTTAATGGTGGGGGAAAAAAAACACAAAATAAGTCCCAGTGAGGCAGGGAGGTACTCCTTTAGAACTCAGTCTTCGCCCACCATGTCAAGTGCCCCAGTGAACAAGCACCCTCTGGGTCTTGTAGACCTTCTCCACAGGCACCTCAAACTTCTTACACTTGCCCAGAGGAGAGGGGGTTCTTGGGAGGTGGGCCCAGAGGCCAGGGCACCAAGCTACCTGACCTGCTCCTGACACGGGCATCAGGGGCTGAGGGACAGGGGGGCAGTGTCCCTGGGGCAGCCCTGGTGGCATCTGAGCATGGCACCTGGGAAACACTCATGGGGCATACAGGCGACCCAGCCAGCACACCACTGTGGGTGGGACAGCTCAGGGTCCTTCCACAGCCCCAGAGCCCTCAGGCAGAGAGGACCGATGACCCAGCTTGGCATCAGACACACCAGCCAGTCAAGTCCTTTCACAGGAAAGACCCGTGATGACCACAGGGCCCTGGGGACTGAACTGGGGCCACTCGGGGGCTCCAGTCCCTCCTCAAGGTCATGCACCAGGCGACGCTGATCTGGGGGTCCAGGTAGTTGAGCTTGGAGGTGTCCAGGGCCACCTGCTTGCTCTCCTCGTCTGTGGCCTGTATGCTCAGTCTCAGGAGCTGTTCCTCCAGCTTCTCTAGCAACCACGCCCTCTTCTCCAGGACACTAGCCGAAGAAGGAGCGGCCCGGCCCCCGCGCTGGCATCGCCCCGCTCTGCTCATAGCCCAGCGAGCCCAGTGATGGGGGAGGACTCGCTGTCCCCTACAGCCTTCCACCATCTCCTGGGTGAGCCCCACGAGACTGGGACTCAGGGAAGACCACCTTTGGGACGGAGTGGGGACCATCTATCCAGGCCTGACTACACAGGAAGTGAAGTACGAAGGACACCAAAGCCACAAAGCACACAGAAGAGGGGCAGAGGACAGGATGAAACGTCTGTGAGAGGCTCAGTGCTCATCCCGCCACCCTAGAGAAAAGCTGATGCATCAAAGCTGGATGCAGCTCTCACCCCCACAGGCCTGTCCTGAGACTTGGATGCGGCGCCCCACGGACAGTGCGAAGCAGACATGCAACACCCACGTGCACCTCAACCCCGGGCCTTGTCCCAGGAGCTCAGGCCCAAATCCACCCGGTGGGGAACACCCCCACCAAGGCCCAGGTGGCCCCATCAGATGCTGTCGTGGGACCCGAGGGGCACCTGTCCTAGGCTGTGGACAGGGTGGGCTGCAGGCCCAGATGCGCTTTGCAGTGGCTGCCAGAGGCCCAGGAAGCTGCCAATGTCACCTAGAGGGCTGGAGGATGGGGGAGCGCATGGGGTGCATGAGTGTCGTGGAAGACACATGGTCTGCCAGCGGCTCCCTGAGGAGCCTCACTTTCCACTAAATGGATCACCCTCCGGTCTAACAGCTGGCATTCTCACATGCACCCCAAGACTACCAGCACCTAGGAGTACCTGAGGACACCTTCATGCTATAAAGCAGCCACGGCAGCTGGAGCAGAAGGGTGCCACCAGAAACAAGGGCGCAGACGGAAACCACGGATGGCAGAGCCCGGTGGGCTGGGGGATACACCACCAAGCACTGGCCCAACAGGGACACAGGCAAAGCCACCGCCCGGTGATTTAAGACTGCCCACAAAGAGCGGCCCAAGCCCAGAGGCCTTCACTGGTGAATTCTAGCAAGTAGCAAAAGAAGAATTAACTCCAGCAAGTCTTCACAAACTGTCACAGGCGAGCAGAGAAGGGACAACTTTCCAAGCCTCTCCAAGATCGGTGTGTCCCCAGCACTGAGCCAGGGGCCAGGGGCTGTCTGAGGGGGCTGCATCTCAGAACCCTGTGAATGAGCCTCTGGAGGACAGGACCACGCAGCCTGGCACTGCCCCCCTGCACCTCTGTGCTGCTGTACCTCTGGGCACAAGCGTAGTGTGTGTTGTCACCAAGTGTGACCGGAAAAGACAACCAGAGAATTGGGAAGGGAAAAGAAGGTTCGGCCCTACTCAGGTGGGCTGGGCCCCGGACACTCGCCTCTGGGACCTGCTGTCCCCTCGGGAGGCGTGGCCAGCCTGCGCCTTCTGCAGCTCTGCCTTGGCCTCAGCCGCCTGCTGCTCCTTTGCCTCTATCTGGAGGGGAACAGGGGCCCGGTTGGGGCCACTCTTGCCCCACCTGGTCCACCCCAGAGACCAGCGTCCATAGCCTGTTGGCCCTATGTCCCGAAAGGGTGCCCATCCGCTCAGTCAGGGTGCCAGAGCACTGGTCCTGGTCAGTCACTCTGGCCGGGGGACAGGGTGAGGCCACAGTGCCCCAGACACACAGCCTGCTCCCCAGACCCAGCCCCTGCTCCACTGACCTCCCTGGACCAGAGGCCCCCTCCACACCACGAGGCTGCACAGCACAGCGTCTGGCCCTCCCCGAGCCTGCTCTCCCCCACTGGCGGCCCTCCGTGTCCCGAGCACCTCCGAGGGCCACACAGCCCCAGGGAGGGTGGGGGGCTGCACAGCCACCCCCAGAGGCCCTCCGCCACGCCCCCTGCTCACCTTGGACCAACGCATCGCGCTGACTTCTCAAAGGCCTTGGGTGTTGGACGCTGAGGGTTGCAGAGGACAGCAGCAGCCCGGTTTGCTGTTGTAAGAGAGAAGTTTGGCAGCTACGCTGTCTTCAGCTGGAAAACGGGGGTCAGGAAGTGGCAGCCAGGACCACCCAAGTGAGCGCGTGCCCAGGAAGCCCACCCCTTGCAAGGGCCTCAGGGACAGGACTCGGGAAGGACCCGGGCCCGGGGTCTCATGGCAGGAGCCTCACCAGACCCCACCTGCACGAGAGGTGGGATGAGGAGCCCAGAGGGGCCACAGCAGCTGGACGGTGGGGGTGGAGGCAGCAAGAAAAGGGGTCCCACACCCCAGGGGGCCGTGCAGAGTTGGGGGGCATCTCAAGCCCAACTTGGCTGGGGAACAGACAGGACACCAGGCAGGGGGCCTGTGGGGGGCTCGGACTGGGGCCCTTGACCCACCTCCTTGGGCCAAGCGAGCTGCACTCCACCCCAGCCACTGACCACACAGCTCTCCTACCAACCCAGCTGCCAGGCACCAGCGCACGAGCAGGTGCCCTGTCCCCACACAGACAGCTGCTCACCTTGGGACAGTGCTCCAGATGCCCCTGCAGGGTGATGCTGGCATTGTAGGTCCGGAACACCCTGGCCGTTAGGCCGTCCATCAGGTCCTGCAGGGGTGTGTTCAGGCTGGCGGTCTGAACATGGGAGGAGCAGGGGGTGGCTCAGCAGGTGGCTTCCCTGGGGACAGTCTCACAGCCCTCCTCCCAGGCCCTGCCCCCAGCTCCCAGGTGGGATGGAGCTGCCAGTTGGAAGGACGGCCCTCGGCCTTCGTGTGCAAGAGAAGGTGCTGGAGTGCTCACGCCTGCCCCCCTCGTGAGACCAGCCGTTCAGGACGCAGACAGATCAGCCCGTCAAAGAGCTGTCCCCAGGGCCTCTGTCGTCCACGAACACCTGCAGCAGAGGACAGGCCGTCACCGAGGCGCCCTTGTTCCCAGGCAGGAAGGAGCCTCCTGAGGACTAGCAGACAGTTAAATGAGGGCCCCAAAGGACGTCTGCGCGATGGGCCCCAGCTCCTCCTGGGCACAGGCAGAGCTGTGGGGGGCTGTGCGCCACATGTCACAACTGCCCCAGCCAGGCTGGTGCCTGCCCCGTCCCCACACGTCCACAGGTGGCCCCACATCCAAGGTCATGCTCGTCTGACAACGCAGGGCACCCAGCGACATCCACAGGCCCTTTGCCCCATCCCCTGTACCCTCACTTTCCTCCCTGTCCTTCTGAGTGAGTGTGACCATCCTCCTCCTGTCTCCCCAGCCACACTGTGTGTGTCCCATGGGGCTGGACACCAGGCAGCCAGCTCCAGAGTGACCAGGAGGGCCTGCGGCCCCTAACCCGGTCAGAGTCTGAGCAGAGGACCGAGCCCTCACCCTCTGTCCCATGTGTACATGCGAACCGCACCAGGAAGGGCCTCACTGCTCACGGCCCGACTCCAGCCTCCAGACCCGATTACGGGGGGTTTCACCAGAGCAGCTCTGTGGAGACATGACAGCAGCGACAGCTTCTGTCACTGAGGCCCCGGTCCCAGGACAGCGCTCCCTTTCCTCCCACTAATCCACGCCCGAGCCGACTTCAGATGCCCAGCACCCACTCATAAGGGGCCATTCCTCTGTCGCCCTCGACAGTCTCCCGAGATTCCCTGTTCTGTGCTCAGGTAGCCCGTCTGCGCGTTGAGGCACATGTGAGATGTGAGTGAGGCGCGTGTGAGGTGTGCGTGTTCAGTGTCAGGTCTGCTTTCTTCCTGTGACGCGGGCCCACCCAGATGGAGGATGACGCCATATGGCTTACCACTTCAAGAAAGGGTGAGAATTCTGACTTTCCTTCAGACACATGTGTAAACCAGAAACTTACTGCCCCCAACTTCATCCATCTCTCCATCAGCAGGAGCATGGCAGTGAGCCCACAGGCTTGACCCCTGAGCCCTGTCGTTCACAGAGGGGACCCCGGAGACACCGCCAGAGTGACCACAGCAAGCCACATACCCAGCAACCACAAGACCTTTCCCAGATGCACTGGGAAAAGCGTGCATGCTGGACTGAGCAGCGTCCCCTCAAACCTCATGTACTTCCCAGAACTCCAGAACGTGACCTTTTGGGAAACAGGGTCTCTGCAGCTGCACTTCGTTAAGAGGAAGTCACAGTGGGGTGGGGCGGGGTGCAGCGGGGTGGGCCCTAAACCCCTCAGGATCCCGTCCTCATATGAGACAGATGTGGTAATGACGGAGGCAGACGCTACAGTGACGCAGCCTCAAGCCCAGGTCAACAGGCACCTCCAGACACCAGGGGAGCCTGGAAGGACTCCGTCCAGAGCTGCAGAGGGCACATGGCCCTGCCAGCAGCCTGATCTCGGACCCAGTCTCTCGCACACCGCCCTCGTCCCCAGGACAGCAGTGGCGGGCCCAATCCAGGGCGCATGCCTTCCTGTGACTCCCGAGGCACCACCAGTTCAGCCCGGGCTGGCCACCCGCAAGGCAGACCCTGCCGCCAAGCCAGGCCAGCGGCCACATGGAAGAGAGCATCCAGCCCAAAGAGCGAGCTCGCTCCGGCACACGGCACACCGCCCACCGCCCACGCCAAGCACTCACCGGCTTCTCCACCAGCACTCTTGTTATAGGAGCAGATCGAATCCTTCCCCAGAAAGTCAAATTCCACCACGTCCGGGGAGCCGCCAGCCTCTGGGTGCAGCTGGATGTGCTCCATGCGGAGGGAGCTGCAGCCCACCGTGTTCGCTGTCCCGCCATCCTTCTCGTTCCCGGCCCGCAGTGCCAGCTGGGCAGACCCCTGTCAGGGCGTGGCACACATGCCCTTGGGGACACATGTATAGACAGGCACAAGCCCGCCCCTCCAGGGCCCCAGGGCACTGGCTCTGAACACAGAGGCCCCGCTGTCCACCACTGTCCATCTGATCAGTCTTTGCCACCAACCGGAGCTCCACGGGAGCCGGTGGGGAGCAAGGGGGTGGGGGGGTGTGCTCAGGACCACCCGCAGCCTGTCCATGAACCAGAGCTCCGTGGGGGCCCAGAGGGGCTCAGGACCACCCACAGCCTGTCCATGAACCAGAGCTCTGTGGGGGCCTGGAGGGGCTCAGGACCACCCACAGCCTGTCCATGAACCAGAGCTCTGCGGGGACCTGGAGGGGCTCAGGACCACCCCACACCTTGTCGATGAACCAGAGCCCAATGGGGGCCCGGGGGTGCTCAGGACCACCCGTACCTTGTCAATGAAGTAAAGGGCCACAGTGCGCTGTCTCGCCCTCATATCTGGAGACTTCTAGTTGGTCTGGTACTGGGAACGGATCTTGCCCACAACCCCTTTCAAGCACCGAGCCACTTCGTACTTCTCTCAGTCCCTCTCCCCCTAAGAAAGGGAGCAAGGAGCACAGAGAACCCTAGGAGCCCCCTTCAAACAGGGAACTGCTGACTCTCCTCCTCGGCCCCCTCTCAGCTGCTCCACTCAGGGTGGGCATCTGACTCCAAACTCAGTTAAAGACAGAGTAAACTTAAATTACTTATTTTTTAAGACCAATGGCCAATGGACACTCTATGATTCCAAAACTGGCCTGTTAGTGCCTACGGTCTCAGGGACTCCCTGCCTCAGTGGCCCGGGTAGGCGGGGGAAGCAAGGTCACAGCCGGGCTCACCATCAGCTGGGAGCCAGGGCCCAGCATGACGCACCTGAGGGAGCTTTGCACGCCCTCCGTCCACGCCACCAGCCCCGACTCCATGCTGGCCAGGATCTCGGGCACTGTGGAGTCCCTGCAGACAGACAGCTACCCAAATCCAACAATCAGGACCCTGACACACCAGCCAGACAACCCTCCTCTCCCGCGACCATGGTCTCCCCGCCCAAGTTGCACCTGTGTGCCACCACCCCTGGCCCTCAGCTCCTGCCCCGTGGGTGAACCACGTGTGTTGCCAGCCACGGCAGCTGCAAGGGACACAGGCAGCCAGGAACCCCCGACAGGCCTGGGATCCCAGGGTGCACCAGCCAGCCTGGCTTGGCCTTGACCCTGCAGCGGAAGGACAGAAGCTCCTGCTTGCCTGTCACCACTTGAATCATGGAAAACCCGTTAAAGTACACAGACACACGCTCAGGGTGGAGTAAAATCTCAAGTGTGGGGCAGGGTGACAAGGGCTGGTTCAGCAAACAGCACCCGGGCTGCTGTGGACACGTTCCTCTGCGGGGAAGGCGCCCTCCAGTCTGCCCCACAGAGCCTAGAGTGATGGTGGGACACCCTGCATTGGGCCCCCCCTCCCAGGTGAGAAAGTGAAAGTCGCTCAGTCGTGTCCGATTCTTTGTGACCCCATGGACTATACAGTTCCTGGAACTCTCCAGGCCAGAATACTGCAGTGGGTGGCCAGTGGACCTTCCTAACCCAGGGATTGAACCCAGGTCTCCTGTATTGCAGGCAGATTCTTTCCCAGCTGAGCCACCAGGGAAGCCCAAGAATCCTGGGGTGGGTAGCCGTTCCGTTCTCCATCAGATCTCCCCAACACAGGAACTGAACCGAGGTCTTCTACGTTGCAGGCGGATTCTTTACCAGCTGAACTCTCAGGGACGTGCCCACCAGGTGAGGGGTGGGGCCACGACCTGATGCAGTTGATGACCACGTCCTCCGGCAGGACCCTGCTCTTCAGCCTCCCCATCTTGTGGTGGTCGCCCCGGCCTCAGAACAACCCCAGGGCCTCAGTCTTGAAACTGCCAATCTTCTCTCGGTGCCCATCTAAGATACAGTAGCCAAACTCTTGCCAAAGTTTTTCCTCCTCTTCTTTGAGCTTCTGCATTAATAACACCATGTCAGCTTCAGTGGTGAAGAGACAGGACACTTGCCATGTGAGCAGGACTAGTCAGAGCCCCTTCACTGCTGCAGGAGCCTGGGCAGCCCAGCGAGGGAGCAGGCCCAGCACAGGGCGCAGCCATGATGATCCACTGTCACCGTGAGTGGGAAGTACGGGCCCACTGGTCCTCACGGCAGGGTGGCTGTTCCACGTGCTCCAGGTGGACACAGCGCTTCTTAAATGCATCCACGTTAGGGGCACATAACTCAAAATCAGCTGAGAATAATGGAGCAGAATAAAAGTCCCCTTTACCACTCTCTCTTGGGGCTCATCTAGAAAAATCCCTCAGGAGCAGTTTTTGTGAGAGGAGGGGTCATTTTCTGTACCACCAGCTGCCTCGCCCATGAGACCCCAGAAGCCCAAGCCAGACTGAGCCCAGGGCAGCCTGACCTGCTTCTCCTCCCTGGACAGGGCCTTCTGGGCAGCGGTCTTGCCCAGAGTGTCTGTGGATCTCCGTGAAGTCACACTTGTCCAGGTGCTTGGTGACCTTCCTGTCTTCTGTCATTTCCTGCACGAAACCATACACACACTTTCACCATCCAACGCAGGCAATGGTCACACAGGCGGCAGGGACCCTCCCCCTCTGCAGCAGGGGTCCCAGTCCACAGGGAATGGTGACATCCCAGAAGCAGGAGGAGCAGACACCATTGCCACCCTGGGCAGCAGCCTCTGCAACTGTCCACCAAGAGCGCCCCTTCAGGTAGGTGCCCAGGTGTTCGGTGGACAGGTGGTGAGGTGAGGCGCCAGAGCTTCCTCCCAGTGGCCCTGAGTTGGGCCACGTGGCTGCATCTGAAGAATGGTCCCCACCAGCTGCCGTGTGGACTGCACGGCACGAATGAGCCCTTCACCCACCATTAGGGAAGGCGGCCTGCCACCCCACACGTGGTGGGAACACACACGTACTCGGCAGCCCCTAATTCAGCCACACACAGCCTGTGCCCAGCCATCCCCTAGGTACCTGGGAGAAGGGGGTGCACAGCCCCAGAGCACCCTGTGAGGAACTCAGGAGCCCATCAGCCAGAAAAGGCACACGCGTGGCCCCAGTGTCCGGCCCGCAGCAGCCAGAAGGGCCCGGGTGCACAGTCCACAGGCGGAGCCAAGGCGGGTGCCGGTGTGCACAGACCACCCAGCAGCTCGTCTTCAAAGAGCTTCCCAACAAGTATTTCTGTTTCCTGGGGGCAGAAAATGCCCCTCCGGGCCCCCCACAACTCCCCTTTCCCAAGCCTGGCTCTGCCTGCCCCTCCAGAGGCAGCAGAGAAGGGAAGGCGGGCAGCATCTGACAACCCGAGACCATGGCCATGCAGGGCATACCTTCTGCCAATCACTGAAGGTTTTGGAAGACTGCTTTTGTTGTATATGCATGATCCAACATTTTCCCATAAAACGTAGCAACCTCCTCTGCTGCTAACCTCAGCTTTACGGGCTTCCCTGGAGACGAGGGAAGATACACGGATTTAGGGGGCCGGCCCTCACCCTGCGGTGCACAACATCCTGCCCTTTAAATCACTCTTTGTCACACATATTGTGCTATATCATGTTATAAACTCTCCAATTTAAGGGGATGTTATAAACATCCTCAATTTAAGAAGACAACCACACCTGAGCATCCTGGAACACGCACCAGGCCCCTGCAGAAGCCAGTCACAGGTGCTGCATTTGTCTTGCTAAAGCATTAAATGATTTACTTTGCTGCTACACTCATGTCAAAGTTTACAGATCCACAACACCTGAAGTCTGAGTACGCACTTCACCACTTAATAGAAGCAAAACTAAAGTTAAGGCTCCAAAACAGACCTGTGATTAACTGTAGCAGCGACAACCTTTGAACACCTTCCCGTTTGGCCGGTGACTTCCAACATTTCACTTCGAGCGCTGGCACTAGGCACAGTTCCATGGGGAACAACGTCCAGCTCAGGAGTGTGAAGGCCCGTGCGGGGAGGGCCTTCACCACGGAGTTCTCTCCACTCTCGTGTGTTCGAGAACTTCTGTCACAAAACGTTGCAAAAATAAATACACATTAGTTTGACAGTAAGAAGAAGGTGGTCATCATAAAAGAACACAGTTCTTCCCCAAACTAGCTTCCGAAGAGAAGGTGAAGAAGATAGAACCAGATGAGCTGCCAAGGACGGAGGGGCTCACTTACTGCCCTGCTAGCATCCCCCTCCCCATAGCTGGGCTGCCCAGGTGCCCCTGACGGGCAAAGCTGGTTCTGACAGCCATGGAACCTAGTCTAGCTCGGGAAAACAAATTCTAAAACGAAACCTACATCAGTGGCATTGCAGGGGTCAAGGAAAAGACGTGGCTGTGTGAGTGCTGGCTGAGCATCCCCCAGGGACAGGGAGCTGCAGCCCACAGGAACCGGGGTCACCAGGAGCCCCAGCGAAAGAGCAGGGGGCACCAGAGTCCTCCCTGGGGCGGCGCCTTGAGGAGCAGGGAGAGCCTGCCGGCGACTAAGTCTGAACCACAGACTTGGAAGTGGCCTGGCCTGGCTCCAGGCGCATGGGTCAGCTGGGACCCAGGTGGGAGAGCCACCGACAGAGCAGGCCTTAGCGGCCAGCTACCAGATGCTGAAGGCAGCCCTGCCCAGGCAGTCCTCACCATCCGGGTAGAAGCGAACTCCCTCAGGAGGGGGCTCGTGAGGGGGCGTGAACCACGGGCCTCTGTGCTCCAGCTGCGTCCACTTTAGGCCACTCGGGCTCTTCTCCTCTTTCCACCTGGTGGGCACGCGAGAACATTCCCACACTCACCCTGCGCACAGGCCCTCCTCGCATCCTGGTAAACGCCCCCACCCCGGGCTGAACCAGGCAAATGGCCAGGTCTCCGTGCTGGAAGTGGGGCGCCTGGACGGACCCTGTCCGACCTCAGGCCATGCCCCTCGTTAAACAACCCAGGCGCGTTTCCGTGTCCCGGGGGAGGAGTCCCTGGGGCTAGTCCAATCTACTTGTGCAAACTTGACAACTGCCACTTGCAACTCAAAGCTCTTTTGCAATGCGTCTACTGAGGGTGCACCAGCTAAGGGACCACCACAACCCTGCCCAGCTTCACACTCGGGCCTCACCCCTCTGTTCCCGGACGCTCCCTCCCCGCTGCAAGCAGGGCCCTACCCCAGAGGCAGACTCTTTACTGGCTGCGGTGGGGATGTACTGACTGTACTGGAGTCACAGCAGGGGCCACGTGGATCACACTCGGTGAGATGCTACCCTGGGAGCACTAGGCTAACAGAGCTCCAATAGGAGCTCCTGAGCGCAGCACCATGCAGGTGTGAATCCACCCTGCTCTCTGGAAAGGTGGCGTTTCATGCAGAGAAGAAGCCCATCACCCTCCCACTACTCCACGCCCTCTCACAACTCACAGGGCCTCTGCCCACATCCCCCAGGAAAGAGCCCGGGAGCCCCGCGGGCAGAGGAAGGCTCAGCTCCGAGCACAGTGGCCACTAGGGGGCCTGATCGCACGTTATGTGCCCACGGTCAGAATCAATGGACTGAAGCTCCTGAAAACCAAGAAACTGGGAGTCCAGTGGGATGTGAGGTCTGTGTCAGAGCACACCCATCAGGTTAAAAGCCAAACACTATGGTGCTGAGACCACGCACAGCTACGCGAGCAACAGATCTTACCAAAGCCAAAAGGAGGAAGAAACCCCCAAATGGGGGCCCCCCTGGGCAGCAGGGGTGAGAAGGGATGGGGCCTGCACCCCCCAGACACCTCCGGTCCACCACATCGTTTAGAAACTGATTTGATTTTTTACAATATACTTAATTTCAACCAAAATATCTGAAGTATTGTCACTACAACATATAATAAACATAATGAGTTCACATTCTTTTTCTTATACTGAAATCACCATAAACTTTAAACCCACTACACGTCTCTGCTGGGGCCAGCTACATCTCGGATGCTAACAGCCCCGTGTGCCAGGCGGCCACGGGTGGGACAGCTCAGGTAATGGCAGACAGTCCCGTGTCTGCTCCTCTGCTTAGTGGCTGTGTGACCATGAGCAAGTTACTTAACCTCTCTCTACCCTGGTGTCCTCACCTGAAAAGTGGAGATAGTACCTACCTCATCAGGACTGGATAAAAGCAATGCAGGCAGCCGCCGCCGCGCCACCGTCGCTCTCCAACGCCAGCGCCACCTCTAGCTCGCCGAGCTCCAGCCGAAGGAGAAGGGGGGTAAAGTAAGGAGGTCTCTATACCATGGCTCGTACAAAGCAGACTGCCGGCAAATCGACCGGTGGTAAAGCACCAAGGAAGCAACTCGCTACAAAAGCCGCTCGCAAGAGCGCGCCCTCTCCTGGAGGGGTGAAGAAACCTCATCGTTACAGGCCTGGTACTGTGGCACTCCGTGAAATTAGACGTTATCAGAAGTCCACTGAACTTCTGATTCGCAAACTTCCCTTCCAGCGTCTGGTGCGGGAAATTGCTCAGGACTTCAAAACAGATCTGCGCTTCCAGAGTGCAGCTATTGGTGCTTTGCAGGAGGCAAGTGAGGCCTATCTGGTTGGCCTTTTTGAAGACACCAACTTGTGTGCTATCCATGCCAAACGTGTAACAATTATGCCAAAAGACATCCAGCTAGCACGCCGCATATGTGGAGAACGTGCTTAAGAATCCACTATGATGGGAAACATTTCATTCTTTAAAAAAAAAAAAAATCTCTTCTTCCTGTTATTGGTCGTTCTTGAGCGTTAGATATTTTTTTTCCATGGGGTCAAAAGGTACCTAAGTATATGATTGCAAGTGGAAAAATAGGGGACAGAAATCAGGTATTGGCAGTTTTTCCATTTTCATTTGTGTGTGAATTTTTAATAAAAATGCGGGACATAAAGCATTAATGAAAGTCAAAATGTTTCAGTGAACAAGTTTCAGCAGTTCAACTTTATAACAATTATAAATAAACCTGTTAAATTTTTCTGGACAATGCCAGCATTTGGATTTTTTTAAAACAAGTAAATTTCTTATTGACTGCAACTAAATGGTGTTTGTAGCATTTTTATCATACGGTAGATCCCATCCATTCACTATACTTTTCTGAGTTGTCCTACATGGAAGTACATGTTTTTAATGTTGTCTGTCTTCTGTGCTGTTCCTGTAAGTTTGCTATTAAAATACATTAAACTATAAAAAAAAAAAAAAAGCAATGCAGACACAGAACAAGCGCTTCATGGGGGCCGGTTCTCACCAGCATCCCGTGAGACCTACATGTCAAAGCTCACCGCTCCCCACTACAGCATTGTGGGGTACCCACCACAGGCGCACAGCTGGCAGAAAAGGCCAGCACTGATAGCGTGACCTCTTCCACCAGCTCCCAAGAGCCTGAAAAGAGGCCTGGAGGCGCTGGGGGCACTGGCGCTCCGGGGTCATGACAGGTTGGGTGGTGGTGACCAACGGCGGGGCAGGGCAGGGGTACCATCTCCACCCGCCTGCTCCCTCCTGCCCGGCCCTGCGGTGACCTCACCGGCCCGCTTCTTGCCGCTCCCTCTGCACGTCACCCCATGGATCCCGCTCCTGGTCTCTGGCCTGCTTCTTCTGTCACCTCTGCTGCGCGTCCTCCCCCCCGTGGGCAGCACTCTCTGCATTCCAGCGTATCCCTCCCTCGGCTTCCAAGGCCCCTGCCCCACTTGTATTCTTTCCTTCTTCTGTCTTTTCTGGAAACTACACTCTCAGATGCAGCCTTGCTGCCAGCACCTCACCTTCCATCCTCTTTAACCTCTCCAGCCCCCGTGTCTTTCCCCGCCTCAGCCGCTTGCTCCACACCAACTCTACCCCACTCTCGGTTTTGGCCAGCATCCCCACAGGGCACAGTCCTCTGGCCCCCGTCGCACGTCTGCCCTTGGCGCCCGCAACCCCGTCGCCCCCCACCCCTGGGCCGCGCGCCCCCCTGCTGCGACCATCCTCTAGCCTTCTGTCCCTGCTGCTGCCCCCAGCTCCGCAGCCTGGGGCTGTCTCCCAGCTCTTCGTTCCTCAAGCCCTTTCCACCTTTTCTCTTCCGATTTTCTCCCTTTATTTTTCTTCCATTTGCCTTCCACTCTTGCCCCATCCTTTCCCCGGCTTGTGTCCACTCACTCCGCGCATCTCCCTCTCTCAGGCTGCGGGGCCACAGGGCCTTCTCATGGCCTCTGGCCATGCCCTGCAGGGCCCCGTCCTCAGAGGACGCCTGGAGAGCACCCAAGGGCCATCTTCCTCTCGTGCCCAAGGCTCTGTCGTGGCCTCGGAACCTTGCGCAGGAGGGCGCACACAGAGTGGGCCACTCCCCGTGGGCGCCCCCGCCCTGCTCTCCATGGGTGCCCCTGCCCCAGTCCCCATGGGCACCCTGCCCTTCCCCACAGGGCTGCCAGCAGAGGGCATCCCCCCCAGGCCCTGTGTTCCCGCTGCCCCTGAAGCAACCTCAGCAGATGGCATCTCAGCCCTGGTGGCCCTCGTCAGGAGTGGGCCCAGGGCGGTGCACGGCCCCATCCACAAGCTACGAGGGCAGAGGGCACCCAGGCTCCACAGAGTCATCTCATAAGACATTCCTATTAGCAAGGCGGACCAGTCAGACAGCGAGGTCTTCACTGCCTTCTACTTTCTGGCCACGCTGCAGGAGACCAGACACCACAGATGGAAGCCATGCCCCCTGAAGTGGAAGCACAGAGTCCTAACCACTGGGCCTTCACCGAAGTCCCCACTGTCTTCCTACACTCGCAAGACTGAACACTCAAGCATGAGTACCTAGAAAGCTGATCATGATACAACACCTGAAGATGCTACCTGGCCTTTTTTCCTGGACAGCTTTTCATGGTCATTTTTCTTCACTGACTTGCTGATCTCTGCAGATTTAGAACACAAAACTAGACATAAATACATAGATCCACAGCTCACTTGGAAAGCCCACCACTTTGAAAACAGAGGAAAGATTCAAAATAACAGAGAGTACAGAGTCTCCAATCTTTTCAGTGGGCTTTTTTCAGTTTTTCACAATGTGCTTGGAACTACGAGCATATTCACATGTGGGCGGCGGGGGGGGGGGGGGGGGGGAGGCTGAATGAGCACAACGGCAGGACACAGACAGGCTGCTGGAAGCCACAAACTCCCCAGCACACCTCTTGCCAGCAGGAGACCTGCTGGGGCTGTAGGAAGAGCAGCTGGTGGGGTCGATGAGCAGGCCCTGTGGGGACCAGGCTGCGAGGGTAACACAGTCCCACTACCAGCTAACTGACCACCCAAGAGTCCACACCCACAAGGACGGGCACTCCAGGAGATGGGGACAGACGGGGAGCCTGGCAGGTGGCAGTCCCTGGGGTTGCAAAGAGTCGGACACGATTTAGTGACTGAAGAACAACAAAAAGAATGGCTGCAGCAAAAAAGATGGAAAATAATAATCAGGGACATGGAGAACTCAAGCTCCTCGTGCGTTGCTGGTGGAATGTTAAATTGTGCAATCACCTGGGAAACAGCGTGACAGCTCCTGAGCCAGGCAAACAACTCCCACGAGACCCCGCAACTGCACTCGAGGTGTCCAAAGCACTGTGTGCGGATGGTCACGGCAGCAGTATTTACAACAGCTCAGAGGTAAATGACCCAGAACACCCACCAACAGATGACTGGATACGCAAAAGGCAGTGTGTTCAAACAAAAAATATTTTCAGCTATAAAAATGAAGTACTGATACACAGGCTACAGTATGGATGAATCTAGGAAATACATTAAGTGAAAAAAGCCATACACAAAAGGACAAATACAGTATGATCCACTTGTACAAAATACCCTGAATAAGGAAATCCATAGAAACAAAAGGCTAATTAGAAGTTGTCAGGGGCTGGGCGAAGAGGGAATAGAGGGGTATGGGGTTTCCCTTTGAAGTGATGAAAAAATTCTGGAATTAGAGAGTGCTGATGGTTGCCCAAGACTGTGAATGTACTTAGTGCCACCAGACTGCACACTCTGAAACGGCTAAAATGCATTTTACATTAAATGAATGTTATCACAACAAAAACCAACACAAAAGTTTCCCAAATTTTCTGACATTTTCCAGGAGAGAAAAAGAAAAGCTGGGGGAGCACCGGGCACAGAAGAAACCCCACCTCTGCTCACAGGCAGGGCTGCGCCTTTATGTCTGCCCAGACAAGCAGGCTCCTACAACTTCAGCAACAAGCGACCACTTGAGACACCACACTGTAAGAACCCCCACATGGAGGTGCACGGGCTGCAGAGGCTGCTCAGAGTGTGCCCAGGGCTCCCAGTGGGTCCAAAGCGAGTCAGAGGGAGGGCGGGAGGCAGAAGGGGAGCAGCCCAACCCCACCCCCACCCCCCCCACCCCCCCACCCCCGACCCCAGCCCAGCAGATGAGACATGATTCAAGCTAACTACTTCTGTACCTGGAGGCCAGGCGCATCATTCCAAACTGGAAATACTATTAGAACGACAGAGCTCAAACTGCCAGATTTCAAAGCTTAGACTCCTTTCACTATGTGAAATGCAGATCCTGTCATCAAGCCACACAATTGTTTCCAGCACCAAAGTTTCCAAAAGCGAAACCTACCCTGGTTTTTTCCATCCGGTTTTTTTCCTGGTTTTACTGGACAAAGGGAGCTATTTACATTACCCTCTGAGACAAGAAAGTGGTAGAAAATAGGAGATGCAAACGAAAGTCGGTGACAACTGTATGCCTAATGCCTTTTAAACAATTTTTGGTTCTATTCTTTGAAACAGAAATTTGTTACATTGATTGTTGCCTTGTTTACAATGATTTCTGACAAGATTCTTTATTTGAAATGAAAACCATAAAAAGGAGGACCCACGGTGGCTGAGAGGGCTGGTCTTCAGGTCAGTGGCCTGACGTGTAGGCTCTCACCCAACAAGCAAGAGGCTGCTCTTCTGCGGCAGCGCCAGTGACCAGTCCTCTGTGGCTCTACTGCATTCTCAGCTTCTGCCCAAGTGAGAGCAAAGCCTGGATGAAAACAGAGAGAGCAGGTGCCAAGCCCACTGCCAAGGCCAGATTCAGGACAGAGGTGACGGCACCGCCTCTCCCACCACATCCTCACCTCCTGCGCAGAGGAAAGGGACACAGGACAAACCTTACCCAGTAGCTTGGGAAACAGAGAAGGCATTTTCTTCTTTCAGGTATGCTATGAGTCATAAAAGACACAGTTTTACCAAGAACATTTTCACGTTGCAGTAAATGGTTAGAACTTCTGTTAAAACACAGAAGAGGCCACCACCAATGTGTCCTACAGGTGGCCCCTGGAAAGACCAAACACGACTCTCAGGAAGTACGCAAGTCAGATCCAGCCCACCGAGACACCCCTGGCCAGCAGCTTCCTTCGAACTCAGTAAGCGGGTGGTAGCCACACCAAAGGGTTCTCGGTAGCAACAAACAACCCCCCACCAGGCCTGATCCCAAGGGCCCGGCACAACACAGAGAGCAGTACGCCTTCTGGAACTGGAAATCAAGGAGCTTCCCGAGAACACGAAGTGCGTGTTTTAAAAACTATCAAAACGATATGGAAACGAAGAAAGCCCTGTGGGTTAAAAAAAAAAAGAAGAAGAAGAAGAAGAAGAATATAACTTACTGAAGACTGTAAGTTTAAAAAATGGAACATTTAACAGCAAATGAACGATTCAAACCTGGTCTTTCCCACATCTCCCCTGAGTTTTTTGACTTGGCTCCTTCACTTTCTGTTTCTTTGGGTTTTCTAGGTTCATCTGGTCAGTATTCTCTCTCTTCCTTTATTGAAAAAAAATAATGTAATGTGAATCCCAAGGGAGGAAATGCAAAGCCAACACTGAAATGGTGACTCTGGCTGGAAGAAACACAAACTTCTCAGACGCCGTCTCCCCGCCAGCCCAACACCAGTCTCCTTGCTTGACGCTGCCCGGGCCTCCTCTGTGTGCACAAGCTGCTCCCATACTATTTTCTGTCAGTTCAGGGATCAGGTCAGTTAAACTAGACTGTTTCAAGAGCTGAGCCAGCTCGTTAACAAAAATCACAATTCACTGAGCAAAGGCCACTTCTGCCCAGAGCATTCAGTTACCTCGTGAAGACAACCTTAGCCTTCACCGAGAATGGCTTCAAACCAGACACTGGATCATCTCCCATCGCGGCCTCTTTATCTGTAACTGTCTGTCTCCAGCTGAAAGAAAACACAGTTGAGATGCCTCACAGAGCCCAGGTGGGCAGCAGGTCAGTCGGTGAGGAGCTAGGCCTGGGCCCACGTGCAGGGGCAGCCTATGGTCCGTCACACTTGCGGCTGGCGGTCCCACTGGCCACGTCTACCTCTAAAACACACCAAGAGCTGAATCACATCCACCCATATCCAAGAGAAGAGGAAGGCCCACTGCTCACCACAGCGCTCCGAACAGGCGCACCAGCAGGGGCTCGGTATTCTTGACCCCAATACCACGAAAACAGTCTCTGGGCAGAGTTTTGTTAACAAGTCCTGAGCATTTCCATGTGTTTTACGTGTCATTATCTTTATATTTTTAAACATCACAGTTCACTATCTTGAATGCAAGCAAAACTCCACTGAAAATAGCCCGTTTGCCAATTCTACATGAGTACCTGCAGCCTTAGATGCACAGGCTGAAAGGAAAAGAAAAAAAAAAAAAAATGCTGTTAACTCGAGGTGTTTGTTACAAGATGAATGCCAATAGGTAACAAAGAAAAAGAAGACAAAGGCGGATGAGAACTCAGGAAGTGGGGCGGGTGGCTCCACGACCTGGGCGACCCAGGGGCGTTGGGGAGACTCGGCTCCAGGGTACCCCCCACCCGCCACCCCTCCCCGACCCAAGAGGATGTGCACCATGAGCAGTGGCCCAGGCCCATTCCCAGAGCCGCCGCACGGGCTCAGGGCCCCGCAGGTTCGTGCGCAGAATGGGGGGCTGGAAGGAACATCCCCCTCTGGGCCCCACTTGCCACGGGCTCAGGCAGTCCCACCTGCGGGTCTCGGACGTTAGGGTCTCACAGCAACTGCTCGGCCACCCTGACGTGCCAGCCCCTGTGATGCGGCCTCCATGAGTAGCACCTCGATGGGGCTGCCTGGAGGGCGAGTCGGTGCCTGCGCAGGCAAGGAGGGCGTGAGCCTGGTGAGCAAACTC
The DNA here is from genome assembly GCA_007570785.1 of Antilocapra americana. Lineage (NCBI taxonomy): Eukaryota > Metazoa > Chordata > Mammalia > Artiodactyla > Antilocapridae > Antilocapra > Antilocapra americana. The sequence goes on from ML660780.1 coordinate 243,909, forward strand.
CTCCACGCAGGGCATGCGGGGGGCACAGGGGGCACACGGAGCGAAGCTGGGCCAGGACAGTGAGGGCAATAAGGAGCAGCCCAGGGCCAAGGCCTCATAGGAGGTCTTCGCCCAAGTGTGTGTGAGTGTGCATACATGTGTGTGAACGTGCGTATGCACCTGCGGGTTGGGGTTGGGGTTGGGGAAGGGCTGGTGGGCATGGATGTGATGGGGCAGACATTGGGTTGGCGAGGTTAACCTAACACTGTCAGGTTAGGGAAAATAACCACCCCCTCCTGTTGCATTTAGAGCCTTGAATGGACCTCAGTGGGCAAGACAGCTCTCTGGGCAGGGAATCCTTCGGCAACGCTGTGCCTGGTCCTTTGGGAGACAGTGGTGAGGTCGGCCAGCTCAGGGTTATGGAGCTGGGGAGGAGAGGAGCTGAGGATGGCACTCAGGGCTCCAGTTTTCATGTCTGCATGGGTGGGGTGTCCTGTGACCCTAAAACCTCATCACAGGAAAACCACCTAAAAACATACCTTAGGTGAAAACAGAGGAGGCCATTACAAACATGCTCCTTGTTTTACAATTTGGTTGTTGTTTTATAAATTCTGGTGCCTTTGTTTGTCGTTATTAGAGATTCCATTTTCCTACTCGCTTAACAAATGGGCGTTAGGTAAATAGCTGCTTTCCTGCTTTGGTGACTGATGGCCAGACGGAAGTCTTCTGTCGTCTCCAAGCATCTCGCTGCCAGCTGAGTGTGTGTGCTGCGAAAATTTTGCATAAAGATGGCATCTAATCTACAATTGTGCCTGGATTTGCTAGAGCCTCACGGAAGCTGAACTCATTTTATTCAGAACGCCACAGGAGCGATAACCAAAAAAGGATACCATAAAGGCAACATCTATCATATGCTTCTTAAAAAACCCCATTGTCAGCATCAATGACAATGGCATTACCGCTCAGTCACTGAGATTAAAAATTAGTCATACGTGGAAAATGGAAACAGGTTTTCAGGGAGAAGGAAGCTTTGGTTCCACTGAATTATGCCCCTTTTTTTGCTTGGTAAATAAATGATGCGTATTTTCTGATGATAGATACCTTCGGGAGAAGCTACGTCTAGGTGGTCTGGGATTTGGCAGGACAGCCTTGTTGTCAGTTGACGGAGTGGGCAGGTGTCAAATATATTTCATAAATTGTATCCCAAACAGCCTGACAACAGGGTGTCCAGTTGTGACATCAGAGTTACCTCCACCCAGAAACTGAGTCTTTCTGGATTAGGTCGCAAAGGAAGGAGTCTTTGAAATGAAGGGTGTTTTCCTTCTCCTAGGTGCCACAGCCTATCAGAGGCACAGTCCGTCTGCAAAGCACACTCGGCTGCCCCTCACCCATCTAAACCCTGGTTAAACCCGGCGTCCGCCTTCTGGGCAGCCACACGCCAGCAGGGGCCCCCCGCCCCGGGGGGCACCCGGGGCGGGTGCCCCAAAGAAGAAGACACACTTTTAAGGAGCTCTCTCTGCTCTCAAGAGGCTTTTATAGGTGCCCTCTGCTCACTTTTCCCCAAAAACATGACTCTCAATTTGCCTTCAAATAAGAATAAACATGTGTGTCTGTTCCCTGAGCCTTTGACAGCCCTGAGCTGGCCCCGGGACTTGGGCAGGATTGATGGCCCCGCCTCACTGGGAAGCCGGGTGCATCTTTTACTAAAGGTGGTTTCCCAGTAATGAATGGCTTTCTCAGGAACACAAAATTGTTGATTGTATTTACAAACAATTCCTTTTTCACGTCCCGTTGATTCTTCTCCAGCGTCAGTCCCTCGGTGATGCCCGCACAGTGATGCATCGGTGGCTATTACCACCATTGATTAAGGCTTCCTGTGGTCCTGCGGTGCCTGGTATGCCATTTGTCACAGACAAGTGGCTCGCACACAGCAGTATATCATGCTCCCTTCAGGCTTTACGGTTATTTATTCTTCAATTTATGTTGCGTACCCTCTAAGTAGAGGCGCACACCAAAACTCCAAAATCTTAGCATGCCATAACAGTGAGCAAGTATGTGAGTTATGGAATTCTTTGCCAATCCTGGGCCTCCAGAGCCTGACTCCTCTGCCCCTCATTCTGAAAAAAATGCAAATGTAAATAAACAGTGTCAGCACCGGTCCTAATTGAGACTTGGGACCAGAGAGAAAGTCAATGAAAGTGCCACCACTTTTCACCAAGTCATCTGACACTTAGCTTCGAACTGAAAACTCCCAGACCCAAATTCCACAGTGCCTCCTGGGGAAGAGGCCCAATCAAAGTAGCCCAATCCAGACCAGGTGGGAATTTTCTAGAATCAGTTGCTCTCTCTGGGTTTCTCTGTCCCACCTCCTCCTCCTAATACATTTTTGGCTCCCTTGGGCATTCCCCATTGGAGCAGGCTGTGTGTGGAGAAGGTGCTGGATGCTGTGAGGGCCCTGGCTCTTCCAGCTGCACGGCCCCTGGGTCTTGGGCTGGCTGGTGACTCTCCAGATGGCCAAAGGCTCAGAACAGAGCCCAGCTTTCTTCCAATTCAAAGGTCGCTCACATTGAGAGCCTATCTGGTTTGCATGTGCAAAGTACCGATCAGTGTAAAATTGTGAGCCAGAGCCCATCAGCACTTGTACGGCCATAGAGAGAAATTCATTTTCTCCCAGTTCTGGAGGTGAAGTCCAAGATCAAGGAGCCAGCAAATTCAGCTCCTGTAAAGACTCTCTTCCTGGTTTGCAGACGGCCACCTTCTCACTGCGTCCTCCTGTAGCTGAGAAAGCAAACTCTGGTGTCTCTTTTTTTTTTTTTTCCTTTGGGCCCTCCATGCAGCTTGTGGAATCTTAGTCTACCAGGGACCAAACCTGGGCCCTTGGCAGTCCTAACTATTGGCCCGCCAGGGAAGCCCTTGGTATCTCTTTTCTTATAAAGACACTAATCTCATTGTGGGGTCCCCACCCTCAGGTCAGTTCAGTTCAGTCACTCAGTCATGTCCAACTCTTTGAAACTCCATAGACTGCAACACACCAGGCTTCCCTGTCCATCACCAACTCTCGGAGCCTGCTCAAACTCTTGGTCATCAAGTCGGTGATGCCATCCAACCATCTCATCCTCTGCCTCCCCCTTCTCCTCCTGCCTTCAATCTTTCCCAGCATCAGGGTCTTTTCCAGTGTCAGTTCTTCACATCCGGTGGCCAAAGGATTGGAGTTTCAGCTTCAACATCAGTCCTTCCAATGAATATTCAGGACTGATTTCCTTTAGGATGGACTGGTTGGATCTCCTTGCTGTCCAAGTTAACTCTCAAGAGTCTTCTCCAACACCATAGTTCAAAAGCATCAGTTCTTCGGTGCTCAGCTTTCATTATAGTCCAACTCTCACATCCATATATGACTACTGGAAAAACCATAGCTTTGACTAGACAGACCTTTGTTGGCAAAGTAATGTCTCTTCTCTTTAATATGCTGTCTAGGTTGGTCATAGCTTTTCTTCCAAGGAGCAAGTGTCTTTTAAAAATTTCATGGCTGCAGTCACCATCTGCAGTGATGTTGGAGCCCCAAAAATAAAGTCTGTCACTGTTTCCATTGTTTACACATCTATTTGTCATGAAGTGATGGGACTGGATGCCATGATCTTAGCTTTTCAAATGCTGAGTTTTCAGCCAACTTTTTCACTCTCCTCTTTTACTTTTAACAAGATGTTCTTCAGTTCCTCTTTGCTTTCAGCCATAAGGGTGGTGTCATCTGCATATCTGAGGTTACTGATATTTCTTCTGGCAATCTTGATTTCAGCTTGTGCTTCATCCAGCCCAGCATTTTGCATGATGTACTCCACATACAAGTTAAATAAGCAGGGTGGCAATATACAGCTTTGATGTACATCTAATGCTAATCACCTCCCATAGGCCCCACCTCCAAATCCTATCACTCTAGGGTTATGGCTTCAACACAGGACTTTGGAAGGGGGATAAAATTCAGCCCATAACATAGTTAGCTTAACATTAGCTACCTTACCAAATTATCTAATTAGTCCTAACAGGGGTTTTTGGTTAAATTTCTTGCAGGGAGGTCTCCGCCTTCTGGGGCTGACTGGCCGCTCCTCCCAGGCAGATTCTGTAACAGTGGGCGGGGCGGGCAGACAAGAGGGGCCAACAGCAGGTTCTGACACCCAAGCTGTGTGGGTAGAGCCATGTAGGGCTTCCTGCCCTCCCCTCGGTAGCCGTGGGCCTCTGACCTTTGTAAGCCGTTCCATGTCCCTCCGTGTCCCACAGGCTGGGGTCCTCTGAGGAGTGGAAGGGGCAAGGTCTGCTCTGAAATGGATTTGCTGCAGGACTGTCGAGTCTAGTGCCCCTTCCAGCAGTTTGTTGTATACTCATTGGTCTAGCCTTGTTTTTCCCCTTATCTGGGGTCAACTTTGATCGTTCACATTTGGGAACAGAATCATCTGTCTCCTCTAGGCCAGTTTACTGTCATAATGCTCTCTCATGGTCTGTAGTATCTCCCCGTGTCCTGGTAATTGCTCTCTTTTCCTCTCTTGATGTGGTGTATTTCTGCTTTTGTGGAGACCCAAACCCTTCCTGGTTTTGGGACAGAACCCCAATTATTTTGGGACAGCACACAAGGACAGCGCATTGGCTGCCTCCTATGAGACACACGAGGCCATGTGACAGAGTTCTGGGGGAACTGGGGGGATGTCTTGCTTTCCTCCTGATGTTTCTTCCTCCCTGGAAACCAGAAATGAGCCCAGAGGAAGTAACCTCGCCTCCACTGCGAGGCTCACGGTCTTGGTGGACACCCGTGGATGCACCACTGCCATCACCCACCTGTGAATGGTGACCTGGGGAAAAACAATAAATATCTCACTCCCTGGGGTTAAGCAATGCACCCAATCTAAGCAGTGAGAGGCAGAGCCTAGCCAATAAAATCCCTCCACACACACTGGGCCTCTTGGGGATTAATCAACTTTTTTTTCCTTCAAACACTCAGTTTCTTTGCTACGTAACTGATGTCAGCTTTAAATGTTTTATTATTTCCTCCTCCTTTTTTTTAAATTTGGCTAATTTACTTCACATATATATGATATCTATAGAGTAATAAACTCACGTAAAGCTATAGAATTTCCTTTTGTTCTATAAATTTTATATAATGTTATTTACTTTCTACCTATTTTTTAGGTAACATGCAGTTTGTGTTCTAATTCACACCTTATTTTAAAATATCTCTTCATTTCCAACGGTTTCCTTTTATTTTGGATGCTTTTTGTTGTCAATTACTAGACATCTACTCTTCAAAACACAAGTTTGGGGGTTACTTTTTATAGAAGATTTGGAGCTTTACCAACCTTAGGTCTCCAAGGCCTGCTGAGCCAAGAAGGAACCTCCTCCGGAGCCCCACCGCCTCCCCAGGGGTGACCGCCTGTAACTCTAAGCTGCAGTTTGGTGTTGAATCCCACAGTACCGAAGAACATGCATCTTAACTGGAGGGTTTTATTTATTTATGTATTTATTTTTGGCTGCGCTGGGTCTCTGTTGCTTTGTGCAGGCTTTCTCTAGTTGTGGCTAGTGGGAGTTATTCTTCCTTGCTGTCCACAGGCTTCTCCTTGAAGTGACTTTTCCTGTATGGAACACAGGCTCTGGAGCACGCAGGCTTCAGTAGTTGCAGTGCTTAAGTTGCTCCGTGGCATGTGGAATCTTCCTGCACCAGGGATCGAACCTGTGTCCTCTGTGCAGGCAGATGGATTCCTACCCACTGCGCCACCAGGGAAGTCCCAGACCACATGCTTCTGCATCTGGAATTCTGCTTTCTAACTGAGGCCTTATCGACTGACTTCCCCTCAGCAGGATGAAGCTTCGGCTTGTCTCACCCACTTCTTCACCCTTCCCCTCTCCCCTCCTCCAACCAGAAACTCCTTATGGAGTTTCCTTATGGTCCTGTGGTCAAGCTGCCAGGACAATCTGAAATACACAGCTGAGTCAGGCCATATTCTGTGTTTACATTTTATTTTCCTCGGAGTTAACAATTACCTTATTTTGTTGTTATCATTGTTTCAGATGGCCAGGGTGGGCCAAGGGGCTTAGCTTACAGGATTTAGCTCTGGGGAACTACAGGATCTGGCGTGGCCATTTGGGGAGGGGCCCAGAGCTCTGCACCGAGGCATGGCAGGGACAGTGGGGAGAGGGTTACGATGGACAAGGCTGGAACTTTATCAGAACCTGATGAAGCTTTGCTATGGCTACTGTTTATGCTCTGGTGTTCCTGCACCGGCTCTTCGGTGAGGTGAGCCCCACATGAAATCTGAGTGCGTTCCAGAGATGCCATAACTAGAGAAATTATGAAGGGCCTGGGGTAACCCTGCAGGGAGAGCAGGTTACGGAGAGTCCGGTTCTGGAGGCAGGCTGGTCCCGAGAGGCAAGTCAGTTCTAGATGTAAGTGGTGAGAGTAAAATGATTCTGGAAGCAGGCTGTCGAGGGGGCTTCTGGAATGTGGGCTCCAGAGGCGGGCTCCCGAGGAAGGTTCCGGAAGTGTGACAATGGACGGCACCACACTGGGACCACCCGGCTGGGGTCTGGGTCCCCGCGCGGAGACGGGAAAGCGGACCTTAAGCCCGGGCGCTCATGCCAGGAAAACCGTTAACAAGCCATCGCGGGTATTTTCGGACTAGCCCCGCGGAGGCCCCGCGCCCTGCGGGTGGAACCCGGGCTGCCCCTGGGCCCTGCACTGCGCCTTGTTTTTCCCTTTTCAGCCGGCCGGCGGTTGCCAAGGGCGACCGCATTCCCCGGGGGCTCCGCGGGAGCGAGAGGGCAGGGCCTGGCTTCGGGAACCACCTCCCTCACACTCTGGTTGGCCGGAGCTGCTGTCCGTCGGAGTCGCCGCGGCCGCCGATTGGGCATCGGGAAGTTTCGCACGCTCGGCGTCCTGCGCCCCCCCCACGCCGGCTGGGCCGCCACCCCCAGGAGAGGGCAGCGCTGGGTCCCGCGCACCCGGAGTCCCTGCGCCGGCGACGGCTTCCAGGCGGGCGCGGCCCCAGCAGCGGGCGGCGATGGTCCCAGAGGACAGATCGGACTGCCCGGGAGCCGGCGAGGAGAGCTCCCGGCTGCAAGCGGCCGGCACCTTCCGCAAGGTGGGAGTGCCCGGCGGGAGGGGGGCGCCAGGAGGTGGGTTCCCAGACCCGGCCGCTCCTGTTGCCCGCTGTCGCCGGCGGGCGCTGGTTTCTCCCGTCTGAGCCCGCCCTGGACTCCGGGGCGAAACCTCGCGTATCTCACGCCCCTCAGAGGCAAGGCGGGCTTCACGCTGGGGAGTTGGGGACCCGTGCGGAGCCAGAGCCCGGCCGCTGGGCTCTTGTCCAGTGCGTTTGGGGACCCCTCCTGCGTCGACTGCAACAGATCGGGGCGCAAGTCCAGCTCGTGGTTTTCTCCAACACTGCAGGACCCCTTTCTCTGGCAGGCGCTGGGCTCTGCTCAGTGACAGCCCATGGCCCTCGTGTTTGTTCCTGGCATCCGTCATTCCCCCTTTCCTAGCTGTTCCCTCTCTCTCTTCTAGGGCTGTTCAGCTTTGCCCCTGGCCACCCAGCTCTGTGTTTGATGGAACTTTTAGCAACAGGTGGCTGATGCCTCCCGGGTACAGGAAATGGCTGGAGGATTTCCCAGCAGGGTGGTTTGTCCCTCCTCACTTCCCCTTACCTCTGCCCTCCTGAAGTCCCCGACCCTGCGGGGGCTGTGAACGGTGGACCATTTCCAGGAGGACTGAGGAAGCTGTAAAAGGAAGGAGGGTGGAGACATTTGAGTCTGTGTCTGGGGAGGAGCGTGCTCTGGCTGCCTCACATTGCAGCCTGGGAGCCTGGTCGTTCCCTGGGAGTCAACTGAGAGGCTGCCCAGTGTTTATGCCAGGCCCGGGGCATCCACATTCACGAGAGTTTTCAGTCTGGTACCACCAAGCATAGCTCCACCTGCACCGGGGAGGGTGTGCGGCCTGGCCCCGCCAACCATCTGGCAATCTGTTACCAGACCTGCGCTGGCCTAGCCGCCTGCGCCCTCAGCCAGTTCTGGCCACTGCCTCTGCCATTTCCTCCTGGGGGACCCATTAGACCGGTGCTGCCAGGGCTGCAGCAGGGAGGGCGTGGGAGAGGCTCGCTGCTCTTCTCCAACAGGTGGGGGTTCTTCCACATATGTGCGAACTGGCAGACTCCTTCACCACCCGGTGTGGAAATGGGGGTGAGTGTGGCTCTCGCCCACCCAGCACTGCAAATTGGGCCTCAGTCGCACTTCCCACCAAGTCATACAGCCAGCCTGCGTCCTGGAGGGAGCACTGGGGTCACGAGGCCGTGAGGGGTGCTGGGCCTGTGGTCTCCTGCCTTCAAGCACATCTCTCTGGGAGCACTTGACCTCAGACACCCGCTGAGCTGTGTTGACAGGACAGGCCCGCAGGGCTGGCAGCCTCTCCCAGTGCATGGAGCGCCCCTCCCCAGGCAGAAAGCCATGCTGCTCACTCAGAACCTTAGGCTGGAGCTGTGCAGTTGGACCTTCAGAGAGAGAGGAGTAGAGCTTCAGCTGTGGCCTGCCCTCTGCTCTGGATTCTCAGGCCTCCTGGAAGGGTGACTGTCCGTGTCCTCTGCTCATTCCCTCTGCACCAAGTGGGTGTGGGAGGTACCATGGGGAAGAGGTGAAGGCCAGTGGGAAGACAGACACTCAGCCAGCAGAGCAGAGAAAGGAGAGCCATGTTTTGTCTTCTTCCTGCCTGGTGCCACCTTGACACCAGCCCCCTTTCCATCTACAGATGAGGACCTCCCCAGAGTCCCCCAGCAGGCAGTCATCCAAAGTGGTTGCTCTCTCCCACTATTCAGTGGGGACAAGTCCCCTCTCCCCAGTTACCTCAGGACCACTTGGAAGTCCCAGAAGAATGCTTCCTCCTGCAGGAAGTCTTCCCTGATTGATCTTTCCTGAGGCTACTGGAATGTGGAGGAGACATTGGGCCGTAATCCAAAGTGGCCATGTGCCATGAGCCTTGTTTGTGCAAGAGAGTAAGGCCTTCTTTAGGGTGCCTCCTGCTGGGACTGGGATAAGCTAGAGCCCCCAGAAGACGGGGCCTGCTCTGTGTGTGGCGGTGGGGACATAGGCCCTCAGATTTGTGCAAGACAGCAGCCACTGCAGAGAGGCTGCATTAGCCCTGCACATCTGTGCCTTCAGGGTGGGGCCCTGGGAGGCATTGTGTCCTCTTCCCTGTTCTGTTCCAGGGCCAGGCGACCGCCTGAGCCTGAGGACATGATCCAAGAAAGTACATTCTGAGAAGTCCTTGCCAGCTCTCGGGCTGGTGACTGACCAGGCTGGGAGGCCCCTAAATAGCCGCAGTGGCACCAGTCCCCCTGGGGCCCGGAAAGCCCCTCCCCTCACAAAGGAAACCTCTCACCCTCTGAAACTACCGCAGGGCTCCCTGCCTGGGGCCCGGGACACAGGCAAGCAGGCAGAATTGCCCATGTGCAGGGCAGAACCCGCACTGAGGCACCTCAGATGGGGCTGTCAGAAGGCCTGGCCCGCTGCCTGTGAGCGGAGTGACCCTTGGGGCCTGTGGTCTGGGCATTTGCCGCAAGTAAGCAGCCAACTGGGACGGAGCCCGGCCACGGAGCGTGGCCCAGAGGAGACCCAGCACCCCGCAGGCAGGCTGCTCTCCATCGATGCCCTGGCAGGATCTGGATGGGCATCCCCTCCACCTAAACGTGTGCAGTCTGGCGTTTCTGTGGGCGGGACAGGTCACAGGGGTGATAGAAGGAATTCAGAAGTGCAAGAGGATGTGGGGAGCAATTGGCCATCTCCCGGCGGGGCTCCAGCTGGGCTGCTGAGCCCCAGAGTGACACCCGCTGGGCCCAGCGTCTTCCCAGGGCAATCCAGCCCTGTCCCCACGTCCTCACTGGCCTGGCCCCGGTGACCTGTGGCCTCTCCGCAGGGGTGTGACCTCTCGGCAGATTCGCCGCATGGCCGCCTACAGAGCCGCAGGGCCCAGATCCACCAGCAGATCGACAAGGAGCTAAGGATGCGGACGGGCGCCGAGAACCTGTACAGGTGGGCACTGGCTGCCCAGGATACCCACCCCTGGCTGGACCCCCAGGAAAGCAGGGCCATGTTCCCGGAGGTCCCCGTGAGGCAGGCTCACCCCGGGGCAGGGCAGTGACCCGGTAGGTGCCTGGCTTTTGGTCCACGTGTGAGTCCATGACCAGGCCTCCTGTTAAGGCTCCCGAGAAGCAGGGCTAGACTTCGCACCAGGGCCTGGGGCCGCCGTGCTGCCCAGCTGGGATGCTCACAGGTGACTCAGGCCCCCACCTTGGCGGCCCTCACTGGCAGAGTCAGCTCGGCGCCAGGTGGGTTCCCTGCCAGTCTGGAGAGGATGTCCCCACCGAGATGAGCAGAGCAGCTGCACTTTTTAGGCTGAGCTGTGGCCAGTGACAGGCATCCCAAGGTTGAGGACCTGAGAATGAGTCCTTCAGACAGGAATTTATCTCCACCTTTGAGCTTGTGTGCTCAGACCCTCACACCCACCTGTTCTCTGGTGCTGATCCAAGGCCCCGGGAGGGGGGCCTGCCTGCCCAAGCCACCACCAGTGAGCGCAAAGCCAGCTACAGGCCAGGGCTCCGCCAGGCCCTCCTTTTCCTTAGCAGCCCTGCCTCCCTGTCCACCCCATGCCTTCCTGGGCACCCGCAGGTCCCTCTGGCAGGCACAGAGGGAGTCCGACCCCATGTCTCCAGGAAAGTTGCCTTCCAGTCTCCAGAGGACGGGCATGAGCCGTGTCCTGGGGGAGTGAGAGGTGGTGGGAGGACTTACGCCCTGGAAGTTCTGGGTCCGAGCACATGTACTTGGGCCAGAGTCATGACATACATGTACAGACAGGAAACTGCGTGACCCACAGAAAGGCTCAGAGAGGAGGGGATCATCTGGTGGGCCTGGACCCCACTGCTGCCCCCCAGGGCGGCTGGGCCCCTTGGAACATCATTGTGAGATGGGCTCCAGAGTTCGGGCTGTGATGAAGCCCTGGGGTATGGGTCCCCTGTCAGCACTAGGGCTTCACCTCGGCCTGGCCTCCCCTAGAGCCACCAGCAACACCCGCGTCAGGGAGACTGTGGCCCTGGAACTGAGCGACGTCAACTCCAGCCTGCAGCTGCTGAAGGAGGAGCTGGCAGGGCTCGACAGCAGCGGGGACACCAGCCAGCCTGAGAGGTGCGTGTGTGAGTGTGTGCAAGGACGTGGACTGGCCCCAGAGGCACATGTGTGTGCAAGTGTGAGCAAGGACATGGACTGGCCCCAGAGGTGTCTGTGCGTGAAAGTATGTGCAAGGACGCCAACTGGCCCTGAAGGCACATGTGCATGCAAGTATGTGCAGGGACACAGACTGGCCCTGGAAGTGTGTATATGTGCGAGCATATGCAAGGACACGGACTGGCCCCAGAGGCACGTGTGCAAGGACACAGACTGGCCCCAGAGGCACGTGTGCAAGGACACAGACTGGCCCCAGAGGCATGTGTGCAAGGAGATGGACTAGCCCCAGAGGCGTGTGTTCGTGTGAACATGAGGGAGAATACCACCACCACGCCTGTGTGTGCAGGGCCGGCATCCAGGCAGGACCTGAGGGATGTGGTGTGGTGTTCCAGAACTGGGGGGAGGGCATCCTGTGTAGCAGGAGTGGTAGTGGGTGACTCCAGGGCCACTGTGAACAGCGGAGTCCAGCCCTAGAGTCTGGACTTGGTGCTTCTGGTTCTAGTGAAGGTGTCAATGCTCCCATGATCCCCCTGGGGCTGAAGGAGACCAAGCCCCTGGACTGGGCTCCACCCCTGAAGGTGAGTGCCGGCCTGGGCTCTGGGCTCTTGAGGGCTTCCTGGTCAGTGATCTCACTGAGGTGAAGACTCAGAGGGAAAAAGGGTCTGACCCAGAGCCACCTGGCCTCCATAGGCCGGAGGGGATTTTGATTGGGTGGGCTTTGCAGAAGAATGCACCCTGGGACAGATGTCGGCAAAACTGGAGGTCCCAGGACAGCTGCAGGGTCCCTGACTCCTGCTCTGAGGGTTCCACTGGCTGGGGGTTGCCGCCTCTAGTCAGAACCTGTGCTGAGCAAATCTGCAGGCTTGGGGGACCTTGTGGGGGCTCCCGAGCCCCTGCGGCCAGGCCAGAGGGAAGGTGCCTCAGCTCTTGGCCTTGGGTGTCTGTTGGCAGGTGGCAGGTGGCACTTGGTTGGTGGGAGTTAATAAGAGTAAGGGGTTCCAGTAAAGACATCCCCAAGTCCATGGGCCCCGCATCTATGGTGGGGGTCCCATTGCTATGGGGCTTCACCCATGTCAGGCTGGGAGGCTCCAGGGAAGTCCCACGCCTGCCCCCGCCGCCCCCGCCTCAGGAGCTGATCTGCAGGCACTTTGGGGAGGATGGAGCTTCCTACGAGGCTGAGATCAGGGAGCTGGAGGATCTGCGGCAGGTGGGTGTTGGCCCCCCAGCCCCCAGGTGAGAAGACTGCTGGCCTTTGGGAATGGCTGCTCTGTGCCCATGCCCACCCCAGGGACCCTGCCCAGCCTCCCCCCCCAGCGCCCTGCAGTCCCCTGGAGTGGCACGCCTGGTGGCCAGCAACCCCAGGGAGGGCACGTGTGACCATGTTCACCCTAGACCCTGGGGCGCCCCCTGGAGCTGTGACATTCCGGGGGGCTGCCATGTGTGCTCTGGAGTGGGCGGGGGCGGTAGGACCCAGCTGACTTCCATCTGGCAGGCCACGCGGACCCCCAGCCGGAGCAAGGCCGGCCTGGAGCTGCTCACAGCCTACTACAACCAGCTCTGCTTTCTGGAGGCACGCTTTGTCACCCCTGCCCAGAGCCTTGGGCTGCTCTTCCACTGGTAGGGGCTGGGGAGGGCAGGAGCCCCGGGGCTGCTCCTGAGACCCCTAGCTTCTTGTGGGAACTCTTCCCAGCCTGACCCAACCCTGCAGGTACGACTCACTCACGGGGCTCCCAGCCCAGCAGCGGGCCCTGGCCTTCGAGAAGGGCAGTGTGCTGTTCAACATTGGCGCCCTGCACACCCAGATCGGTGCTCGCCAGGACCGCTCCTGCCCCGAGGGCATCGGCCGTGCGGTGGAGGCCTTTCAGAGGGCTGCTGGTGAGGCCACCAGACCCTGGCCCCATAGCTGTGCCTATGCGGTCCTTACTTCCAGGCTCATGGGCCAGAGTCCGGGTAGGGGGCACAGGCGTGGTGGCCCCCTAGCCCAAGGGGCTCGGCACACACAGGCCCTCTGTAGGGGGCCGAGGAGCTTGGGGGCGAGGGCCAGGCAGCCCCGCTGAGTCCCCCTGATCTCCCTCTCCCCCGCAGGGGCCTTCAGCCTCCTGAGGGAGAACTTCTCCCACGCGCCCAGCCCGGACATGAGTCCCGCCTCTCTCTCCATGCTGGAGCAGCTCATGAGCGCCCAGGCCCAGGAGTGTGTCTTCGAGGGTCTCTTGTTGCAGGCCCCCGGGGCCGCCCACGACTGCCTGGCCCAGCTGCGCCTAGCCCAGGAGGCGGCCCAGGTGAGGGCCGGAGTGGCTGTCCCCGGGGAACTGGCCAGGCTGCGGCACTCGGGTGCCGGCTGAGCTGAGGGGCGGGGCCGGGGTCGGGAGGGCCCGGAGGGCCGGGCCGGGCCGGGCCGGGGGGCGGGGGCGGCGCCGGGAGGGGTGACTGCGTCGTCTTTCGAAGCCAGCTAGCCTCGTGGGCTCCTGGGGGCTGTTCAGGGTCCCGGGGCCCTGAGTCCGCACGTCTGGGGCGATGCCCATCAGGCAGGGACTGGGGGCCCCGACCCCTGAGTTCAGCTCGGCGTGGGGCAGGGCCGCTGGGAGTTTGGTGGAGGCGGGGCCCCAAGGTGGGCCGAGGCATGGGCCCAGGGTGGGCCGAGGCATGGGCCCAGGCCGCCGGGCTCGCGGCAGCCCGCTCAGTCCCCCTGTGCGCCAGCAGGTGGCGACCGAGTACCGGCTGGTGCATCGGACCATGGCCCAGCTGCCCGTCCGGGACTACGTGCCCTTCGCCTGGACCACCCTGGTGCACGTGAAGGCAGAGCACTTCCGCGCCCTGGCCCACTACCACGCGGCCCTGGGCCTGTGTGACGGCGCCCGTGAGTGCCCCGCCCCGCGTGCCCGCCTGCTGTGCCGCCAGGGGCCCATGCTGCGGCTCACCGCCCTCTCTGACCTCCAGCGGTGGCCGAGTCGGAGCTCCCAGTCCTCAAGCAGGTGTTCCTGGCCTCAGCTGAGGCCCGGGACCCGGCACTGCCCCTGGAGCGCGAAGAGCGCAGCAAGCTGGGTGAGGCCCTGGGCCCCTGCCGGCGTGAGCGCCCCACTCCAGCCGTCACTCCCTGTGGGGTCCCAGCAGTGCGGGCGGCCTCCTGGGCAGGGCAGGTACCGGTGGGAGGCAGCTCTTCCTGGGCGGACCCAGGATGAACCCAGAAGTCCTGATGTGCCCTCCTCCAGCTGCACGTGGGGTGGGGGCCTGGAGGGGCCCTGGCAGCCTGAGACAGCTCGGTCCCTGCAGGCAAGGCCCACCTGAGGCGGGCCCTCCTGGGGCAGGAGGCGGCGCTGCAGCTGCATGCCGTGTGCCAGGCCCTGCGCCGGGAGGACCTGCTGCAGGCCGTGCTGGCCCGGGCACTGCGGCGCTCTCTGGCCAAGTACTCGGAGCTTGACCTGGAGGATGACTTCCATGAGGCCACCGAGGCCCCTGATGTGCAGCGTGAGCAGCGGGCCTGGGGGTGGGTGTGACTTGGCCCCAGTGCGGGAGGCGGGCAGCAGGCAGAGGCCCCTGCAGTCAAGCTCCGTGTGCCACATGGAAGGCCCTCAGAGGAGGAACCGGGTCGCAATGACAGCTCCCCGCTACTCCGTGCCTGTCCCGTCCCCCCAGGGATGTCAGGCGCCAGAGCCACCAGGGCTCCTGCTGGTGGTGCCCAGAGGGGCCAGGGTGCACGGCTGCACTTTGGGCTACTGCTCTGGGACCCCGAGCCTTGGACTCTGCCCCGCCTCCCTTCCTCTTCATGCTTTCAGCTAAGACTCAGCAGAGGCCAGAGGGCAGGACACCCAGCTTCTCCCAGGTGAAGGTGGCTGATATCTTCCACCGGCTGGTGAGCACCCTCCCAGGCCTCCCTCTCCTCAGCTCTCTCCTAGCACTCAGGCAGGTCCTCAAGGGGGGCCCCACCCTGTCCAGCCCTCCTGCAGTCCCCACCGGTCTCTGTCACTGAATGGAGAGATGGGGGCAAGGGTGTCCAGGTCGGGGTGCTCCTCCAAGTACAGCAGCCCAGCCCGGCCTCTGACCTCTGACCCCCCAGGGACCCTTGTCCGTGTTCTCAGCCAAAAACCACTGGCGGCTGGTGGGGCCCGTCCACCTCTCTCGAGGAGAGGGAGGCTTCGGCTTCACGCTGAGGGGAGACTCGCCTGTTCTCATTGCTGCCGTCGTTCCAGGGGGCCGGGCTGCGGTAAGGCCCCCTCACTGGGGGGCGGGGAAGGTTGGGACCACCCAGAGGTGGAGGGGTACCGCAGGACTCTCCCCATTTGCTGCAGGAGGCCGGCCTGAAGGAGGGTGACTACATCGTGTCCGTGAACGGGCAGCCATGCAGGTGGTGGAAGCACGCAGAAGTGGTGGCCCAGCTGAAGGGCGTGGGCGAAGAGGGCGTGAGCCTGCAGGTGGTCACGCTGCTGCCTGCTGCCAAGCTGCCCATCTCGGTGAGCCCCAGGGCCCCAGGAGGGGGTCCTTAACTCCTTGTTCCACCCCGGCCCTGGCCTTTGGCCAGGCCCCAAATACCCACAGATGCTACGAGGGTGCCGGGATGGTCCTCCATGAGACCCAGCCCACCCCTCAGCCGCTCCAGGCAAACATGGGGGCCCCTCTCCAGGGCCATCCTCACATGCACCCCCCCACCCCTGAATCCCCATCCCTTCGTCCCTTAGCACTCACCAGCTGGCCACAAGCAGGCCAGGCCAGGGGAGCTGACCCACGTCTGTTCCTGAACACAGGGGGACCGCCGACCAGTGCTTGGGGGGCTTTTGAGGAGCCAGAAGGAGTGTGGCCCGGAGACACCAGTGCCCTCACGAGCCAGCCCGAGGCCCAGGCCCCTCCTTGGCTGGAACTGCAAAGCCAACAGGGGCAAGACTGGAAGGAGGCTGTCCCCTACCCCACAGCCCTGAGCTGCTCACGCCCTTACCCTCTGGGTTGCCGAGGTTGGCGGTGAGGGGCCGGCTGCCCCCACACATGGACCCCAGCACAGGCTCCAGCTGGAGGGAGCGAGGACCCCATGCAGGCCTTCCCGATCCAGGATGCAGGAGCTTCAGGCCAGTCTGCTGCCCTACCCAGTGCCCGGAGCTGCCCATTAAAGTCGATATCTGATGAGATGTGTCTGAGCCCAGTGCCGGGGGCCAGATGGAGCACCCACACGAGAAGTGTCACACTCTGGGCACTGAGTCCTGCCTGCCAGGAGCCTGTCTCTGAGCTGCCCTGTCCTCCTCCTGACTGCCCACTTGAGGGCAGCTCCCCGGGTGGAGGTGTCCACAGGCTCCTCTAGGACCGGAAGGAGCTGTCATGGTAGAAGAGGGCAGGCTAGGGGTATGTGTGGCAGCAGGCCCTGCAGCTCAGATGCCCACTGCCCCTGTGCTGGGCTCCTGAGGCCCCTGGCTGAGCTCTCCCATCCCCTTCCTCCCAGTATGCCACCCCCTGTCCACACCCTCCCTCTGGACCACAGCCCCAAGCCCAGCTTCTCTTTGGCCTGCAGTGACCACTGCCGGGCACCCCTCCCACTGGTCCATCTGGCGCCCCACAGGCTGGAGAAGGACCAGCTCCCCTCCTGCCCTGGCCTTCCCTCCACAAGCAGCCCAGGTGTCCACATGGTCTCCCATCCGAGTGGTGTCCCAGCAGGGGCCAACTACTGCATGCCTTCTGTCCCTTTGTGCAAAGAGCAGGACTCCCTTCCTGCTTCCGTACCTCCTGTCCCCTCTCCCGATCCCTTGTGCATCGAGGGTCTCTCACCCAATCCTGGCACCTGCAGTCCAGTCCTTTACGGAGCTGCCGGCCTCTTTGCAGGGCAGGCCGGATCCCCACGTCCCCTCTGGCCAAGCTCCGCCCCCGCCCTGCCTTGTCTCCGCCCCCTTCCCATCTAGCCCCACCCTGTCCCTCCTGGCTCCGCTCCCCCTGACCCCTACCTGCAGTCGAGCCTGGGCATCCGAGGCCACTGCTCTGGCCCATGGGGTGTCTGTGGGGCCGTCTCAGCTGCCTTGCTCCCAGGCCTACCACAGAAGGGTACCCCCATCCCACTCTAGCCCCCTTGGACTTCTCCCCAGCCCCTTCGGCACCAAACTGGGCTTCTCTGACCGTCAGCCTTCAGGGACCCCCTCCCAGCCATGCATACTGGGGACAGCCCCAGAGACCACCACAGCGGCCACTCTGGCCCAGGCCCTGCGGTAGTGTGGCTCAGGGCCTGGCCCCAAAGGAAGGGGTGGGAGGTGGGAGAGGTTGTCCTCTGCAGTCCTCGCCCAGTTAGGGTGGGGGTCACGTGGCCACCAGGGGGCAGCCACGGCCCGCTCAAGAGGCTGCAGGAGACAGGAGTCTCTGGGCCCTGCAAGGTTAGGGAGGAGTGGGCAGCAGACCCTGAAGAGAAGGAAGCCCCCCTGCAGACCAAGGTGCAGCCCTCTTTCTGCACGTCAGGCCTGTCTCCTCCATGGTGTCCCCAAGCAGGAGCAGCCCTTAGGGACCTGCTCTCTCCCACCTTCATCAGCACTACTGGGGCTGGGGAGTGAGTGAGGAACATTGGCGGAGTGAGAGGGGTGAGGGCGAGTGAGTGGGTGTGATAAGGGTGCGCAGTGTTTGGAGTGGGAGGGCAGGACTCCCCCCAACTGCCCTAGCCGGAGGACAGGACATCCAGGTGCGTCCCTTCTCGACCACCTGCCCCTCCCGAGAGAATGCCCCTCTCAGCAGAACCTGCCAAGGTCACCTCAGCTTGTATTAATTTGATTAATAAAACTGTGCGTCAAGGAAGCCATTACACGCTAATCAGGGACGACAGGACTGGCAGGTCCTGTCCAGAACTCAGCAGCATCCCTGCTTCCAGCAGCTGACCTGGACCCAGGAGGGGCTGGGGCCTGGAAGGAGCCTGCTTCTGCCCCCAGGCTGGTCCCAAGGCCCACACCCTCCCAGCCTTCCCAGGTGGCCTGGCTTTGGGTCCTTAGGCAAGCCAGGGCCTTTGCTCCCCTGGGTCAGGGATGGCTTGGTGTCGATCTCTCCAGGAAGCAAGGAGGTCTCTTTCCAGATGGGAAAGTAGGCACTGAGTGAGGGGCACAAACCAGATGATGCCCCTAAGGAAGGTGGGGGCTCAACCTGCACCCTTCCAGCCCCCCATGTCCACCCACACCTCAGCACCCCAGGGTGGCCCAACCCATCTGGTCTCCCTGGTGTCCCCAGATGGCAGAACCAGCAGCTGGTGGGCTCCTGGGCTGGCTCCAGGAGGCCTAGGGGATGATGTCATGGACACGACTGGGTCTCACAAAACCCCCAGTGGTCAGCTGTGGGCCGACTCCCACCCTGAGGGCAATACTGCACCCCGATGGGACCAAGACTCAGAACAAGAGGCTAGCCTGGCACCCAAGGGTGAGCATTGCCACGCGCCTGCCTCTTGGACAGCAGCCCGGGGTCACATCAATGCCTGGCCTGGCCCATGAGAGAAGCCAGTGGCCAAGGGGCTTCTCTGAGTGTACTGGGCGCTGTCCAGGCTGGGAGACAGGCTGTACCCTGAGAGCCCCCAGGTCCTCAACCCTGATGGGCTGGCTTGTGGGGTCCACACAGGAGCGGCTATGCGTGGAGGAGGCAGGTGCCTGCCTGACCATCCACTCTGCTATGACGTTTCCAGGGGCGCTGTCTCTTCCCATACACCTGCCCCCACCAGCCTCACCCTGCGCTCAGCCTGTGCTCTCTGCCACCTCCACCCTGGGCTGGGACACACTCAGCCTTCCTCAGACACGGCCACATCTCAGGGCCCGGCGTGGGCCCCCGACTCTCTGGTCCAGCCACATCACAGTTTCCGCTGTGCCCCAGATGGGCTGTGGGTCACAAATGGGCACCACGCCAGTTCCTCCACAGTGGCAGCAGGACACTGCCCTGTCCCCTTACCCAGTGTAGAGAGGACCCATGGAGGACATGGAGAGCTGGGAGCTAGGGGAGGGGCTGGGCAATGAGCACACGGATGTCCCCAGCATGTGCTGTGCCCGCGACCGGGCCCTCTCCTCAGCCTGGCCGGGCAGGGACGTCTCACTTTCCAGGGCGGTCCTCCCCTGGGTGGGGAGGTCGAGGTGAGCGATCATTTTGCTTTGCCAACAGAAAACTGCCGAGCGGGGAAAAGGCAAACTCTGTTTCGCTTGGGTCAGCAGTGAACCAGCGCAGATTAATGTGCGGAGAGGCAGGCGGATGGGAGCCCCAAGGAGGAGACAGCAGTGAGGGAGGGGGAGGGGGCAGGGATCACAGGGGGCGCCAGGCAGGGGACTGATGTCAGGGCCGCCTGCTTGGGGGCCCTCCTGTCTTCCCTCTCCCCTTCAAAGTTCATTCTCCCCTGGGTTCCACCCTCAATTTCCATCTGGCCCTGATCCCCCTAGAGGCAGGGTTGACCCAGGAGCCTCCAAAACAGGGCCTGGATCGATGCCATATGTTAGCCAGAACCCCACTAACCATGGCCACTTGGGGATTCACACCCTTTACCCCGCTGGACACTGGCCCCTGGGCTGAGCCCACAGGAGGCTGCACTCAGGGCTCCAGGGCCAGTCTGAGAGGTGCTGAGCATCACCCTGGCTCACAAACACGGTCACCAGAGAGGGGCAGGCAGGACAGTCCAGTGTCCTGGGCATCTGGAAGTAGGGTGTGGGAGACACGAAGTGGGAGAAGTAGCACTTCCGCCCCTGAGCTCCTTGTGGGGCTCAGCCCCCAAGGCCCTGCGGCGGAGGCTGGGGGTTACAGGTCTGCTGGTCGTGGCGGCTGGGAGGCAGGGCTGGAGCGCTGGGGCATCCCGAGCCCAGGACGCCTGGGCTCATTGTGTTGCCGGCACCTCAAGCCGGAGCCTTTGCTGGAGAAGCTGAACCTGCTGCCCGGCTGCAGGGGGCTCAGAGGCGGCCCCAGACATGCAGCCACCCAGAACCTGTGAATGGGCCCCGGTTTAGGAAAAGGATCTTTGCTGGTGTGACCTTTGCTGGTGGACCTTTGCTTAACCGTCTTGAGATAAGACCATCCCGATGACCAGGATGGGCCCTAAATCCACCCACGTGTTTCACAGTAAGAGATAGAAGGGGTGAGGTTGTGTGAGGACGAGCCGGAGACTGGAGTGGTGAGGCCACTGGCCAAGGACGCCTGGAGACACCAGAAGCTGGAAGGGACCACAAATGGTCCTCTCTGGCCTCTGAGTGAGCATGGCCCTGCTGCTCTGCCAACCCTTCTGTCTCAGACTTTTGGCCTCCAGACCTGGGAGAGAACAAGTTTCTAGCACTTTAAGCCTCCAAGTTCATGAAAATACAATAAGCAGACCTTCCTCAAATCCCTGTTTCTGGACCTTGGTTTATCCTTCCATAGCGGACATGACCTGGCAGGGTTCAGGCGCTGGTTTAGAGTGGTGGGCTCAGCCTCGTTGTTCATGAGAAATAACCCCTCAGATTCGGGAAAGCCCGCCTCACCCCCAGATTCTGAAGCATGTGGCCGGGGCGCACAGCCACAATGGCCTGAAGACGTGCATTTCCCGACTTCCAACCGGAGACTGACCAACTCAACGAAGCAGCCACAGACACCCTGACCCTGCTCCTCTCCCCCGGCCTCGGAGGCCTGGGGATGAGGAGCCTTCTGTGCTGGCCCCCAGGGGATGTGTCTTCAGGGTCTCACTATCTCTCAGATGGGCTGTGGGCTCAGCCCCAGGTGGAGGGGAGGCCGTTCTAGCTGTGGCCAGTGGGGTGAGGCCCCAGGACCATGGGGTCGCTCAGAGCCTGCGTGGGGCAGCGGCCAAGCCCCTGGCTGTTGTGTGCTGGGGGGCTGAGGCCTGGGAGGCTGCCCAGACTCGGCCAGCACCCCATCCCACACACCCACCCTGGCCAGGCAGCCTAGCAAGCTCTGCCCGATGCTGGGGTCTGTGCATTCAGGCGTCCTGCAGGCGGGTCCACCTCACCGAGCTCCTGTGGGCATGGTCCGCCCAGGTGCAGTCACCCCACGTGAACATGGAAGTCCTCACTGGGAATGTCCAAGGAGGCAGAGTGCAGGCCCAGGCCAGGGGCCATGTGGCTCTCGCGGGGATGCTCCCCCACCCACCCCCATGAGCCTCCATCTCCCAGCCCCAGGGGCTGAGGGCCTCCCCAGGCAGCGCGCCCATGCCTGCAGAGTGTCTCTGGGCCTCTGCTTCCCTACCTGTGAGCTCAGAGCCCTGCTGCAGGGGGCCAGGGGTCCTGCCTCTGTCCCAGAGGGGACACGCCCACCACGACCCCTCCGCTCAGGACGTGATTGTGTCAGCCAGGCCAGCAGGCGCTCACACACACAGCCACCCCCCGCCACACCCTGCGGACCCCAGGCTGGCTCCAGGCCCACGGGGAGTGCAGGAGGATGCACGGGCCTGGAGGGTGGGGTCACTTGGGAGAGGCAGGAGGGCCCTCCTCACTCCAGGGACCCGCCAGGCTCCTGGGCCCTCTGAGGCCTCTGCCACCTGCCACCACTCCCCTCCCTTGCTGCCAGGACTCGCCTTCGCCAACGCCACCTGCCCCGCTTGCCCCGCAGCTGCAGCCAGTGCTCAGACCAGCAGCACCTCCAACCCCGCCAGTCCCCATGGCCACCAGCACCTTCACCCCCCACTGTCACCAGCACCCGCCTCAGCATGCCCCCACACTGCCTGCGTCAGCACACCCGACCAGCACCACCATCGCCTTCACGGCCTCATGAGTGTCACCAGCGACTGGGTCTCAATCTCCTCAACGGCCAGGACCTCTGGCTCTAAAAGCCCCTGTCCAGGCTCCCCTTCACTACCGTCCTTCCTCTGGACAGAGGACCCTGGGCTGGGGCCGCTTGATGATGAGGTGGTGGTGATAGAGACCAGAGGCAGCCACCAGGACCCCGCTCGGCTGGCCTCGCTGACCTGAGCTCTGGGCTCTAAGAGGTCAAGCTGGGCCTCTGCCTGGTGCGTTGACCAACTGGGGGGCTGAGACAGGCATCTCAGGACAGTGGCGGAAACAGCACAGGGAGCTCTGGGAGCCCAAGGGGCCTCAACCCCCTGCCTTGTTTTAGGTTGGTCCCTCCAGGGATGGGGATGAGGAGAACCTAGAGGGGATGGGAGGCAGCAAAGAAAGGCAGTGTGGTGCCAGCGGGGCCAGGGGGCCTGGAGTGGGGTGCAGTGGGGGCCTGAGACTCATTCCAGGGGCTGGGCCCCCACTGGGGGAGGGACGACCTCAGGGCTGCACCCCGCTCCTGGAAGTCCCCTGGAGGCCTGGACCCTGAGAACAGGATTCGCAATTCTAAGAGGACATCTGTGAGGCCACCTGAGCTGGGTGTGGTGGGGTGGGACTCCGGGAGGCGAGCAGGTTGGGGTGGGTTGGCTCAGGGAGACCTGCTGGGCTTGGGCTGTCAGGAACGGGAAGGAGGGGCATGTCCCACGAGGCTGGGCGTGGTGTGGGGCTGGAGGGGGAGGGCTGTGGGCGGCAGGGAGGGCTACCTGAAGCCTGGGAGAGGATGGTTGGGTGGGAGGAGTGTGGGACAGCTTGGAGAGCCCACAAGAAGAGGCAAGGGGGAGAATCACAAGGGGGAGGTATGAGGGGAGCCCAGAGCACTGTCAGGGAACAGAGAGAGGAGCCGGGGAGGAAGAGAGGGAGTCAGCTCCCCCCTGCCCCAGGCCAGCCCACTGGGTGGCCGCAGCTGCAGGCACGGCCAGACCCTGAGGCCTCTGGAGGATGGAGGTGGGCTGCGTCCAGGAGGGGCAGGGGCCCCTGCTGGTCAGCAGCACAGACCAGGCTGGGGGGCAGCCCTCCCTTGGCCAGGGAAGGAGGAGGATGGGCAGAGGCCTGGGCAGGCCGCACTCGAGTTCTACCCCTGGGAGTCAGAGGGCTCGCCTTGCCTTGACCAGGAGGAAGGCCTCCACGGGCCGGGCCTCCTTTCTGGGAGCAGGCCTCCTGCCTTGCTGCCCTGTCTCTCACACACCGCGTCTGTGCCCTGCGACTCTGCTCTCTCCACAGCCTGGGGCCTCCGGGCGGTAGGGGGGCCTGAGGCCGACGCCCACCTGGGGAGGGGGCCCCGTGGGGTGCCTCCCTGGGCCCAGGCCTAATGCAGTATTTACCACCCCCTCCCCTGGCTCCACGCTCCTCTCCCCCTCGGCCCCTGGATGGGTGAGCCAGACGTGCATTAAGACAAGAGTGACTTATCGAGCTGTCAGTGGGAGCGTTTTAAGACAGAATTATAGGGGAGAGGAAAAAGATTTTTACCAAATTAATGAAAAATCAATCTGGCCTCAAAAATCCATTAGCCTTCATAATGCGCCGGTTACAGGCCAAGCCGCACAATCCGATAGCAGCCGTTAAATACTGCGGCCCCCTCCCCCAGTCATTACCTCTCGGTGCTTACTTCTGAGAGTGACACCTGCCGCCCCCACCCCCCAGGCGTCCAGCCTAGGCCGGTCCACGGCTCCTACCCAGAGCCCCTCGGAGGCCCGTGCCCCAGACCACTGTCCAGCTGGGCAGGCCACTGGCTCCCCAACAAGACCAGGGGTCCCCGGGGACTGAGCAAGGTGGCAGTGTGGTGAAGAGGGGGCAGGCAGGATGGGACAGGCTGGCTGGGGGTGTGGGTGACATCAGTGTCCCCACAGCTGGCCGCCCAGGCAGAAGGCAGCCTGTGGTGGGCCGGGGGCTCAGCGGTGTGTGGCCGTGAGGGTCAGTGTCACCGGCCACGGTGCTGCTGGCTGTGGAAACGGGCTGGTGCTGTGCGGGTGAGGAGGCCCCGCCAGCCCGGGCAGCTGCGCTGACTGCTGAGGCCTGGGGTGGGCCTGCTGGGCCCAGGAGGACAGGGTGGGCCTGCTGCCGGAAGCTGGCTCCTACAGAAGCAGGTGGCGTGCCTGGGCCCAGTGGGCTGTCACTGCATGGAGGCCACAGGGCCCAGGGCTTGGGGACAGCAGAAGGGATCTGGCTGACCCGACCTCGGTGTGACCGAGGGGGCAAGAGAAGATGACCAGTGGCGGGAGGGCCGCTGTGCCCACCACGGGCCTGCGCTGGGCCAGGAGGCCAGATTGATGGGCTTTCCACTAAACTGGCAAATCTCTCTCCATGTCTCCCCTCTCTCCTGGAACCCCGCCTTGAAACTCCGCTGGTCTGACAGCCGCTTCTGTCAGCAGCCAGGCTCGCTCTGACCCTCCCAGGAAGCGTAGTCAGCACCCTCCTGTCACCGTGTCCCTGGAGGAGCTCCCTCAGGCCTGCCTCAGTCGGGCAGGACACCCGGGAAAGCCCAGGGCCCAGAGGGCAGCCCCCTCCCCCAGGTCCTTTTCCTCGGGGCCCCGCCTAAGCTGCCCTAGTGATGGCCATGTCCCTCTGCCCTGTGCTGCCCGACTCTGCCCCTGCCCCACCCAGATCGTGTTTCACAGTCTTTCCTGGAACCTCGACTCTGAGCTGTCACCCTCCTGCCCCCTCCTGGGGCTCTGCTCACCGCACTTGTTCACCATTCCTTCATTCACATGCTCTTGACCATCCTGGGGGCTCATCCTGCCAGTCCCCACTGCCCAGATAGGGCTCAGGCCTGGCCCCTGCCCCCAAGGGGTGAGTGGGGAGGCCAGGCAGGGGAGGGGAAGGCCCACGGGGTGGGGCGGGAGGCCGAGCTCGGGGGATAGAGGGGTCGGGCCACCAGGAGGGTCTAGGGGCAGACGTGGTGCTGGCCAGGGCCTCGCAGCTGGTGTGGAGGAGAGCAGTGGCGTGCTCAGCCGAGCAGGGGGAGCCTGGGGCGGGGGCAGCTGGAGAATCCCCTTCAGCCCTGCAGCCCCCCTCACCCGCCCCTGGTGCTCGCTGCCAGGGCGGGTCACACTCAGAGGTCCTCCCACCATGGGGACCCCCAGCCCAGGGGAGTGACTGCCCCTGGTCCTGAGCAGAGGGGGTGGTGGG
Source organism: Antilocapra americana (assembly GCA_007570785.1). Lineage (NCBI taxonomy): Eukaryota > Metazoa > Chordata > Mammalia > Artiodactyla > Antilocapridae > Antilocapra > Antilocapra americana. The sequence continues at coordinate 268,982 of ML660780.1, forward strand.
GAGCACCAGTCCGCCAGCCCCATGGCATCCCAGCCGGCGGGCTCTGCGGGCCGGCCCCTCACCCGCGGGCTGGAGCCAGACAGTCAGATGGGCAGTGGCGGGCTGTGGTCTCATGGATCAAATCCCAATTCATTAGCGGTGCAGGTCCAGGCAGGAGGGCTGATGTGGGCAAGGGGCCGAGACCGTGTCTGCGGTTTTCCAGGTGGCCTGGCCGCCTGGCTCCAGAGGCTCCCAGACCCCATCAGGGGAGCCTGCTCCCAATAATCAATTGGGGGTGGCGCGTGCCAACATGACTCCCTCAGACCGTGGGCGGCCCGAGTGACTCGAGCCTGGCCTGGCCTCCGTGGGGAGGCGAGGGCCCGGGTGCTCAGTCCTGCGGCTCCCCCTCTACCTCGGGCACCCTAGTGTGGTGGGGGGGCTCTGCTCCCTTGTCACCCCTCCCCCACCTCTGATCCCATGGGTGCCACCTCCTGCTCTAGTTCTCGTGATCACACTCCTCCCTTGCCAGGGGGCACCATCAGTTCTCAGGCCTGTGCCTTCTTATACCTGGGCGGGTCTGGAGGCCCAGAACCAGCCAATGCAGGAGGGGGCCAGGCCTCCTGGGTCACAGGGCCCCCCAGAACAGGCTGGCAGTGTGCTTGCTAGTGTTCAGAGGTCACAGCCGAGTTCCCACTTTGCCTGGTGTTAGAAGTATCTGGTACCCCTGCCAGGGCTAGCCCACTGGCCAGGCCTCAGCTCTGCCCACTGGGACAATGCCAGGGCAGCCTCAAGGAAGCCCCGGCCTCAGGGTGGAGCCAGCAGAGTGTGGCAGGCACAAGGCAGGGGGTAAGTCTGCACCTCCACACCCCCATCACCCTGCACGGGCAGCCCCACCTCCCCAGGGCCCAGCCTGGCCAGTATCCTCTGATCGATGGCCAGGCAGGACCTGACATCCTGAGCAGGGGCTGGATCTGCTGACCCAGGCCAGCCGGCCCCGCCCTGTCCAATCAGTCGATAGCGGAACATCCCGTGCTGTGCTGCTCTCAGCCCCCCAGGGGCCCTCAGCCCTCAGGGACCCTCAGCAGGACACCAGCCTGGCCTATGGGCAGGTGGGCGGTCAGCTGCAGACTCCTGGGCCTCTCCACCCCACCTGTCTCCCTTGTGGCCTCCAGGGCCCAACAGAGTGCTCCTCCCCAAGCCACCTGGGGCCTCTGCCAGGCCTTGCCCCCAGGCCTCCTGCAGGGCTGACCTCCCACCTCTGAGGCATTGCCTTGTGGATAGAAGAGCCCGGCAAGACCCTAAACTCCCACCAGGGCACTGGGAGGCATTCTTGGGCCAGACTACTCTCAGTTTAAAGAGCTTTCTTATTTTTGGCCGGACCATGTGGCATGTGGGACCGAAAATCTAACTCAAGCCCCCTGCACTGGAGGGTGAGTCTCAACCACTGGAGCACCAGGAAAGTCCTGGAGGCGCGCCTATGAGACAAACCTGTCTCGGGGATGGGGGCCATGGAAGGACAAGTCCACGTCCCGAGCTGCTCGCCACGGGGCCAATGATCAGCCCCCCAGCAGACAGCTGGGGCCCTGCCTGCTCGGCAGCCTCCTCTGTCCCCGAGGGCGGGCTTGAGCTCCACACACCGCTCACACACCACGTCCTGCACTTCCGTGAGCAGCTCGCCCATCAGACGGAGCTTTTTGCCCTTAGAACAGGGGCTCCAAGGAGAGATTAGCCAGCCTAGGGGCAGGCCTGGACCACCAGGGGCTGCCGGCTGGTGAGGACTGGGTCATGGTTGGGGCCGTGGGGTGGCCGGTCAGAGGCTGTGTGGGGTGGGCAACCTCAGACAGCAGCCCGGGGCCCCTCAACCAACAGGACCGCCGCCTTTGGCCCTTCGACCCACAGTGGCCCTGGTGGCCTAGCGATCTTTTCATTGCAGCGCTGGCCCTCCAAGCCCTGGACACTGCCATGGGTGTTCAGGTTCGTGGAGCTGAGCCTGAGCTCCTGTTTCAGTGCCCAGAGAGGTTCCAAGACCTGTCCAGTGTCACACAGCGTTTGGGCAGTCAGTGGACCTAGACACTCACCTCTGGGCCTGTTCAGGCAGCTGGTTAGGGTCTGATGGAAGCCCCGAAGGGCAGGCCCACCCTCTGTCTGCCACCACGTCCCTGCCATGGGCAACCCCCACCTCGGTGCAGAGTGGAGGCGGGATGAGGCAGGGTGAGGCCCCTGTGCTGTCTGCCCTGGAGGGGGTTTATGTGGGGGCTACACCCAACAGCCCCCCGTGGCTGACGTGGCATGGGGACTGGGGTTTACCTGTTCTTGGAACCGGAGTTTACAGATATTCCTGAAGCAGAAGTTTCGTTAATATCCCCGGAACGTGGCCATTTCTCTAACTGGGAGAACATGCAGTTTTCTACACCTCGGAAGACACCGGGGTGGATCGATGGTGGAGCGAGTGCCATCTAAATCCTCTCTGGGCTGGCGGCCTTGCGGGCAGCAGGCCCCCTCCCCGTGGAACCCCCCACACTGCCAGGTCAGCAGCCCCTGCCTCCCGCTGCTCCTCAGGGCAACACCGTGACCCCTGAGATGGCCAGTCTCGAGTGCCCCCCACCCGGGCCTGAGGACCCCCCCCACCTGCCCTGTGGACACAAGCCTGCGGGTGACCTGGAGATCCAGTGAGGAGCACCCTGGGGGTCAGGCTGCCCTGTCCCCACCAGGCATCCAGGTAGTCTCACGCCTGGGAGAGCTGCCTGCCTGCCCTGCCCAGAAGGGGGTGGGTTAACTGCAGAGTTGAAAAACTCCAGTTCAGTTCAGTTGCTCAGTTGTGTCCGACTTTGCAACCCCATGGACTGCAGCATGCCAGGCCTCCCAGTCCATCACCAACGACCATCTAAAAGTTGGCCTGCTTTTTATCATGACTGCACTAACCAGTGTCAACATGAAAATGCCCATCCCCCAGCAGACCCTCCTCTGCCCATACCCCCAGCCCCGCTTCCTGCAGCCCCAGCGCGGGTCTCTGCCTCCATCAGGGGGCAACTGGGACAGGACAGCGTGTGCTCTCCTGAGCCGGGCCTGTCCTGGGAGAGTGGCAGTCCCAACCTGGCCTGGAACACCATCCATCCCCCTCCCCTACCCCACTTGCATCCCTCAGGCTCCCTCGGCCACTGCCACCCCACCCAGGACACCCTCAGAGGAGGGCCTGCTGGGCCCCAGAAGAGAAGGAAGACATGAGGCATACAGACCCCTTACTAGGGACTCTGCGGCCAGGTGCCAGGTGTGGGCATTGAGGGCATGGGACACAGTGCACTTAGATTTTTTCAAATCACATTAAAATATACTTCACAGAAGTTTCTCCATCTGAACCATTTTTATGAGCACAGTTCAGTGGCATTAAGCACATTTACCTTGTTGTACAATCTGTACCACCATCCGGCTCCAGAACTTTCTCACCTTCCCAAACTGAGACTCTCCCTGCCTAGAAGGCCAGGGAGGGCAGGAATGCTGCCCAGCGAGAGGCAGGGCTCACCCAGGGAGGGGTGGGGAAAGCCAGGGGGACCCCTTTGGTGGAGGATTCAGTGGAGGAGGCGCGGGGCAGGGGAGGCGGCACGGTAACTACAGTCCAGCAGCAAACTGGTGTCTCTAGGAGGCCGGCAGCTCAGAGGGTTTTTACCGTCCCTGAAGTCCTCGGTCAGCCAGCAGCACTGACCTCAGCATCCCCGTGTGAGGCTGGGAGGGGCCTCAGCACTCAGCTCCCACCCCACCTGCCCAGGGCCGCCGGAAGAGCTGTCAGAGTCAGCGAGGCCTGTCCTGTGGGTCTTCAGACACTGGTTCCCAGACCTGCCTGCCAGGCCGGAACTGCCTGGCCCTTGGGGCCCCTGCTGGGGGGCAGGGCCAGATCGGAAGCTCCCCCAGCCTCCTCCATCGTATTTGTCAAGGGGCCCATTAGCTGCTGACAGCCGCTTCCCGGCTGCCCATCTAGGGGAAGGGCTGTGGCCCCCAAGCCCCCATCAATCACTGACCCTGGGGTCTGCAGCCCTGCCCCCTTAGCCTGGGCCGCGGGCCCTCAGTAGGACTGTTCCTCCGGGAAGATCAGGGCAGCTTGTGCAGAGGAGGCGGTTCCTAAGCTGGGAGAAATAGCATCGAGGGCCACCCCCGCCCCTCAGCTCTGTACCGGCTGGTGAAACGGAGCTCGTGCCCCGCCCTTGGGGAGCCAGGTCAGGCTGGGTGCAACCCCACCCCTCATAGCCCACCCTCCAGAGGGGGACCGAGGCTGACCCTGCTGGGTCTCCAGGCCTGTGTTGCCCATCACTCGGGCTAGAGGGTGCATGGGAGCCAGTCAGAGCCCAGGAGGGTGCAGCCACGGGTCCTGTTGGGCTGAGCCACTCCGGCCCAGGCGGCAGGGAGCTGCTGGAAACATCTGGCCGCTCCCTCCTCCTGCGGAGGCTGGGTGCAGGCCTGGGTGCAGGTGATGGCCTGGCCAGCCCAGCAGCTGCCTCCAGTTTGGGCCTGCCTGGCAGGCTGTGGTTTATTTATATGACAAGGTTTATTTATTTATAGGGCTCCCCCTGGGCGGTGCCCAGCCGTGGACTGGGAGCTCCCGGCGGCTGCAAGGCCCTGAGCCCGGAGTTACTCAAAGCCCAGCTGCAGAGGGCCCACTGCAAAGCTGGCCGATGTCCATCCCCTACCAGGAAGCAGTCCCCAAGTGGGTGGAAAAGCAGGGGCCACAGGGTGAGGGTCTCTGAGGGGTGTCAGGTCACAACCACTGGGCCACAACGATGACAGCAGTCCTCCAGCGCCCCGTTTCTGGAGCACCACGCCCTGACCCCTGGCAGCTTCTGGGCACCCTCCTGGTCAGTACTTCAGGAGGCTGGGGAGATGAAAAATCTCCCAGGGCCTGGGGGTGGGGCAGCCTGGACCCTACCAGGCCCTGCAGTCACAAGACTTCCCTCCTGCCTGTCCAGGGGCTCCTCTTCCCTCCAGGGTCTTCAGGTGAAGCACAGGACCCCACCAGCATGCGCACTTTACACAGGCTATGAATACTCTTTAGTATAAGTATGTCCCAAATCAGGAAGGGACAGACTTATACTCAAATAAAGTTGTTGATCTGAAGTCTGACTGTGGCCAGGCCTCTTGGGATTTTATTTGCTGAATCTGGCTGCCCTCCAAACACTGGACAGGCAGCTGCCCAGACGCCCTAAGGGGAGAAGCAGCCCCACCCCGCAGAAGGGCCGCAGGAGGGCCTCAGGGCCGCCTGGCCAGACCTGACTTGCCCGCCGCCTCCTCACATTGCAGCCTCACATTTGCCCTGTGCCCGCCCCCCACACCACGCCTGGATTAATTTGGGAAGGACAATGTTTATATTAACCGTTCATTTATCGACGTCTGCTTGCTGGGTCAATAGCCAAATTTATTGTCTCACAAGATGGGCCTTATTGAGCTGTGTACGCCCCTCCGCCAGCCCTGGGTGGACAGATGCTGTCGATATGCAGACGCCTGACCTTGGGCCTGCCCAGGCTTAGGGGCTCCCGGGAAAGGCTGCAGGAACAGGGAGGAGAGCACCCCTGGGCCCCACCATCGTTGCGGCCCCTTCAGTAGCCAAACCTTCCCTCCCGGGCAGTGGTGGAACCGCCCACAGCTGGGACCCAGGCAGGGGGAGGTCAGAGGCTCAAGGAAATGGGGGACAAGCCCACTGGGCACCTGCCAGGTGACGAGGAGGAGGGCAGGAGATGGCTGAGGGCCTCAGTGCACAGTCATACATGGCGGCTAGACCAGAGCCTGGGGGGGCAGAGCAGGGAGGGAGCAGAGGTGCCAGGCAGGGCTGCCTGAGAACTGGCCCCGCCCTGACACCCACGTTACAGGTTCATGTAGATGGCTGGGTTGTGTGGACGACTGGTGAAGACCCCTGCGTCAGCACAGAGGTCCTGTGCAGACGGGCGTGTGCAGGCCATGCCCACTGCTGGCTGAAGGGGAGACTGGGCCCCCAGGGGCCCTGAGCATCCCCACATTCCAGGCTTGTCCTGGTCCCAGGGGTCAGGATGGGCGCTTGTCCTCCTGTCTGTAGGGTCCTGTGGGGCTTATAGACAGGAGCCTTCTGGTCAGGGATCCTGCCAGCCTCAGAGTCCTGAGCAGGAGTGGGCAACAGGCCGGGGGCCAGGGGCCAGCAGGGGAGGCTGCCCAGGTCAGGGTCAGCAGGGGTGGGGAGGGGTGGGCAGGCGGTTCTGGTATCTTCTGAAGGAAGACTTGAGAGAGGAGGGGTCTGGTGGCTGTTGGGAGCAGAGTTGCTGGGGAGCTGCTTCTGCTGGAGGCCCACCCCTCCCTGAGCCCCTCCCAGGCCCCCCCTCCCCACCCCCCGCACAGTGCTGCCAGGGGCTCAGTTGTGGGCGGCAGATGGTCTGGGGTCTCCGGGACAGCACGGTGCTGACCAGGATGCCTCCCTGAGCTAGAGCCTCCTGGGGGGACAGGGATGATCAGCTTGTCTGGGGAGCAGGGCCCAGAGGTGGGGAGAGACAGAGGCTGGAAGGATCTGTGGGTCCCCTTGAGACAGAGACTCCAGCCCTCCATCCCTTTGCTCCAGGCCCACATCTTTTTGCTGTCTCCTTTGATAGCTAGCTAGCTAGACAGGTGTAAATATAGAAATAAAGTTAATAGACTTTGGGGGAAATTCAGTGGTTAGGAGTTGGTGCTTTCCCTGCTGAGTTCTGGGCTCAACCCCTGGATGGGAACTGAGGGCTCACACACACAATTCATAGGCCGCTTTGGAGCTTCTTTTGGCTGCATGGCACAGCATGCAGGACCCTAGTCCCTCCACCAGGGATCAAGCCAAGTCCTCTGCACGCAAGGCAGGTTCTTAACCACTGGGCCACCAGGGAAGTCGCTTTGAGCATTTTTATGTTTATGGGAAAGTGAGCAGGAAGTAGAGTTCCTGTGTACCCCCTTGCCCCTTCCTAACACATGGCATTAACGTGACACTTGCCTTGTGACCGCTGAGCCAACCCTGATATATTACCATTATTAACCGAAGCCTCAGCTGCCCCTAAGGATCACTCTTGGTGGTGTGCTCTCTCACGCATACCCACCATCGCAGTGTCATCCAGGAGAGCTCGATGGCACAGAATTCCCGGGCTCCCCATTCTCCCTCCCCACCACACCCCTGGCAAACACAGATCCTTTCACTGTCTCTGTAGTTTTGCCTTTTCTGAAACAGTTATAGAGACTGAATCACACAGTATGTAATTAGCTTAGCTTCTCTTGTTTAGGGACATGCGTTTAGGGTTCCTCCTTGTGTTTTCAAGGCTGACAGTTCTTTTCTTTCTTTCTTCCTCTTTTGTAGCCTTGAAGAAATCTCTCTCTTTTAAATTGAAGCGTAGTTGATTTACAATAGCAGTTTAGTTTTAGGTGAGTGTAAGCAAAGTGATTCTGTTTTATATATATATATATATATACTTTTTCAGATTCATTTTCCTTATAGGTTAGTACAAAATACGAAGTATTCTGAGCTATACAGTAGGTCCTTGTTGGTTATCTATTTTATGTACAGCAATAGGTGCATGTTAATCCCAACCTCCTAATTTATCCCTCCTGATAGCTCATTTCTCTTTCCATTAATACTCCATTGCCTAAACAGACCACAACTTCCCCACTCACCTACTAGAAGACCTCTCGATTACTTTCAAGTTTTGGCAGTTATGAAGGTGCAGGTTTTGTGCAGATGTAAGTTTCCAGCTCATTTTGGGTAAATACCAAGGAGCAGGATCCCTGGATGCTGTGGTAAGGGTATATTAACTTTGTGAGACACCGCGGAACCCCTCCCAAAGCGGTTGCCCTACTTTGCATCCCCCCAGCAATGGATGGGGGGGTCCCCTTGCTCCACGCGAGCACCCGTGGTCAGAGTTCCCTCTTTATTTCCAAATATTCCGTGAAGGTGGCTCTCTTGATTTTCTAGGGTTAGTCCTCCCAGACAGCCTTCCTCCTCAGAACAGGGAGGGTCTCCAGGCCCTTACCCTGCTCTGCCCACATCCTCAACAGTGCCCGCTGTGGTTACAGCACTCTCTGGCGGGTCCTTACTGGGGCAGTGTAGACCTGCCCACAGGTGACACTGTGAGTCCCCCAGCTTCCTGGACCCAGTTGCCCCTCACCAGAGCTCTGTGCCCGCAGTGACTCTCAGCAGCATGGCACTCCCACAGCCTCTCCCAGGCCGATCCAGGACCTTCTGTCTGCAGGGCATCCCTCGTCCCCGGATGACCTTGCTGCTCCTGTGGCTGTCCCCTGGGCCTCTCTCCTGTGCCAATTTCCATCTCCAGGGACCCATGTCTTCCCCCTCACTGATTTCTCTCACAGCTGCTGTCTGCTCACTTCCCCAGAACGACCCTGGAAAGCAAACCTCTGGGGACTTGGCACACCTTAAATTGTCCTGATTCTACACCCCACTGTGCCGGCGTGGTCAGCCCACACTCTGGCTGGAAGCCAGCTCTGGGGAGACGTTCCTGGCTCCTTCCCTTCTGATTTCCTTCCTTGCCTGTGACCTGGGCCATGCCGGCCCTGGTCTTTTAGGATGTTCTCTTTGTCCTAGGGTTGGGAAGTCTCAGACTGATGTTTGGCCTCTTTCCACCAGATGTCATGGTCCAGGAGTGAGATGTCTCATCACCCACAGGCCCTGATGGGCAGCATGGGACCCCTGCGAGGATCCCGCTCTCTGCACAGAAGAGGGCACCCCCTCCCCACACAGCCATGCCCCCTGCCTGCCCCCACCACCTCTGCCGCCCAGCGGGGGCCAAGGGAGGCCGAGGAATAGGTGGGGAGCCAGCTGGATGCCCAGGCAGGGCAGGGGCTGGGAACCCAATGTCCTGGTTGGCAAGGGGGAGGTGAGGGCAGGCTGGAGGCTGCAGAGGTGCCCCCACCCCCGGGCTGAGGTCACCTTCCAATCTCAGCCAGCTGCATTATTCATGTCGCGGCTGAGTGACCTGAAACCCAAGCCCACGGCTCCAGTTCCCTCTGCAGAGCCCGGGGCCTGGCAGGAGGGCCAGGAGGACTGGCCCGCTGAGGGGCGCCATCACTGGCCAGAGCGAGGGCGAGGGCAGGGGTGGGTGTGGGCACTGCCCGCAAGAATGTGGCCAGGCCCTGTCTTCTCCATCCCCTGGCCTCTGGCCTCTCTGCCTGGCTGCAGGTCACCTGCTCCAGTGCCCGGAGCACCCCCACCTCTGAGGATCTCCTCCCACCGGCCGCAGCCCTGGCATGTGGCCACCCCTCCCCGCCCGGGCCTGGTCCACCACACTCAGCACCCAGCCCACTCAGGGCAGCCAGGAGGACAGGGAGCCCTGTTCAGAACGGGGACCCAGTAGGCTGGCCTGGGCAGAAATAGTGCCCCTCTCCCAACAGCCCCTCACACACCTCATGCCTCCACCACAGGGCGGCTTCAATTATCCACAAGCCAGCCAGTTCCTGGGACCGTCACCTCCTTCCAGAAAGCCTTCCCAGCCCACCGCCCACCCCTCACCCCCAGGAGAGAGGGCAGGAAGTAAGGCCGCTCAGACGCAGACCTAGGTTCCAGGACCCCTGCCCTTGCTCTGCCCTGCCTGCTGCCTGCCCCAGGAGCCACGACCTATTCTTTGGTCTCCAGTACCCTGCTCCCAACCCAACTGGGGGCCTCACAGGGGCTCACAGACTACAAGTCTGTGCTCAGACAAGTGCTCAGCTGGCTGAGTCAGGGGACCTGCCTCCCCTAGACCCTTAGAGCCAGCCCACAGGGGCAAGGCCAGTGCCTGGGACCCCCGCCCTGTCCTGTGTTTGGAGGCTGTGTGCCCACCCCCACTGCCCCATATCCCTCATCCTCACTCATCTGGGGGCAGCCAGCCTGGAAGCAGCTAAGATGGACCCAGAGGGCCCACCATCCATGCCAAGGGTGGGTGCTCTTTTAGTTGGATCCTTGGTGTAGGGGTCTCCATGGGACAGCTCCCAGGAAAACAGGGGTGTTTTTCACCTTCTGACAAGGAAACAAGGGTGCTGGGGGTGACAGTTCAGATAGGCCTTGGAGAACTCTTTGTTGCTGCACCTCTTCTGTCTTTAAACCTCTGTTTTCTACCTAGTCACTGGATGTGCTATGCGCCTGCGTGCTGTCTCTTCGGTCCTGTCCGACTCCTGATGACCCCATGGACTGTGGCCTGCCAGGCTCCTCTGTCCATGGGATTCTCCAGGCAAGAACACTGGAATGGGTTGCCTTTTCCTCCTCCAGGGGGGTCTTCCCCACCCAGGGATCGAACCCAGGTCTCCTGCGTTGCAGGCAGATTCTTTACCGTCTGAGCCACCAGGGATGTAGTGTACGTTACCTCAAATCATCATACGGCCCCATGCCCTGCCACCCAGAGCCCGGGTGGGGAGTGAACAGCTCTCCTGGGCCGCAGGGGCAGCCCGGGGCAGGTGCCATGGTGCAGAGGAAGGCAGAGCCCAGAGGGATGCGAGGAGCAGGGAGAGCCTACTGGAGAAGGCGAGGGACAGGGAGGGCGCAGGGAAGGGTGACGCCGGCTGGTCCTCGGCCGCCTTGGGAGCCCCGGCCGCGCGTGCGCACTGGCGGCCCAGCCGGGTGCTGCGCAGCTGCGACTTGACAGCTGCGCCCTCCCGCACGTTCCCACCTCTCCGCGCCCGGGCGCGTCGGGACAGCCGCGGGCACCGGCGGTGGCAGCTCGGAGTGTCACCTCCCTTGCCACCCACGCGGCGCAGCGGGCACGCGGCCCCTCCAGATGCGCGGGGCCCGGGGTGTCCTCGGCGGAGGCGGGGGTCTGCCCGGGGCGGCACCATCTGACGCCCCCTCCATCCATGCGCCCCACCCTGCGCGCCGCCATCTGTCTGCGGTGGAGCCGCGCTAGGCCAGGACCCAGGGAAGGGAGGGCGCCCCGGCCGCTCCCCACGGCCAGCTGTCCCTGGTCCCCCGGCTCATCCCGGTGACGCCCCTGCGGCCGGGACGAAGCAGGGCAGGGCAGGCAAGGTGTTGGAGCTGCGGCACCCGAACCTCTGCGGAGCCGAAAGAGGAGCCCCTGGGACCCTGCTTCCCAGGACTCCGCTCAGGGGCGTCCTGCTGCGGCCCTCAGTTTGCCCCGAGTCTTGCCCCTACGGCCCCTAAGCCCGCGTGCTGCCGGCTCCAGCTCGCCAAGCGCCCCCTCCAGGCTCCTCGATTTGGACCCTGAGTGCCCTTGACCTCTAGTATGCGACCTCCGACCTCCGCAGCCCAGGAGCCGCTAGGAGCCTGGGGGGACTTTGCCTTTGCCGCTGGTTCACTCTGCGTGGCCCCTACTCAGGACTGCTAGCAGGGTCCCCCTGCCCCCCGTGGCATGTCACCTCTCCTCGCCTCGGAACCAGGCTGAGCAGCAAAGAGCCACGAGGGGGGCTGGCGCCCCTAACCCTAGAGGGAGGCTCCCCATCACCGGCCACTTTATTTACGAGGAGGAAGCAGAGGCTTCGAGGGGGTGTGGCCGTCCCCTGGCCGTCCCACTCTCTGCACCTGCCTATCGGCTTCCTGGAGGAGAGGACAGGTCTGGTCCTCCTGCCTTGGGGGTGGGACAGGGAATCCCCCAGGCATGACAGTGCAGGGCGGGAGCTGTGGGCTGGAGGAGGGCCGCAGATCTCTCAGAGAGACCCGATCCCTGGGCTCCTCACCCGCCCCCAGCCTTTCTTCTCCCCTCCGCCTCCCCTCCCCCTCCCTGTTTCCTTTCTTGTTTTAATCTTACGTGGTTTTGCCGGGCCTTAGCTGCGGTCTGCAGGGTCTTTGATAGTCACTGCAGTGTGTGAACTCTTAATTGAGGTATGTGGGCTCCAGTTCCCCAGTCAGGGGTCAAACCTAGGCCCCCTGCATTGGGAGCTCAGAGTCTTATCACTGGACCACTGGGAAGTCCCTCTTCTGATTTCATCAGTCTTCCTACTCCCCACCCAGGTCCACTCAACCCCCTGACCTTGTGGGGAAGCGGCCACTCAGAGGAGATGGGCTGCAAAGATATGGGGTTCTGGCCAAAGTCACCTGCCTGTCAGGCCACTGGGTCCCAGTCCCCTGTGGGTTTGCGGCTACTTGGGATGAGGGAAGGGAGAGCTGGAGGGCAGAGGAGCCCAGGGGTCACAGATGGGTCAGGACCCTAGATAGGGCACGGGCCCTGCCATGTAGTGTGGGCATGCTGCCCTCATGGCCAAGAGCTAAAGGCAGGGCTGTGGCCAGAGGCCCAAGGACATGTGTTCCCTGGGAGAGCTGTCTCCAGAGAGAGGGACTCCCTGCCACTGGACGAGCTCAAGTCCTTTGGGCAGGGGTGCTGAGGTGGAGAGTGTCTGCCATGGTTGGAGAGGGACAAGAGAGGCCCAGGCCCAGGACCAGACCCGGGAGACCCAGGGAGCAGAGCACTAAGGATGAAGGACCTGAGGACCAGGGCTGACTTGCGGGTAGGGCCAGCCTGGGAGAGCCAGAGAGCAGCCCAGCGGGGAGGAGCGCCCACTGCCAAGGTTGCCCTTCACCCTTCTCCAGGCTCAATCAAGCTGCTAATTAGCATCCTGACCACTCAATTAATTAGGCTGTGTGTGCTTAATTATGACAGAGTGCCCCACGGGGGTGGGGCAGCGTTATCAAGCTGGCCCCCTGGAGCTGAGGTTTATTGACCAGCAAAGACATATGAGGAGACCCTGGCAGCTAGGTGAGTGAAGGGGCAGGGGCAGCAAGCAGGAGACCCTCAACCCTGGGGGGGCAGCCCCATGTCCTTAGCCCAGGTCCCACCCAGGTCCCTGGGGGACCCTTTCCACACCTCTAGTCCCTGAGTTTCTACCTGAATCCATCCCAGGCAGAGCGGCTGTGTGGTCTGGAGTCCCCAGAGTGTAGGCCACATCCATGCCCAGCCCTCTTCTCTTGGGGCCTGGAGCAGGTTTGTGCCCAGGCCAGCCAGGTCACCTGGCATCCTCACCCCCAATCCATCTGCCAAGCTGTTCAATTTATGATGGACCGCCAACCACAGTGGCAAGGTTCATGGCCCTCCCAGACAAGCCCAGCCTGGACACTACTGTTCTGTGGGCAACAACAGTCAGTTTGGTGTTAGTTTTTCTCAGAAATGACAAGAGGTTGTGTCTTATTTCCCAACCAGATGATCATGAACCTAGCAAGGTCCACAGTAGACACTGATGGTACATGATGCAGTGGTGATGGTGGTGATAGTACTGGTGGTGGTGGTGGTCATGGGGGTGATAGTGGTGATGGCGGTGGTGGTCATGGTGGAGGTGATGGTGGTGATGGTCATGGTGGTGATGGTGGTGGTGATGGTCATGGTGGTGATAGTGGTGATGGTGGTGATAGTACTGGTGGTGGTGGTGGTCATGGGGGTGGTCATGGGGGTGATGGTGGTGATGGTGCTGATGGTCATGGTAGAGGTGATGGTGGTGATGGTCATGGTGGTGATAGTGGTGATGGTCATGGTGGAGGTGATGGTGCTGATGGTCATGGTGGTGATGGTGGTGATGGTGGTGATGGTCACGGTAGAGATGATGAGGTGAGGGCCTTGCCTTGGGATGCTTCTTACAAGCTTGAGAGACACGTGTTTTGAATACAGCCTGGCAAGGCTGAAGGAAGGTGCCCTTATCTAGGAAAAGCTGGGCAGGATGTGGGCCCCAGGGACCTGGGCGGATGTTTGGTGGGCTCTGGGCTGCTTCTGGCTCCTGACCTCACCATCCCTGTGGGGGAACCCAGAGTAGAGCGCCACCTCTGTCCCGAATGGCCTGCCCCAGGCACACAGTAAGGCCACACTGTTGAGGACCCCAGTGCCCTCTGCCCAGCTGGGCCTCAGACAGGGACCTAGAAGGACAAGCATGCAGAGAAGAGAGACTCGGGCAGGGTGGGGCCCGGGGCCTCTGAGGTGGGGCTGAGGGGCTGGAGGCAGCTCCCTAAGGTCGGAGGCAGGGCCGGAGTCCCCAGGGGTCTTCCCAGCTGCGGTGACAGAGACTCCCTTACGGTGTGCCTGTGGCCCCCAGGCAGCTCCCTGCCAGAAGTGGTGTCTCAGTGGAGAGATACCCACCAGGGATGGCAGGAGGCCCCTGCAGCAAGGCCCTGTTGGGGAGCAAGGAGACCAGGCCAGACCCAGAGGGGCCTGAAGCTTCCTGGGGAGGGAGAGAGGCGAGCAGCCCCGTTCTGGCTCTGGTGGGGTACCCTGGGCCCCTGCACTGGCCTGGGACAGACTCCCATCAACTCTGGGAAGCTGAGAGCCTAGGCTTCCCTGGAAGGCGAGGCCAAAGAGGACCCCTGTCCCAGGGGCCACAGACTGGAGGTCGGTCCCCAGGGAGAAGGTGGAGCTGACCCAGCTGAGAGGGCCAAGGACTGGCACCCCCACCCCCGCGGCCCTGGTGGGCGCTGGGAGTCAGATACAATTACTCACTCCGTGCATCATAATTACCGCAAATAGCCCATTAAAGAGAAATTACCATCAATATGATATTAGCAGACAGCGGGGAAATGAAGAAAGAAAAGTGCTTATTCTCCCATTGTCCCCTTAATGGGGACACGGGCTGGAGAGGCAGGGCCACCCCCGCTCACCAACCTGACCCCCTCCTCACGGCCTGCATCCCTGAGTGACCTGCAGGCCAGAGGCCACGGCCTGCACTGGTGCAGCCCTCCGCTCCGGGGCCTCAGCTGGCTCAGGCTCTCCTCCACCGGTCACCCCGCCGTCTGGCTGGGGCCTCCCAACCTGGGCTCTTGGGAAAAGCCCAGCAATAGGAGGGGAGTCTAAGCTCTGCCCTGGGTGGCAGGGCGGTTCCCTGGCTCAGCAAGGAAACACCCTTCAAGTCTTGGGAGCCCAGACTTCTGTTAGGGATGGCCGCGGGGGTACGGTGTCCCTTCCTGGAATCTCCAAAATAATGGCCAGGCCAGCGTGGCAAAGAAGCAGAGAGATATGGTCAATGGGACCAAGAGCCAGAGAAAGGATGACCTGTGGAGGGCGCAAGAGGACCCTGCGGGCAGGTGGAGGGTCTGCTGGCAAAGCCTGTCCCAGCCACGCAGCGGTGGTGGAGGTCTGCCCCCTGGGAAGCTGGCTGAGTGTGGATGGGGAGGGGGGTGTGACGAGAGCACCTCTCTGTCCCCAGAGCACTCTGGGACCTGTCTTGGGGACTGATGGCCAGAAGGCTACCTGTACCCAGCAGGTACTTGCAGGACGAAGGACCCCGAAGTAAGAGAGAGCAGAGAGCTGGGGGGGTTGCCTGACCCTGCCCTGTGCACCACCCCCAGCTCCACCTGTGTGCCAGGCCTCCATCTGGGCTGTTTCTGGTGGTAGCAGGTGGAGCCCAGACTTCAGCCTTGAGGAGAGAGAGCCACGAGTGGGGGCCTCAGGGAGCCCTTCCTGCTCAAGTGAGGGTGCGGATGGAGACAGGACCTCAGTACTTCTTAAGCAACCCAGGCAAGCTGGAGTGGAGCGGGAGGCAGAGGCCGGCTCGGGGGGCAACCGTGCATGGGAAAGGTGGGCGCTCTAGGAAGGGACGAGCCAGCAGAGGGGAGCCTCACAGGGCCGGCCCATCTCTCCACCCCCTTTTCCTGTTTTCCCCTTTCAACAACTATTTTTTAAGCATGTAGTCTGTTCCAGGCACTGTCATAATCTCTAGGAAACCAACAGTGAAGTCACACAGAGGCTGCCCTCCTGGAGCTGACATTGTGTGGTCAGGAGAGACGGAGTGAGGAAAGAAGTAAGGTGTATTAGAAGTGATGAGAGCCGAGAGAGAAGCAAGTCTGGGAGAGGAGAGGGGAGCAATGGGGCCCCAGTGGTACAGGTGATACAGGCTTCTCAAATCTGCAAGGGCAAGGTCTGAGGAGGTCTCTGAAAAGAGGGGAGAAGGGGACAGAGGTGAGCGGGTTCTGATGGGAGAGTAACAGTTTTGGAGTTGCCCCATAGCTTTTTGCAGTATCCACTTACCTGTCCACCCACCCACCTACCCACCCGCCCATCCACCCATCCATCTACCCCCATCCGTTCATCAACCATCCATACATCCTTCTATCCAGCCACCATCCTCCTGTCTTCCTACCTGTCCTTCCACCCTCCATCTTCCTAGTCACCCATCCGGTTTTCTGTCTGTCCATCCAATATCCATCTAGCTACCGAGCTAGCTCATACATGTCAAGTGTCTTTTCACTCCACATGGCTAGTCCTGACCCAAGTTGCAGCTGCTACCCCATTAGTGGTCTGGATTGTGGGAGTAGGAGTCTTGGGGTCTAGATCTGGCCCCTGGATTGGGAGCCAGTTGCCTGGGGCTGTAAGTCATGCTTTCCTGGATCATAATCTCGACATGACCCTAAATGCCCTGTCCATGCCTCAGAATTTCTGTATTCAGCTTAATTCAGCTTTCCAAATTCAATAGTATTTGCTGAGTAGTGGAAACAGGACTAGCCCCCAAGAATAACCCCTGGTGCACAGGTCTGGGCAAGGGCAGTGCAGGGACAGCCCTAGACTGGAAGAACTCTGAGTAGTGGGGGGCTGGGCAGCTCTATGTGCCCCTCCTGCATTTCTTCCTTCCCTGCCTGCCTCCCACTGGGGCCAGGAGCCTGGCATGAGGCTCCTGCAGGTGGTGGCTTCCACAGATGTGGTCATGGATTGTGGGCAATCCCTTCTGCAAACCCTACACCAGTACACCTGGAGAGACATGTCCTGCTCCCCTCTGTACAGAGCCTCCTCTTCCAGGAAGCCTTCCCAGACTGACAGAGGACTTGCCTTTTCTCCTTTATCCCTCAAAAGGACCCTGGTGGACACGGGTGTGGACAAGGGGCGCTCAGTGTCCTTTTCACCATTTCACCATTGAGCCCACAGAAGTCATTCCTCCTACTTCCAGCTGGTGAGGAGCACAGGGAACAGAATCAGGTCTGACGCTGGCCTTGGTGTGGGTGGGGTGGTGATTGGGGTGGGGGAGTCTAGGGAGTCAGGGGAGGTGTCTCCCCAACCCGACCTGGCCCCTAGGCCTGGACTGTGCCCACCTGGACTCCCATGACCCAGTGCCCAGGCATGGGCAGCCCTGCTCTGCTCCAGGGAAGGGGTTTTGCCTGGCTCCAGGTGGAACACTCCACACCACCCAGTGCTTCCTGGACTCTTGGGGTGTCAGGGTGCTGGTGGTGTGTCTGCAAGCACCCACAAAGTGCCTGAGGATCTGCCCTTTGGGGTCACTCAGACCAGACTCTGACCCTGGCTCTCCTGGGGGGCTGGTGGGATGGAGAGACCGGCTCTGACCACTGTGGGGGGTGGAGGCTCTGGGGCCAGAGTTAACCTCACTGCAGCCCTGTGGAGATCTGTGTCACCCCCAACCACAGAGGAGACTGAGGCCAGAATGGGGCAGTTGTTGGCCCAGACCTTACCCCCCTGGCAGCCCAGGGAGGCACATGCCCTGGCACAGCGCCCCCAGAACCCAGAGGACTGAGATGGGGACAGTCAGGGCACCCGGGAGTGCCTGCACTCAGGAGAAGCAAGAGGGTGAGGCCCCCAGGCCAGCCCTGTCAGGCTGTGCCCCTGCCCCATTTCATCCCCAAGCAAACCTGCGGGAAAACTGAGGGCTCCCACCCCTCCGAACCACACCTTCCTCTCAGCCCTCCCCTGCCCCCTCCCCCGCTTCCCCCACCTCTCCCCACACCCCCACCCTTCCCCTCCCCCTCCCACCCCTCCCCACTTCCCCACCCCCTACCCCTCCCATACACCCTTTCCCCCTCCCCCGCCCCTTCTCCCTACCGCTCCCCAGCCCATTTAACTGTGCAGTGCTCACCCCACTCTGACTTACTCTATCATTTACTTAACTTGCAGAAAGCTTTCTTCCTTATGGAGCAGAGCCCGCCCCCGGCCCCCTGCGCAGCCCCTCCAGCGCACCAGCGCCGCCGCCGCCGTTTCCGAGCTGCGCTCACACCCAACCGCCCGGGAGTAACAGGTCCCGGCGCGGTGCTTCTACGCGTGTCCCGCGGCGTCCCAGCCAGAACGTCTCACACACTGAGACACACATCTGGAAGTGCCACCTCTCAACACCCTCTACCACTCACATCCGCAGTCACGTGTCCCAGCCTGGGAAGGAACGAGGCCCTCCTCACCCCCGCCCTCAGCGCTGGAGGAAAGCCTCCTCCGGCGGCAGGGCAGGGGTACAGGTCAGGGACCATCGCCCTCGGCCACTAGGGCTCCTCCAGCTCCTTCCCCCGCTCCACACTCTGGGGGTGCCCTGGGATGGGGAAGGTCAGCTGTGTTGTGGCCCCAGACAGGGGCAGTGGAGCTGGGCTGATCTCCTGGCCACGCGGCGGGGGTGCTTCACTGCTGATGGCCGGGTGAAAAGCTCTCCGTCCACCGCCTGTGTCTGGGGTGGATGAGCAGGGGACTGTAAGGGTCGGAGTCAGCTGAGGCGACAAGAAGGAAGAGCCGCCTGGGAAAGGAATCAGAGAGCCCTCAGGAACTGGGGTGAGGGCACCGCGGAGCCACAGGCGGCTCCTGCCTGGAGCTGAAGAGGAGAGACCAGAAGCACGAGGGAGAAGCTGGGGTCAGGCTCTGGGTGGGCCCTAACCTCGCCGCTTGTGTTTAAAACCCCTTCTGCCTCAGGGGAGCAGAGGGCATCCGCTCGCTCCCTCTGTGTCCTCAGCCCTCCCTGGGGCACCTGTGCCCTGCAGAGAGGGGATGGTGAGGGGGTCCCCGCCCCTCCCCTGGGTCTGTCACTGAGGAAGAAGGGGCAGTGGGACCATCCTTAGCAGAGCAACTGGGCACCTGGGCATCATCGGCTGGCCTCTGGGGCCCCACTGGCCCTGTTGAACCACCCCGAGGACAGTCCCTTCTCCCCTATGCCCAGCCCCCATGCCCAGCCCCTCATCTGCAGAACAGGCCATTGCCACCCCAGCACGAATCCCAGGAGGCCATCAGGAGATCTGGAATCTGGTGCATGCTGGACACTCCACAACAGTCCTGGGCCCTCTCTGAGGACAGGGCAGGATGGAGGGCCATCAGAGGAGGGCGGTGGGAGAGGAGGGAGGCCGGTCTCCTGGGGGGTGGGACCAGACTGGAGCCAGGTGAGTGTCCAGGTGGAGGACATGGAGGAGGCCCAGGGGCGAGAGGGAAGGAGCCCAGGGGAGCTGGGATGGGCTGGAGCACGGTGGTCTGGGAACCAGGGGCCTTTGAGCCTGGCATGGCTGATCCCAGCTGGCCTCAGGCCCCGTCCTTTGGGTGTCAGCCAGCAAGGACTCCAGAGTCAGGGAGGCTAGCGTGGAGGCCGTGGTGAGGCTCACGGCAGTGCAGGGCCAAGAGGGATGGGAGTGGGGGTGGGCTGCTGCCGCAGGCAGCTGGAGCAGCCCTCCCCCTCGGCTCCTGCCAGCACTGGGCTGAGGTCCCACACCCAACGCCTGCTTCTTTCAGCACCACCCCCTGACTTTTGGGGGGGTCTCCCTGCAGGCCTCTCCATTCCCCACACTTGCCTCCTCCTGCGATCAACTCGGGCCCCAAAGAAAACCTGGTTTCTGCCCCCTGCCCTGTGACTTCAGTCCGAGAGCGCCCTAGAAACGCAACTCAGGCATCTGCATTTTAGCAGGGTTCTAGCCGAGTCCTGAGAATGTTCCGACCCGGTTCTCCTCCCTCGTCGAGGACGCAGGGTCCACCTGGAAGCTTCCTGAAGGAGGGGACGGGGACGAAGAGGAGCCGGGGAGCAGCCCTCCGCCTCGGCCCGTGCACCTGGCCGGCCCCTGGCTGGCCCTAGCCCGCAGTCGGCGCCCCATCCTGCCCTCCGCCCCGGCCCCCAGCCTTCTTTCCTCCAGGGTCGCGGGCTAATCGTCTGTGACAGCCCCAGCCCCCAGCAGCTGAGCGGTGTCGCCGTGAATTAGGCAGGCGCTGAGCCCGCCAACAGCAAATTACTCGTCGCTGCGGCGCCGGCGGCGACAGCCTCGTGAACAGCCCGGGGCACGTGTGCCCAAGGCTCGGGCCGGGTGAGGGTGGGGGGGCGCGCCCCGAGGCCGCCGTTCCCAGCCGTCCCCGCAGCTCCCCCACTCCTAGCACGGCAGCCCCAGCCTTTCTGCCGCCTCCAGCCCTTGCCCTTGCCCACCCCAGCCTGGCCCCCAACCCCCGGACCTCGCCCACCTCCGCTGATCTGCTCCTTCGGAGCTCCGCCCGCAGGGTTAGGAGCGCGCCTCCGCCTTCCGGGCCGGCGCTCCCCTGCCGGCGACGGGGAGCCAGCGCCGGCGGCCTCCCCGCTCCTCCGCCCCGCACTTGCCCAGCTCAGGCCCTGGCTCCCAGGCCCTGCCCGGCTGGCCCCCAGCGAAGTGTCCTCCGAGCCCTCTGGGGTGGGGCTCCGGCTCTAAACTCTGCCTCCTGGGGATGCTGCAGCCCGGCCCCCCTCCCCCAGGGGCCATCACCCTCCGCTCCCTACGCAGCACCCCTCCCTGAGGTCATCGCAGGCAGCCCCACCCGCAAAGAGCTCCTCTCATCGCCTCATCCCACCCCTTCCGGCTACCTTCTCCTACCCCAGATCCCTCCGCCAGGAAAGTTCTATCCCAGTTCTTGGGGCCCCAGGTGTCAGTGGTGGGTCTCTGCTGGCTCCCCCCGCCCTGCGCCAGCCCCTACAGCTGGTCTGCGCCCAGGGCTGGAGGGCTGCCTCCCACCAGAATAGGACCAGGCAGTGGGCTCCCTACTCCAGGTCTGACCTCACCTCCAAGAATAGGCCTGGCGCGCACTAGGTACCTAGCAGATAGTTCTGAGTGGATGAATGAGCCCCCTCCCCTGGAGCAAAGGAGGCCTTCTTTTTCAGGCTGGCCCTTCTCCACCCCGGCCGGTGTTCCCTGGCTGTGAGGTGAGCTGGGCTTGTACCTGGCGAGCAGGGCTGAGTTCCTAGCACCCTAACAGGGTCTCCTCAGCGAGCAGGTGGGGGCCACTCTGGGGCCTGGGGAACTGCTGACCCAGGGAGGCCCCAGGGGTGTGAGCAGGCTGGTCCTGTGGTCAGAGCTGCAGGCAGGGTGAGGTGTTCGGCAGGGGGACAGCTTTGGACTCCCCCAGGGCTGACTGGTGGCCCTTCCCTGTCGCTCAACTGTCCCCTCCAAGTGCTGGGGATGCCGCAGCCTGTCATCACTGTGGCCAGCTCAGACCTCCCTCATGTCTGCTCCCGGGAGCAGCTAGAGATGAGGAGACCCAGGCCCCCATGAATGTGGCTGAGTGTTCGCCCATCCTGGGGAGGGGGAGGCCAGGGAGGAAGACACCTTGGCCTTGCCCAGCCCCACCCTAGGATCCGCTATAAATAGGAGGCCAGGGAGGGGCCTCCAGACAGTCCCCTGCAGAGGGCAGGGCTGCTGTGGAAATGGAGAGGGGCGGGGGGGGGGGTGGGGGTGGGGGTGGGGGTGGGGGCTGCAAATGGAAGTGAGGTGCCCCCAGTACAGAGCCCCTTCCGTAGGGCCAGCAGCTGGGGAAGGGGGCCAGAGCCTCTCTTGGTCTCTTGGAATCCCAGCTCAGGGTTTTTGCTGGAGCCCTTAACCAGATGCAGAGGGTGGGCAGCTGCGGCATGTGTGAGTGTGTGTTTGGGGTGTAAGGACCCCTGCACAAGTGGAGGGGGAGGCCTGGCCGGGTGCTCTGCTTTTGGGGCGGGGCTTGAAATGCTGCCGCCTCCAAAGGCCCGGGCAGGCCCTGGGCTGCAGGAGGCGGAGGAGGGGTGGGGTGGGGTGCTGGTGAGCGGCTCTCAGCTCAGGCAGCCTCCCTGGGCCGGGAGCTGGGGCTGTCGGTGCAGGTGGCCCTGGGGATCCCAGCGGGGAGTGGTGGGGAGTGGTGGGCACTGGAGCAGCCCAGGGGAGTGTGTGTGAGCCACAGGGGTGCGGCCATCTATTTGTGGGCTCTGTGTGTCGTGTGTGTAATGAGTTGACGTGTCGTGTCCAGCGTGTCTCTGTGTGTGCGCCTCCCTGTCCTCTCCAGGGCCATACACTTGGCCCCCAGGCCTCAGGAGGGTGACCCTGGCCCCCGGAAACACTGTGTGTCGCCCCCCAGATCTGCTCTAACATCCCAGACCCCTGGAATTGCCTCCCCTCTTTCCTCCAAGCTCTCAGACGTCTCTCTCCGCTCCTGGCAGAGCTGTCTCCTTGGTCCAGCCTCTGGTCCCCTCTGGACATGACAGAGTTTGGACTCACACTGAATGAAGGTCACAAAGGAGTGAAAAACGAATCCCCCCAAGGCGGGTGCAGGGTGGGGGGTTGGGGCCCAAGGCTGCGTGCATGCATGTGAGGTGCAGCTTCTGTCTGCAGGATGGCTCAGGGAGCCTCCTCCCAGAACCTCCTCCTGCCCCACCCGAGGCACTGGGATTGGCCGAGCCTGGGATTGGCCAGCCAGGAGGTGAGGGGCCACCAGGCCCGTGAACGTCCTGTGGGCACCACAGCCCAGGGACCTGGGCACTGAGTGGGGGCATGTCCTGCAGCCTGGACGGGCAGTGCCCTCTACCCCAGGCCTGGGCCCTTGCTGCCCCGCCAGGTCCCTCTCAGCCTGGTCCAGGTGGCTCCAGGATCTTGGTACAGTCACTGCCCCTCACACCTACAGGGACGCGAGTCACATCACAGGCACACACATGGATATAGACACACCCGAGCACTGAGCACGCCCGAGGTCCCCAGGTGCAGTGAGGTGGCGGCCCTCCACCAGTCACCTCCCTCCTGGACCCCCACTGGCTGCAGCGATCCTTCCAGGGTGGGCAGAGGTTCAGTCCCCAGCACCTATGGGGGCGGCGCCCGGATAGAGGGGGGGCCCTGAGGGGGCACATGGAGGGATCTGCTCTGCTCTCCGCAGGCTGCCTCCTGCAGGAGGTCATGCATCCCTTCTAAAGCTTTCTGGAAAAGATTTGTCTCAAAACTCACACATGAGCGTTCCTTCTGTCTCCTGGAATAATTTCCATGTCTTGTATGTTCATTTGTCTTCTTCATTTTATCTTAGAGGGAACACTGGGGCAGGAGTCGGGGGCGAGGAAGGAAAGAGGGAAGGAGGGAAGAAAAAGAAAATAGAAGAGGAAAGTGAAACCAAACCCGCACACAGGCCGTGCTCCAGCCAACCCGCCCCGCAGAGGAGCCCAAGCAGGAACCCGAGCTGTGAGCTGCAGCTCGCTCTATGGGTGGGGTGGCCCCTCTTTCCAGGCCTCCCCAGCCCCAGCGCTGGATCCAGGCCCTGAGAACTGGGCTCTGGGAGGCCTGGGGTGCTGCAGGGAGCCTGGCTGCCTCCCCCTAAAGAGTACTGTCAAGCCCACTGTCCTCCGCCCTCAACCTGCTTTCTCTGCTAGGACTCCCCAGTGGTTCCTTGGGCGACAGCAGTGAAAACTAAGATGCCCTCACTCACACCGGCCAGCAGCCCAGCCCTCCCGAGCACCCAGACTCTGGACCCCTCCTTGGCCAGGCCAGCAGGGACCTGGCGCCCCCTGGCCATGCTGCATGGCCCCTTCCCAGCTACCCTGAATTCATCCCCATCCCTGCATTTCTACTTCTCTCTGCAGCAGCAGTTCTGCCCACGGAGAGAGAAGCCTGCTCCCTCCTGGGGTGCTAGGGTGCTCAGGCTGTGTTTGGGGATTTTGCTGAAGTCCTCCCAGAGACCCAGGCTCCTAGTTCTAAGTTTCATTCTAAAGCAAAGAGGGAGGGGGCGGCCCTTGGTTTTGCTCTACCTCTCGGAATCAGACTCTGAGACCAACTCGGGACATCCTCTTGGGGACCACAGCTCTCCCAGCCCAGAGAAGGAGCTGCTGCCCCCAGACAGAAATGCGAGGTGCTCTGCCGAGGCCGATGGGCTCCAAACTGTGCAAACCATAGGGTTCACCGGACCCTGCCCCCATCCCAGTGTGGACAGACATACTGGTCAAGCACCCTGCGCTGACCCCAGGCCCCCAGGGTGAAGTTTCTGGGTGCCACCCTGCCTGCTGCTCCCGCAGTCCAGGCTTTGGTGCTGCAGGTGGGAGACCACAGGCTCAGAAGAGCTGAGGACAGCGCTTGCCCTGCCCGGGACACATTGTGCTGCCAAGGGTGGCCTTGAGCATGGGGTGGTGTTGGGTTGTTGCGGGGGTCGGGGGCCTTGCAGCGCGGTCTCCTCCCTGCGGCTGCCTTCCAACCCTGACAGCAGCCTTTTTAAACAACTCTGGTCACTACCCCGTCAGCCAGGACGGTCACCCAGAGCTGAGGCAGGGCTTAGTTCGGGAAACTCCTTTTCTTTCTATTCAGGAAGAAATACGGCAGAAACGAAAACCACAGAAAAACCAGCCAGGTTCCAGTGACTTTTGGGTCTAAATGAATTTATTTTGTGTGTTTTTTTCTTTCTTTCCTCAGTTTCTTAGCAAATGAAAAAAGAACCCAACGAAACCCCACAATACAATAAAACTTGCAAGGAGTGGTGTCTCCCAGGCCCCCCATGAGCAGGCGCTGAAGGAGCATGGGCTGGGGTGCAGGGGTGCCGTTAGTGGCTGGGGCTTTCAGGGGCCAGAGCTCAGCCTTCCTCCCTCTCTTCTGGCCACTCCAAAAGTGATCGGGTTGTTTAAAAAAGCATCCACAAACAAAACGAAACACATTTTAAATGAAAATAAAAACACTTTCCACCCGACCCCATGCCAGGAGATTCAGGCGAAACCTCCTCTTTAAAAAAATTTTTTTCTGCTAGAAATACTGTGCATTACTTTTTTTTTCTTTCACTTCTCTTGAGGGTTAAAATATATTTCCCCAGGAGTCATAAATATGATCTGGTGCATAGAGAAATAGCAGCACGGGAGTCCCGGCCAGCTCCCACCCCCTCCCCCCGTGGAGTACAGTAGGGCAGCAGGACTGAACACAGCATAGGTAATGCTCCTTTGGGTCAATCTCTAGGGGACGCCAGTGGAAGGGTGGGGGGCAGGCGGCAAGCGGGCAGGCAGGGGCCAGGACCCTCCGAGCGAGCGACACATGCTGGGACACACGGACATCCGAGGGCAACCCCGGCGGGAAGGAGGGAGCTTTCTCCGGGGTTTCCTTTTCTGATCACCGAGCAAAATAAATATAAATACTTTGAAAATAAAACCGCTTCAAAAAGGAGTACAAAAGGCCTGGGAACGGAGGCCGAAAGAAAGAAGACCAAGGGTGCGGGGCGGCGCGGGCTGCCCGCGGCGGTCCGGGTGAGATCGGGTACACAAACGCGCTCCACGTATGTACAAGCGGACGCCAGGAAGAGCTTCGACCCGGTCCAGCTTCCTGGGAGTCGCCGCGCTCCGAGCAGAGGAGTTGGGGCAGCGTCGGGACGGCGACCCGCGAAGGTGTTTAGGCCGGGAACAAAGAGGCCCGCCGAGGGACAGGCCTCTGTCCGGCGCCTGCCGACGAGGCGTGGGCCCGGCCCGGCCGGAGGCGGTGGCACTCAGGCGGGGGCCCGCGCGCTGGGGTAGCTCGGCGCGGCCGCAGTGCGTCCTCGCCCTGAGCCTTGGAGTCCAAGTTCAGGCCTCCGGCCGCCCGCGCGAGCCTCTACCAGGCGGCGGCGCGGGCCCTGGGCCCCGCGCTCACAAGAAGAAGTCGGGCGCGCCCTTGGCCCCGCCGGGCCCGGCCTGCGGCGGCGAGGACTCCCGCGGGAAGCCGGCCCCGCCCGAGCCCCCGGGGCCGCCCCGGCCGGCGAGCTTCTCATATTTCTCCTTGTACAGGTCCCGCTCCTTGGCCAGGCGCCCCACTTCCAGCTTCAGCTGCTCCACCTGGCTCTGGAGCTGGCACTTCTCGCTCTCCAGAATGTGCCGCTGCTGCACCCGCTTGAAGCGGCACGACTGCGCGTAGCCGCGGTTCTTGAGCGTGCGCCGCTTCTGCTTCAGCCTGATGACCTCCTCCTTACTGAAGCCGCGGAGCTGCCTGTTCAGCTCACGCACGGACATGGACACCAGCTGGTCGTCGGAGAAGCGCTCCTCCAAGCGCACGTGGTGGCTCGTGCCGCCGCCGCCGTGGCCCGCGCCTCCGTGGTGCTGGTGGTGGTGGTGGTGATGGTGGTGGGCGGCGTGGTGGTGGTGGTGGGCGGCGTGGTGGGTGCCGTGGTGGTGGCCGGCACCCATGTCGTCCGCGCCGCCGCCGCCCGCGAAGCCCTGGCCCCGGAAGGCCTCGTAGGCCGCAGCGGCCGCTGGGTGGTGCGCGCCGTGGTGCCCAGAGTGGTGGCCGCTTCCGATGAGCGCCTCCACCGCGTCCTCGGGCGTCAGGTTGAGCGCCTCGGGGTTCAGGTGGTGCTGGTAGCCACTCATCCAGTACAGATCCTCCAGCGCCGGCTTCCCCGAGGCGCCCCCGACGGCGCCGGGGCCCCCACTCGCCTGCCCGGGGGTGGCCCCGGCCTGCGCCGCGCCGCTGCCGCCCCCCGCGCCGCCGCTGGTGCCGGGGCTGGGCGCGCAGAAGCTGGGCGAAGAGGGCACGGAGGAACACGGTGTGCTGAGCGGCGTCGAGGACAGCGAGCCGGGCGGCAGTCGGTGGCAAAACCGCTCGGCCTCGGGCGGCTCCTTCTTCACCTCGAACTTCATCAGGTCGAAATCGTTCACGTACTCAATGGCCAGCGGGCTGCTGGGCAGCTCGGCGCCCATCGCCAGCTCCGCGGCCATCGCCTGGGGGGCCCCGCCGCCTGAGCCCCAACGGGAGCCGGGGCGGCGGGGGCCGAGCCGCGGGCCTCCCCCCCCCCCTTCCTAGGGGCTGTGGGGTCCGGGCAGCGAGAGGCGCGGGCTCCGATCTGAAGCGCGTGGGGAAAAGTTTCACGCAGCCAACTCTCGGGTGGCCAATGGGCACGCCGCCGGTAGGGCCTCTCGCGCAACCCTGGGTCGCTCCCCAGCGGATGCAGGCCGGCCGCGGTCCCCTGTCCCGCCTCCAGCGGCCAGGCGGTGCCCGGGCGGTCGGCGGTGCAGCCACCGCCGCCGGCTGCTCGGGTTCCCCGCGCTCCGCCCGCGCACGGCCGGCCCCGCCCCTACCGCCAAGCTCCGCGCCGCGCGCTCCATTTTATAGGGCCGGGAGCCTGGGCCCGCCTCTCTGGGAGGAGTACGTGCCTCCGGGCCAATAAGAGCCCCGGACCCGGTGCTTAATTTGAATATCCCCATGGCAACCCGGAGCCCAGCTGTCAATCTCCAGCGGGGAGCAGCTGTAGAAAGGGGTGGTGACCCGCCGCCCGGGAGAGAAGGGGCAGGGCCCTCTGGTGGCCGTCTCGGAGGGCTGCACGGGCAAGGCCTGGGGCGCTGGGGGCGCGTGGGGGTCGCAGGGCCAGGCCTGCGGCCTCCGGGGCCTCGCGTCCGCCACGGAGTGGCCAGAGCCTCGGGGAGCGGGGGTTGCTTCTCGGTTACCTCATCCCCGGCTGGCTGTGACCCCGCAGCCCCTTCCCAGGATTTTTTCCGACGGCCCATCGGGGAGCCCGCGTCCAGCCTGCTAGCGTAGTGGCGCCGGGACATTCTGGCCTCTCGAAACGGGTGACGCTGCGCGGCCTGGCCGGGCGCTGCGCTGGAGTGCTGGTGCACTGGTTATTTTTAGCTTCGCGGTTCAGTCGGGTTCAGGAATTCAGTCAACAAAGTTGCTGGCACCTCGCTGCGGTGGGATTCACCGCCGGATGCCCGGTGCCCCCGCTGTGCGGTGCAGGTGGAGAGGGAGTCGCGCGCGGACCAGCGAAGCGGGGAGCCAGGGACCCGAGCATGGGGGCCGGAGCCTGCGCGGCTGGTGAGGCCTGAGGCTCCGGGACTGGACCGACCCGGCACGGGCAGGGCGCAGGGACTGGCCCAGGGCCGGAGGACTGCCAGGACAACACCACATTAGGAATCGGGCCCCAGCTGCCCACTCGCCCAGATCCGGCCTCCTGGCAGGGAATGGGGCCCGGAGCTAGGTGGGGGGGGATAGGGGGGTGGGCGGAGGTGGGAGGCCTCCAGAGCCAGAAGCCACGAGCCAGATTGGGGAGTAGAGGTGGCTGGCTCCCCAGGGCTTGGTGACTAGGTAGTGATCTGTAGAGCCGCATGTGTGCCCAGAGCAGGGGGCCTCTTGGGTTAATTGAGATAGGAGGGCATGACCCAGAGAGTTCTCCCCCCATTCTCTATACTATTATGCCTTCTACAGTTGAAAAATTTCATTCTTAAATGCCACCAAGCATCCATGCACAGAAGAAAAAGTCTGGAGGGACTAGAGGCAGGACGCCACCAGGGGCTGCCTAGCCATGTGCTGGGGGCATTTATCTACCAGGGTTTCTACCTTGTTCCTCATGAGGGTCCAGCATTTTATAGGAAAACTGTCACAATGGGGAATGAAACCCCACTTTTTAAGGTATCATGGGGGTGGCCCGCCTCCTCTCCCCTCCCAGAGGGCAGAACACAGGCCCCGGCTGGGTGCTCAGGCACTCAGCTACATGGGTTACCAGGTTCGGGGCTCCCTTTAAAGCCCTTGGCGTTCAGAAGGAAGCCACAGCTCAGAGGGGAGATACCGCGTGGCAAGCAGGTGGTCCATCTGCCTGTCGGAGACGGAGTGAGCCCTTGCACTGGCCACCTGGTCCAGCAGTATGGCTTTAGCCAGGCCGCTGGACCAGGCAGGAGTGTGGTCCAAGCTTGGGAGGGTGCTGGGTGGAGCCAGGCTGGTGCAGGCAGGGGTCCCCATCACAGCTCCTGGTCCCAGGCTAAGGGCCACTGACCGCAGCCATTCCCCAGCTCTGTGGCACCCCTGTCCCATCCAGTCGCCATGCCTTGTCCTGAGAGGTGCAGAAAGGCTGCTGAGGCCAGAGAGGCCTTGCGGAACAGTCTCCCCCACCCCCCTGCCCCAAGCCCACCCTGAACCTCCTCGAGGCCCGCGCTCAGCCACACTAAGTCAGGGACAGCTGCCCCGCATCTGATCTCAAAATGTGTTCAAGGGTGCTGGGCCAGAGCCGGCCAGCACCTTGCCCACTCACACTCACAGGCCTCTCACTGTCCCCAGGGGAGAGGGACCCAGTGCAAGGCCAGCTGGCAGAGACTGCACTCAGAAGTGGGAAGTGGCACAGGGGCCCTCGGGCAGCCTGGGACCAAGCAAGGCACCCATGTCCCTGACTGTCTCGGGCCCTCGGTAAGTTCTCTGGTCCTGGGCTTGGCCTCGGGTCAGACTGGCTTCCCAGAAGTTCTCTGGGCCTGCAGAAGCTTCTGGAGGGCGGAGGGGGCCTCTGAGTCTGCTCCCTGGCTTCTCGTGGTGGTGGCTGAGCCCTCCTCTGTCCTGAGTCACTGCCAGGGGGCTGGGGAAGGGGCTGAGAGCTCCCATACACAGGCCCCAACTCCCCAGCGCCCTGTACTGCAGGCAAGACGGGCTGTCCCAGCTCAGGGAAAGTCTGCCCCTTCCTGACTCGGGTTGCGGGCTTCAGGGTCACTCCTTTCTCTTCAGAAACCTCCTCTTCGCCACTTGCGGGCAAGTTCAAGGAGGGGCTCTCAACTGGGTCTCAGGAGCAGAGACTGTGAAGGCCCAGGTCTGCCTCCTCTCTGCCACGAAAGGCTCGCAGACCCGAGACAGCACTCAGGGGTGTTGCGGGCCCAGCCATGGCTCTGTCGACCAGCAGTGGAGCCAGCAGAGGATGTACCAATTCCATGTGGCCCAGAGAAGACTCCCTTTCTTCTTCGCCCTCTGGGGACCCCCGCCCATCACCGCTGTGCAGGAAGTCAGCACAAGCCCAGCACCTGCAAGCAGTGCTGCTCTCCTGAGTCCTGTGGGGCTACGGTCTCAAGGTTGTGGGCAGGGGGGCTGTTGTCTGGAGGCTCCTCTGGGGAAAGATGCCCCCAAGCTCTCCCAGGTTGTCCGGACCATTTCTTGGCATCTGAGGAGCCAAAACCTTGGGCTCAGGGGGTTGGCGGCCACCCTGGCTCCCCATACCTGATGACTGCCCTAGAGAATCCAGGCAGGTGGAGGGGCCCTCCCACCCCATGGGGAGGGGGCCCTACAGAATTGGAGACGGGAAAGGCCGAGGGGCCTGGCCTGATGCGGGGGGATTGGAGCCTGGGGGGTGGACCCCGGCACCACCCTCAGGCAGTGCGGCGCCAAGGTCCCAGCTCAGTGCCCTGGGCTCTCCGCAAATGCAGCTGCAGGGCACACGCGCCATCACTCAGTGCTGCACTGCAAGGTCTGCCCTGGCCCAGCAGTCACCCAGCCGCCCAGCCTCATGGAAGTCATAAGGCGAAGCCACAGGAGTCCTCGTCGGGAACAGAGGCCCCCACTCCCCAGGCGGGGCTCAGAGGAGCTATGCAGGCTCAGGCACGGCACGGCTGAAGACCCAGCAGCCCCACTGTCCTGCCAGGAGCTCCTTCCTGGGCTCAGACAGTGAGGGGTGGGTGCCTTCCTCACCCACTACCACTACCTGGGGAGGGCTCAGGCTGCAGAGGAGCCAGGAGAGGCAGGGCCCTTCCTCCCAGGGGCCCAGCTGATCTGCCCTTGGCACAGGGAGCAGAGTGACGGTGACACCCTCCCTGCCAGGAGCAGGGGGTCTGACCAGGCTGAGCCTAAACTGACAGGTCCTCAGGGCTCACGGGGTGCGGGCCTGCAAGGTAGGAGCCCAGGAGCACAGGGCAGTTGTTGGCAGGGCTCCCCCTGCACCCTGGGGTGCCCAGCCCTTTTTGAGCCATCCACACTGGCCCACAGCTGTCAGGCCAGCTGCCTCAGGGTGCTGGGCTGTGCGTGGGCAGTGGGCCCGGGAAGGAAGTACACCTGGGGGTGCAGAGTGGCTGGGGAGACCCTGGAGCACAGCGCTGGTCCTGGCCAGGTGGTGGGCGGCCAACAGGAGGGGCCCAGCACCCGTTAGTCTTTCGGGAGCGCCCCCCGCAATGGATACACCTGCCCACCTCCTGTCTAGCTGGTGTCCACCTTGTAGTTCCCTCCTCTAGTATGGAAGGAAGCGCAGGGAGGTCCATGGTGGGGACAAATGACCGAGTCTCCCTCGATCTCCCGTCTGTCCAGGCAGAGGAGGGAGGATTGAACCTCGGGCCTCCCATCAACAGAGGCTTCTCTGCTCCTCTGTGGTGGAGCCGACCGTGGAAGTCAAGGGCAGCCTAGGGAGGAGGTGAGGGAGGCCTCAGTGGCCCCCAGGCCGTGCCCTGCTGCCTGCTCCTCCTGCCAGCCTTGGCCAGGAGGACGAGCCAGGTAGGGGGCTCAGCCCTGGCCCAGGCGCCCGGCCAGGCAGGCTGCTGCCCCAGCTCTGCCGGGTGCTCGCTGTCAGCATTCAGCCCAGGGGCCTCCGCCTCCCCTACGCCAACCCTCGCGGTTCCTCCAAGGTGTGGCTGAGGCCACCACTGAGTCCCAAGGGGCCAAGGACCCGGGGCCCTGCAAACATCTGCCCAGGTGTGTGGCCGAGCGGCCGGGGGCCAGCTGGAGGAAGTAAGCGGGCCCATAGTGGGGTCCACTCAGCTCCCTTCCGGGCTGGGGGCCCATTCTTCACAGTCAGGTCTGACTCCGGTCTCCACCATTCTGCTGAACTAGCACAAGTCAGGCCCCAGAGACAGGGCTTGGGACCCTGCGTGGTGGTACCAGTGATAAGCACAAGACAACAGGGCCCCTGCTGTGCTGGACCGTGGGCCAGCGCATGCTGAGGCCAGGCAGGCCCCTCACCATGGCCCCGCCTGGCTCTTGTCTGCAGGGCTGCGACAGAGACGTGCCGTCCCACAGGCCCTCGCCTTGGCCCAGGGGGGCAGTATCCATGGCCCTGAGCCAGGGACAGCCAAGGGGCCTTCTTCGGTCAGCGGGACCCTTGAGGAGGCGGTGTGGGCAGAGGCCTGGGCTGCGCCTGCATGGGCACCCTCACACCGTCAGCCAGTGCTGGACAGCGCTCTCCAGCAGGGCCGGGAGGAGCAGGGGGACAAGCAGCCGCCCAGCCGACTCCCCCACAGGAGGCGGGAGCGGGGCTGCAGGCAGGGATGCCAAGGGTGACCCGCCTGTGGAGAGGTGGTTTGTGGTACAGATCCCGGGTGGCAGCCCGCTGATGGGGATGGAGGCAGGCGGGGGCGGGGGCACCCCAGGAGCGAAGCTGTGGGCACATGCTTGAGGGGAGCACACCTCACTTGCCTGGGGGTGATGGGCAGACATCCTGAGCAGCCCAGTTCCCCTCTAGGCCAGGGCTGGATCCTGTCAGGGCTCCGGGCTGAGGCTGTCCCTCTCAGCCAGCTTGCTCAGGTGCCCTGGGACTGGGGACAGCTCGGGGGGGATGAGTTGTCCCCTCTGTCCAGTGGCCCTGGGCCATCCTCTGGCCCTGCTTTGGCCCAGCTGTGCTCCCGAGAGGCCCTGGGGAGGGGCTCTGGAGGAGAGTTCTGCTTGGGGGAGGTCCTGTGCCTGGTGCCTGGTGCCTCCAACAAGCCCCCAGGGCCCTCCTGGGCCGCTCCCAGCCACAGAGCACTGGCCTGGTCGTGGGGGACAGGCCACCTCAACCTGTGCCACCCTGGGGTGGCAGGGAAAGGCTGCGTCCCTGCCCAGAGGCCGGGCCAGGTGGGCAGGCGGGGGGCCCTGGAGGAGGCTCTGGGGCATACCCCTCACCTTCCCCTCAACCTCAGGCCTCCAGGTCCCCCTGGGTGGCACCCCGGGGGAGGCGCTGGGACCTCTGGGCCCTGTGGGTCCACCTGCGCTGTGCTTAGCAGGCCAGGCAGCAGAGGCGATGGTCGGGACAGCCAAGCAGACACAGGACAGAACCTTTATTGCTGAATACAAGGTACCCACCAGGGAGGCCCACCCGGCAGTCTCTCCTGCAGCAAAAGGCCTGTGGGAGGACAGGGCAGGCATTGCATGGGGGAGCCCTGCTGGGCACCCCTCGGGGCAAGGCTGAAGGCCCAGGGGTGGGGAGGTGGGTGGGGCCCATCCTGAGGGGGGCCAGGCATGGGTACTGGTCACACAGGGCTGAGAGCCAGGCGGGCAGGGGGCAGCCCTGCCGCCCCTGGGGGCGCTCTGTGGCAGGCGCCCCTCGTCCAGGACAGTGGCGGGCGGAGCCTCCTTCCTCTCGGGTTGGAGCTGAGGTAGGTGTGGGCCGGCCCCCTGGGCCCTCACAGACGTGGCTTGATATGCAGCGACTTCCCTATTCCAAGAGGGCCAAAGGTCAGGCACAGGAGGGCCCCCTCAAGGCCTCTGGGTCAGGGGTCACTCAACACTGGGACGGGGCTGGGACACCACCCACTGCCTGGCAGGGGTCCCACGTTGAGCAGGGTCCAGGGCTGGCCCTGGGCAGCAGCCTGCAGCTGAGCCGTGAGCACTGGGTGCCGGGAGCCCGCACACACAGCTCGGGCTCACACCTGGACGGGTGTCTGGGGCTGCCAGACGGCGCCTTCCACACGGAAAGCCAGGGTGTGTGG
Source organism: Antilocapra americana (assembly GCA_007570785.1). NCBI lineage: Eukaryota > Metazoa > Chordata > Mammalia > Artiodactyla > Antilocapridae > Antilocapra > Antilocapra americana. The sequence continues at coordinate 302,165 of ML660780.1, forward strand.
GAGCAGCTGCTGGGGGCCCCGAGGCCCCGGGGACCGGCCAGAGCTCCAGGGCTGGGGCGGGAGAGGCTTCCCAGGCCCGAGCAGGCTGCCACCCTGGGCCCCATGCCCACTGGGCACCCTGGTGCCTCTCCCCACCGAGGACACTCCTGGCAGCCTAGCAGACTGGCATACCAGCTGCCCACAGGCCGGCACTGTCCGCGTGCCCCCTACAAGCTCGTGTCTCCTCCCGGGACCCCAATGCAGGGCTGAGGACCCCAGTCAGCTGCTCAGCCAGCCAGAGTCTCGGGCCCCCAGCCTGCTCCACAGGCCCCCAGGAAGCGGGCTGGCCTGAGTAGGGACGGACGGCCGCTGGGCCCGGGACGTGGAGGTCGACAGTCATCCCAACTTGCTTCCTCTGATTCTAGGGCTGGTTGCAGGGTTCCTCGTCGTAATTAAAAAACGAAAATTAAAACACTGGTGGCTTGGGGCTATCTGCTCCTTCCTCCCGCCCTCAAGGCGTCTTCCCCAAGGTGGGCCTGGCTGCAGCTTGGTGTCCCTGGCTCCGAGGCTGAGCAGGCAGCGTGCGAGCTCGCTCAGCAGAGCTGGGAGAGGAGGCTGCGGCAAGCATCTCCCATTAACGTTACGACCGTGAAATATGACAATAAAATGATAGCCGTATGGTCGCAAATTTGCAGCCCGCCGAGCTGCGTGGGGTTTATCGTCACTCAAACGCGCAGAGAGCTGTAAAATGTTTACAGAAAGGGTCGTTTGCAGCCATAAAATCCTCTTTTCTCTCCTAAACAAGGCTGAGTGGAGCCATTTACCAAGCCCCAAATGTTCATCGGGGGAGAGGAAACATCTGTTCTCTCCAGGAGTGTGCGGTGATCTTCCAGAACAAATTAACAGAAATGGGTGCTTTCTAATTAAATCAGCCCTCGGCTGGGCGGTCTGTGAGCGGCGCTCTGCGCCTGCACCTCGCGCCTGCCCTGTGGGCCCACAGGTGCACACCTGCCGTGCCAGAGACCACGCCACCGGCTCCCCAGGACCAGTGGGCCCCCAGGCTGACCCAGGGGGCAGAGGTGCAAGTGGCCAGAGCCAGGCTGCCTACCTGAGTCCTTGGAGGGGGCGCTTCTGGGGGCCCGGGCCCTGGGCTGGCCTCCAGGGCTGGGCGAGGACTGCAGGGCGATGAAGGAGGGCAGCTTGGAGAGGCCACCGGAGCCCGCTGCCACCTGCAGACACAGCTCCTCTGGCTCCAAGGAGGAGGAGGCAGAGGCGGGGCAGGGAGAGGGGTGGGAGGGGGAGGGGGAGGAGGAAGGGGAGGCAGAGGCCGCAGCTAACACCTGCGGGGAGGAGGGGGGCGAGGCTGAGCCGGCAGCCACGGAGCTGGGGGGGCTGGACATCCGTCTGGCAGGGCGCAGGGTGGCCAAGGACTTCCTGCAGGAATGGGAGGGGAGCCGGGGTTATGAGGGGGGTGGCGTGGGGCAGGCGAGGTCCAGAGGGTGCTGGCCCACCACCTGTACACCGCCGGGCCTTCCCCACCCATTTCTGCCCAGCAGCCATCAGGCATTGCCAAGCAGGTTTAAGGCGGGCCCGCGGGCCCAAGGACAGGCTGGTGACACTACGGGGCCTTCAGCGGCTCCACGCTGACACCGTCGTCACCTCCTGGAGCCTTCCCCGTCCACATGGGCTCCCACACACGCAGGCAGGGGAGCACCTGGTAGGGCCCAGCCACGAGCATCACCCAGGACCTCCCCCGCCCCTGGGGAGTAGGGTGGGTCAGGGATGCTCTTGGCTTGTCTGGGCTGAGGACCTGGGTGGGGCATCTCTGGAGGTCACTTCACCAACTTTGGACAGAGATGTCTTTGGGGGTGTAAAGCCCAAGGAGCTGGGCAAGGGGGTACAGGGCTCCCTCATGCCCCCACCCCGAGCTTACACGTGCTGCACCCACAGTCCCCATCACCTGGGCCCGTGGCTGGTGGAGGCCCTGCTCCTGGGGGGCGTGCTGCTGGGATCCGGGGCCATGGGGGTGGCTGCCCGCCGGCCCAGGCGCTTCGGGTTGCGGTGGAGCAGTTGGCATTGGGGGCCGCGGGGGCACACGCCTCTGCGGGAGAAGTCGGGGCACAGCAGCGTGTGCTTCTTCTTGCACTGTGGAAGAAGGGCACAGCTGGGCGAGCCAGCAGAGGCTTCGGCACCACGTGGGGGGCCCGCCTGCTCTACCCAATGGGGCTCACGCTGAAGGTTGCCTGTTGGGGGGCTGAGGTCCTCAGGCTAGAGAGGCCCCAGGGCGCTCACCCCTGCCCATCTCAAAGATGGGCAGGGTCAGTCTGAGGGTCAAGGGCACTGCTCTGGTTGTACCAGCACCACCCAGCTTGGCTCTGGGCCTGGAGTGAGGCTGGGGTGGGGATTCCCAGGGCACTAACTCCTCCTCCTGACTGCAGCCCACAGGTCCTGGCAGAGGACCAGGGTGGGGGGCACCCCACGGGGGGTGCACCATCATGCAGGTCGGGGCAACAGGTGGCCTCAGCTCTGCCCACCAGGCCCACAGGGACCACAGAGCCTGGACTCAAGGCCCGCCTCTCCATGGCCCCCCTGCCCCCAGGGCAGGAACTGCAGCCCTGCCATGTGCCTGCTTCTTGCCTGGTCCTCCTAGAGGAGGAGGCCTATTCTCCCACCCCCAAGGGCTGGCTCAGTGGGCACCACCCAGGAGGAAGCCACCCTCATGCTGACCCAGGTGACAGGTGACATGCTGAAAAGAGACCGAGATGAGAACCCCTGCAAGCAGAGCCCCAAACCACCCCATGCGCACTCAGTCAGCTCCATGATGTCTGACTCTGTGTGACCTCACGGACTGTGGCCCACCCGGCTCCTCTGTCCATGGGATCTCCAGGCAAGAACACCCAGAGTCAAGTTTAAAACCAGCCCTGGTGTCTGAGCAGCTCGAGGGTGCCCCCTGGCACAACCACTGGAAGTGTCACGGCAACAGCCTTGAGATCACTTCCTCCTGGACCCGTCACCCCACTGGGCACGTGTCCTCAGGGCCCCAGATGTCAGCCCGGCTCCTAGCACCCAGGACAAGGCCAGCCAAGGACCCCACGGAGCCTGTGCCCGCTCTGTGAGCAGGATTTGGGCACTGACGCCATTCCTGTCCCCAAACTCGGCCCTCAGCTGCCACCAGGAACCAGAGGCCCTTCACACTGCTGCCCGGGGCTGGTGTGAAGACAGGCAGGCAGCGCCTCTGCACCCGGACTGCCGCCCCTCCCTGTACCGGGCAGACCCAGCCCTGCTCCCTGACAATTCCCCCGAGTCAAGGGCCCTCTGCCCTGGGCTGGGCCAGCAACTTGGTCCTGAGCCTCAGTGGTCCCCTGGGTGGCACACTGCAGCGGGGTCTCGGGGAACAAGGGGTGTCTGGGCAGGCAGAAGGACGGGCAGGCCCTCTGGGTGGAGAGCCCACTCCGGGCTGGGTGCGGAGAGGTGGCCAGAGGGTGCTGTCTCTGTGCTGTCCCATGGTGGCCATGAACCCCACCGCTGCCCTGAGCCCAGGTGGCTCGACAGGAGCGACACACGGGAGGCAGGACCCAGCACAGAGGGGCCCGGTAAAAGGCAGTGCCTCAGTTTCCTCCCTGACTGCACAGTGCCATCTGTGAGCTACTGGGTCACGTAAACTCATTCCAGCTGTTTCTGTCTCACTTTCTTACGGTGGCACTAGAAAGTGTGGAATCCCACATGCGCTTCACATCCAGTTGACTGTGACTAGAGATGGCTGGTCTGAACTTACTGTCCTCCCAGAACAACCCAAATCTAGACTCAAACATAAAGAACCTTCTGAAATCATCCAAGAACTACTAAGCAGGTAAAATGATGGAGGAAAATCTACACAGAGACGTGGTGGGAGCAGGGCTGGTCTCAGACCTCAGAGGCCCCCGCCATCCTTAGAGCAAGGTTGCAGAGGAAGGAACAAGCCCAACACCCCTGCCCCCGTCCCGCAGAGCTGGAAATAAGGAAAATTCCTGAGGGTCAAGGGCACCGCCCTGGTTCCCCAGCCAAGAATACCAGAGTTGGTTGCCATTTCCTTCTCCAGGGGATCTTCCTGATCCAGGGATTGAACCTGGGTCTCCTGCATTGCAGGCAGATGCTTTACTGTCTGAGCTACTAGGGAAGCCAGGAAATAAAGAAAGTCACTGCTAAATAATGCGTCAGTTAAGAAGCAACAGAAATTAGGTGATATTTAAAACCAAATGACAACACTAACCCAACCCATCAAAGCTGATGGACTGGAGCTAAAGGAGTCCTTGGAGCAAAGCCCTCAGCCTCACAGTCTCATAGTAGCAGAGGGGAAACACCTCAAGTCAGAGTAAAGCAGAAAAATAAGTAAAAGGAAGCAGAGAGAAAAGGAACATATAAACAATATGAAGAATGACAAAAGTGTTGCCTGCTAGTGTTGCAGAAGGCAAAAAGATGTGAGATGATACAGTGAACAAATTCTAGGCCAATAAATTTGAAAACACAGACAAAATCTACAAATTCTAGAAAAATTGCCAAAAACTGACATTAAATCTGATGAATATTCCTATGACCATAAAGGAATTTGAATCAGTAGTTAAAAAAATAAGGCAAGCGCCAGCCCAGAGTTTCACGGTAGTTCTACCAGATATTCAAGCTCTGAGCCATCCAACCTCCCATGAGCTGGCCCACACAAGAGGACGCAGAGAACACTCAGCTCAGTCTACTTGGCCAGAGGGGTCTTAAAACTGGAACCTGACTGCAGCGAGATGATCAAACAACCTTTAGGCCGACTGCATAGACAACGATTCACAAGTTCTACGTAAATTATAAATAAACTGAGTCCTGAAATGTGTAAAAACACCATGTTAGGACCAAGCTGAGTTTATCTCAGGAATGCAAGGTTAGTTTAACATTAGAAAATCAGGGAAGAGAGATCAGTACGTTAGCAACCTAAGAGAAAGGAATCACGTGATCACCTCGAGAGGCAAGAAAGGAGAGTTTCATAAAATTCAGCATCAACTCAAAGTTTAGCAAATTAGCGATAGAAGGGAGCTTCCTTAGCTTAATATAGAACCTTCGAGAAACCATCACCATCAGTCACCAAGGGGTGCAGCTGGAAGCCCAGAGCCATGAGTTACTATCTCACTGGGCTTACAGGCAGGACAGAAAAAGAAAAGGCATTTAAACTCAAAGGAAGAAAATACAGTCATTATTTTCAAAAGATATGATTGTTTATGTAGAAAAACCCAAAAGACTAAGTCCCATGGATGAATGACTACAATTACTAATATAATTTAACAAGACTACTGGAAACAAAATCAATATTAAAAATCGTATGTCCGTAACCAATGAACAGGTGGGAAAATAACATTTAGAAACAAGCTCTTTATAATGATAATAAATATGACAAAAATAAATTAACAGAGATAAGACAAGCAAGAATTTTACCAAACAACGTCAAAGGAGAGTCTGTGTAACTAGAGACAGCGCCTTGATCACACACAGGAGGCTTGCTGTAGAGACTGCTGAGACCAGTTCTCACCAGCCTAAGGCAGAGTCGAGACAACCCAGATCCAAACTCCAACTCTAAAAACCTCGCCTGGAGTTTAAAACACATTACTGGAAAGATAAAGGGGCAAGAATAGCTAAAATAGCCACAAGGAAGAGAAAAGTGAAGGAATCTGCTTCCTTGTTACGACTTATCCCAAAGCTCGAATAACCGACAAAGGCCCCTGTAGTCAAAGCTGTGGATTTTCCAGGAGTCATGTATGGATGTGGGAGTTGGACCACAAGGCTGAGCACCAAAGAACTGATACTTTTGAACTGTGGTGCTGGAAAAGACTCTTGAGAGTCCCTTGGATTGCAGGGAGATCAAACCAATCAATACTAAAGGAAATCAACCCTGAATATTCATTGGAAGGACTCATGTTGAAGCTGAAGCTCCAGTACTTTGGCCACATGATGCCAAGAGCTGACTCATTGGAAAGGCCCTGATGCTGGGAAAGACTGAAGGCAGGAAGAGAAGGAGGTGACAGAGGATGAGATGGTTGGATGGCATCACGGACTCAACGCACATGAATTTGAGCAAGCTCCGGAATTGGTGATAGACAGGGAGGCCTGGCGTGCTGCAGTCCAAGGGGTCGCAAGGAGTCAGAAACGACTTAGTGACTGAACAACATCTTGGGACTGTTTAAATAAGACCCAGACTCATGTAACAGCCAAGAATCCAGGTTTCAGTAGGAACTGACTCCATACCAAGAGCTGTTGGCATGGGAACAGTGTATGTGGTGAGCTGGCTGTAAAGTTACAGGCAGATTTTGACTGTTGGGGGTGGGGCTGGGTTGAGGGGTCAACTGTATAGTATAGAGACTGAATCAGGTAATCATAAAATCTCCCAACCAAGAAAAGCCCAAGACTAGATGGTTTCAACAGGTGAATCCTACTGAACATGTAAAGAAGAATTAATACCTATTCTTCTCAAATTCCTCCAAAAACGCAGAAGATGAGAGAATAATTCCTAACACACAACAGCCAAACAAGCTATGAGGCTAGCCTTACCTTGGTTCCAAAAGCATACAGAAATACTACAAGAAAAGGAAGTTACATATCAATATTATTATGAATACAGATGTCAAAATCCTCAACAAAATACTATAAAACTGGACTAGCAGCATATTAGAAAGATTATACACTATGATCCAGTAGAATTTATCCTCAGAATGCAAAGATGGTTCAACACCCAAAAATCAATCGATATACTTGTGGTTGATCAATGTGGTCAGTATGTCTGATTGACCAGCTTAGTAGAATGAAGGGGAAAAAACCCACATGATCATCTCAACTGATACAAAAAAGATTTGGGCAAATACTATAAGATCCTGTCCATGTTAAATACCTAGAATAGGCACATGGAGACCAAATGTTGATCTGTGGCTGCCAGGAGGTGGAGAGAGAGGGGAGAACAAGGAATCACGGCCAACGGTTTAGAGATTCTGTTTGGGGCAATGAAAAAATTTTGGAAACAGATAGTGGTGGTTGTACAATATTGTCAATGTAATCAACACCACTGAACTGTACACTTAAAAATGGCAAATTATGCTACAATTAAAAAACTAAAAATGTAATACACCAAAACCCATAGTACTGTGCACTTAAATGCGTGGTTTGTATGGGATGTGAATTCCATCTCAATAAAGCTGTGAAGATTATAAAAGACCCTGACACTGGGAAAGATTGAAGGCAGGGGGAGAAGGGGACGACAGAGGATGAGATGGTTGGATGGCATCACCAACTCCATGGACATGAATTTGAGCAAGCTCTGGAGTTGGTGACAGACAGACAGGCCTGGCATGCTGTGGTCCATGGGGTCGTAGAGTTGGACACGACTGAGCGACTGGACTGAACTGAAAGCTTTGAAGAAAAGGATGGAGGAGCAGCTAGTAAGCACACCGCAACCAGGGAGACGCAAACCAAAACCATGGCGAGAGACCCTCTCACGCCCACCAGCATGGCTGCCAGGTGCTGGCAAGGATGTGACAGAGGAAACCCTCACTCCCTCCTGGTGGGGCTGGACGGGCAGCCTGTGTCCACAGCGAGACCCGCACACGTAGCCTCGCTCAGAACAGCCCCCTGAAACAACCCACGGCCCACCCCCAACAAGCAGAGAAACAGACTGTGGCCCCTACACACAGTGGTGCACTGCTCGAGACCACCACATGATGACCCTCAAATGCGCTGACAAGACAAGCCAGACGCCGAAGCCTGCACCGAGGACCCTCGTGTGCACCGCCCAAATGGAGGCACGTCCCTGTGTCTGGGTGTCCCGTGGCGGGGGGGAGGGGGGCCAGCGGCAGAGAAGGGACTGACCACAGAAAGGGCCGAGGGCGTCTGGGTGGCGAGAACGGTCTAACAGTGGGTGGCAGTGTCGGCTGCATGGCTCCGTAGACTTAGTGAGAGCTACTCTAAAGCCACACCTGCGACTGTGAACTGGAGGACATGTGCGCACGATTGTGATGGACCTGGTTTGAGCAAAGTGTCCCCATCAATCAGAGAGGAAGGAATGGAGAGCTCCGCGTGGCGGGGAGAGGCTTGCTATGTGCACAAAGGGGGCAAGGACACACTGCACACCAGACTCAGCAGCAGGGGCGCCGGGGCCCCCAGGCCGGCTCAGAGGGCTGGGCACGGTGACATCACCACAACCTCCCCTCCAGGTAAGTACCACGGCACCCAACTGCACACAAAGGACACGAGGCCTCCCCCCAGAGGGGGCTGGCCCGGGACTAAGCCCCACTCAGAGCCTCATCTTAAACCTTAATCCTGACGCCACATGCAGGCTCGCCTTGCCTGGGGTGGGAGGGGATCCTGGAGCCAGGGACACAGGGATAGAACCGAGAGGACCTGCCCATAAAAACAGGAAGGATTTCAGCCTGAGAAAAATATACCCCTGGGCGAGTTATCGGGCAGTGACATGGAAAAAGTCAGTTTTCATTCCAATGCCAAAGAAAGGCAACGCCAAAGAATGCTCAAACTACCACACATTTGCACTGATCTCACACGCTAGTAAAGTAATACTCAAAATTCTCCCAGCCAGGCTTCAACAATACCTGAACCGAAAACTTCCATAGGTTTAGGCTGGATTTAGAAAAGGAAGAGGAACCAGAGATCAAATTGCCAACATCCACTGGATCATAGAAAAAACAAGAGAGTTCCAGAAAAACATCTACTTCTGCTTTACTGACTACACCAAAGCCTTTGACTGTGTGGATCACAATAAACTGTGGAAAATTCTTAAAGACATGGGAATACCAGACCACTTGATCTGTCTCCTGAGAAATCTGTATGCAGGTCAGGAAGCAACAGTTAGAATCGGACCTGAAGCAACAGATTGGTTCCAAAGGAACCAACTCTAAAGGAGTACGTCAAGGCTGTATATTGTCACCCTGCTTATTTAACTTATATGCAGAGTACATCATGAGAAACGCCAGGCTGGAAGAAGCACAAGCTGGAATCAAGATTGCCGGGAGAAATATCAATAACCTCAGATACCCAGATGACACCACCCTTATGGCAGAAAGTGAAGAAGAACTAAAGAGCCTCTTGATGAAAGTGAAAGAGGAGAGTGAGAAGCTGGCTTAAAACTTAACATTCAAAAAACTAAGATCATGGGATCTGGTCTCATCAATTCATGGCAAACAGATGGGAAAACAATGGAATCAGTAACAGTTTATTTTCTTGGGCTCCAGAATCACTGCAGATGGTGACTGCAGCCATGAAATTTTTAAAAGACACTTGCTCCTTGGAAGAAAAGCTATGACCAACTTAGACAGCATATTAAAAAGCAGAGATATCATTTTGCCAACAAAGACCTGTATAGTCAAAGGTATGGTTTTTCCAGTAGTCATGTATGGATGTGAGAGTTGGATTATAAAGGAAACTGAGTGCAAAGAGTTGATGCTTTTGAACTGCAGTGTTGGAGAAGACTCTTTAGAGTCCCTTGGACTGCAAGGAGATCCAACCAGTCCATCCTAAAGGAAACCAGTCCTGAATATTCATTGGAAGGACTGATGCTGAAGCTGAAGCTCCAATACTTTGGCCACCTGATGTGAAGAGCTGACTCACTGGAAAAGACCCTGATGCTGGGAAAGACTGAAGGTGGGAAGAGAAGGGAATGACAGAGGATGAGATGGTTGGATGTCATCACCGACTCAATGGACATGAGTTTGAGTAAGCTCCGGGAGTTAGTGATGGACAGGGAAGCCTGGCGTGCTGCAGTCCGTGGGGTCACAAATAGTTAGCGACTGAATTGAACTGAACTGACAGGGAGACACTGTCTGTGATTTCAAAGAAAGACGTCCAGAGGACAAGGAGCTTCTGCAGGGCAGGAGGCGGCAGGGGTGGGCTGCTGACACGTGGGGGACAGAGAGAAAAGGAAGTCGTGGAGAGCGGGCCAGGGACCATGAGGGCGGGGGAGTCGTTGTCGCTAAAGAGGTGGCTGCGGATGATACCCACGCTCGGGTGTTTCTCTGCTCTGCACCAGGAGGGGCTGAAGAGGCGACCCCCAGCTGCAGCGCACACCCAGACTGCAAGTTTCAGACCCAGGATGGAGCCAGGGGGCCTGGAGGTGCAGGGCTCCAGGCCAAGGCAGGGTGGACCTCTGGGGGGAAGGCACCCTGGGGTCTGTGTGAGCAGCACCGGTCTGGTGGGAGTCCCGGGCCCACAGACACCCGAGCGGGCTGGCCAGGGCGCAGGGCAGCACTGGTGATGCAGGGGCCGGTGCTCGGCGCTCATCCGCAAGACCAAGTGGCAGCGCTGTGACCCCACCCTCAGTGTTCCCCCCACACACGCGCTCGTCAGTGGCATGCCCAGCCGCTCGCACGGACTCGACAGCAAGCCATCAGGGGAGCCCACCACCAGCACCAGGAGTGGCGGAGCAAGCATGAGGCGGTCACTGTGACATCCGGCATCTCACAGGAGGCTGGCCATGTCCCCCAGAGTCCTGAGAGTCCGGAGGGACAAACTGCGGAGACGGGAGAGGCTGACCATTGAGCCCCAGAGCCAGCAGCAGCACATGGCCCCAAAAAGGTGAAGGAGAAGGATCTACTCCGGCTTAAATTATTCACAAGAGGACATGTGTCTTTAACAAGCCCGCGCTTTATGAAGCAAGGTTAACAATTCCACTTGATTCAGTGGAATATTATTAACTCTCTGGGGCCCATCTGAGGACTTCCACTTCAGCAGCAAGGTGACGACTCAGCACTTTTTATATTATTTAGAGAATAAAATTAACCCTTGCCGGCCCAGGCTGCTGCCTCTGCCCTCACCAGATCCGGCCTGCTCAGCGCTTTTCCCATCTATAATTACAAGCCGCTATCCATCATGTGGCAGCCACGCAGCGCCCACACGCAGAAACGCACGCAGTAAGCACTTCCACTAATAGAAGCAGAACTTAAATATCGCCTTGATATTTTCATTTACATTGGAATCTTTTACAATAATCACCCACAGCCTCTGCGGGAGTCCTGCGCCCCTGTCCCACCCCGCATGGGCTCTCTGGAGCCACCAGCCGGACGCCACCTCTGCAGGAGGGGCCTCCATGGGGGTAGCCGAGGGCTGTGCTCCCACCGTGCTCCCCACAGGGTGAGGCCCAGCCCGGGACAGGGAGCTGGCTTGCAGAGACACGTGCTCCCCAGGCTCAGGGCCTGGCCTGCTCCTGCAGGGCAGCCCACAGACCCCGAGGCAGGGTGGTCTCTCACGAACATCTGCGGACAAGGAGGCAGCGGGCCTTGCTGGGGCCCCTGGACTGGTGAGGAGGCTCCCTCTCAGGCACCAGGGCCTGCGGCCCAGGGACCCCACCAGGCCCACATGGCCAGCTCAGCTGCCCCCAGGCCCACAGAGTGGGGCCTTCCCCGGAGACACGGTGAAGCAGACCGTGCTTCTCAGCTGTCAGCTGTCGACAGGCAGGTGGGGAGGACAGGCCCGCAAGGCAGGACGGGCCTGGCCCTCGGCCCAGATCCTCACCCCCAGTGCCCCTCCACCCCATGCCCCTTACCTTGGCGCCCAGAGGGCAGTAGCCTTTCAGGAAGTCAGTGCAGACCTCCGCCTTGCGGGATACATAGACGTGGCTGTAGGGGCAGCTGCTGTTGCTGCAGATGCCCTTCAGGAAGTAGGAGCAGACGGGCATCTGGGGGGCGGGAGGCAGTGAGGCTCAGGGCAGCTCCCCCAGCCCCCCTCCTCACCTCACCTCACAGGCAGGGGCACCAGGACCCCAGGGGCCCACCCAGGGCTCCACCACCAGGCGTGAGCCACACAGAGACTGGCCCTCCCCAAAGTGAGACTCCAGCCTCCCCAGAGGCGAGGCCGCCCAGGCCTGCAGTCACATGAGGACAGAGCCGGGGACCCAGCCAGTCAGACAGCCCAGGCTCAGATGTGCTGTCCCCAAGTCCACCACCTGCCCAGAGCCTGCCGGCTCTGGGCAGAGGGGCTGGGTGGGAGCCTGGAGGAGGCCGGCACCTAGAAGAGCAGGGCAGGGCAGGAGGGAGGCAGCGTGTGGGTGCTCCAGTGGGGTGATGGCCCACAGGGCCTGACATCCAGCAGGCTTTCCAGCTGCTTGACGCATGGGCACCCAGCAGTGTCCGTGAGCTGGAGACCTGACTCGGAGCAGCCCTTACAGGGGCTCTGCTGGCACTGACTGTGGGTGGGTACTGTAGAGGCCTCGCAGAAGGCAGGCCGGGCCAGGGGAGATCTGGTGGGGGACGCAGGTGGGAAGCCCACCTCCCTCTGCAGGGGGAAGCGAGGCCTGAGAGCCAGTGGAGGCGGGGAGGGGAGGGTGTGTGTCTCTCTGATGTCGCCAACACCGACCTCTGAAGTTGGGGCCCTTGGGGTGAGCCCTGCCCCCTGCAGGCCAGCCTCCTGGTGGGGAACCCTGCCAGGAGCTCACACAGCTGTGGCACTGCGGGTCTCATGCTGCCTGCCTTTCCCAGCCCCTCCCTCCGCTGTCAGCCCTGCCTGCCCTGTCCACGTGGTACCCACTGCACCAGACAGGGGTGTCACTTTTCTGGGAGGAGGTGGGGGGGTTGGGGGATAAGACTGTAGCCGGGGAGGGAAGGAGGGAGGAAGCAGAGAAACAAAGGGTGATTTAGCGAGGAGAGTTTATTTTTAATTGTCTTTTAACTGCAGCACAGAGGGGAGCGGCCGGCCTGGGGCTGGCGGAGCCAAGGCTGCAGACAATTCCCTTAATGTGCGTTTTGATACAGGGCCCAAATTAGCGCTAATAAAAAGGGATAATAAAGCCAACTCTTGCACCAAACGGAACTCCTCCTAGCTGTCAGCACGGCTATCAAGAGGAAACTGCATTCTCATTTCAATTAACCTTGTTTGCACCCAGCACGTCCACACAAATAACAATAACATTAATTCAGGGCGCTGGTGCGGGGCATCTGCCTCAGACAGCTCAGAGCCTGTGCCGGCTCCAAAGCCGGAGCTAATGAACCCGAAACTCAACGTGAATTTCCAAATTGCTCACAACAGAGTTTCAAAGCTCTATTAGGGAGAAAAATGCTGATTCTTTCCAAGTTCCTCAAGGGGAAAAGCTGTAGCAGCAGCAGCGCCTCCTCAGGCCAGCCGCGACCCCCGCCTCAGGGCCAGTAGGATGCCCCCAGCCAGTACTGACCCATGACCTCAGCTGCCGGTACTGGGGGGCACTTCTCTCACCTCTGCTGTGGGCCTCCCTCTCCCACTGCAGGGCCCCCACTGGCGCACCTGGGGGGGCACTGGGCGTGTGGGGGGTGGGAGAGGGGCCCAGGTGGGGAGTGGGGCAGAGGGGTAGAGCCTTGGGCCTGCTCCGGCCCGCAGGTGCAGGGGGAACACTCACCTTCTCCTTGGAGACGTGGTGGGAAAAGGGGCAGGTACCGTCCGTCTTCTTGCAGGTGCCCCTGACAAACCTGCACACACAGGGAGGGTCTGAGGGGTGGGAGCCCAGGGCGGCCCAGCCCCACGCCGCCCCGCTCCCGCCCAGAGGCCCCAGCCGGGGCGGGGGGCACACCTGGTGCACACGGCCACCTTCTCAGGGTCATGGACGTAGGGGCAGCGCTCGCCGCGGTTGCACCGGCCAAAGCGGTTGTAGTACATGCAGTACTCCTCCTTCCGCCGCCGCCGCCGCTGCCGTGCCTGCCGCACAATGGCCAGGCTGCGCTGCACGGCCCGGCTGGGGGCAGGGAGAGAGCTGTGAGACCTAGAGGGCTGGGAGGCCGGGGAGCCCCCCACCCCGAGGCACATACCTGGCCAGGGAGCGGCTGCAGCTGCTGGCAGGGTCCAAGCGACCTGTGGGAGGAGGGGTCGGGTCACGCCAGGCCCACCACCCTGGGTTCTGCCCTCCCCCTGCTCCCCTGCCAGGCCACCCCCCAACCCAACCCCGCCGGCCCGGCCAGGGCAGGCGGAAAGCCGAGGGGAGCCAGCAAAGGCCACCCTGGTGTCTGTCCAGTGGTCCTGCCTCAAAGTGGCTGGTCACAGGAGCGGGGTGGTGGGGCCTCCCTGCCGCCTCCCTCTGCCCAGGGACATGGGACCTGAGTGGGGTCTGGGAATGCCACGTGGTTTTGCTGCAGCTAAGAATGGCTTGTTTAAAGCACTGTAAAATAGAAGCTAAGAAGCATATGGCCACAAATGCTGAAATCCTCCACAAATGTGTAAATCCACCCGATGACTGGTGTCCCGACTCCAGGATGGCCTGAGGAGCAGAGTTCAGGCTGGCCTGCCTCATGTGGCTCCAAGGCCCTGGCAGGCTCCCCGCTCCTCAAAACTGGAGGCATCTCGTAAGACACTCCTCAGAACTCCAAGTGCACAGACCAAGCAGGGCCTTTCTGAGGTCGCTGACTGTGCCCAAAGGGGAGTCGTTGACAGCACGGTCCATGGTGACAGGAAGGCAGGCGGACACTCGGGCGGGCTCGCCAGCAGAGGGGGCGTTCAGGCCAACACACAGCTCCTGCCTACCATTTAGATACCCAGGCAGACCGCAGGACTGAGGTGGGCAGAGCAGGTGAGAGCCACTTGAGACAGCCACAGTTCCCCAATACACACGTGACCCTCCCCAGACCAGATCGGGTTTCCCACACATGGCTGCTGAAATGGAGTCGTAGCAGGAGGCACGAGTGACATCACTCAGAAATTCTAGGGACCTGAGGCAATGACAAAGCATTCCTGGTTTAAAAAGGGATGTCCCCAAGCTGCCTGGCTGGAGGCGGCCGTGGGGCAGGCCTGGGCAGGCGGCCCCCTAGCCACCTGGAGGGCCCTCCCCGTCTCACCACAGGGTGCTCAGCGCCACCCACAGGCTTGCAAGCGGCCGAGCCCTCTGGGCCAGGGCCCGCACTGCCCTGCTGGGGCGCTCCTCCGAGTCCCAGTCTCCTCTGGTTAGAAGGTGGCTCCATGGCTGTACAGCAAAACCCCTGGGAGGGAGCTGCTCTGCAGCGGTCCAGGCCCAGGGGGCAGAGTTACAGGGTTGAATGGGGGGGCATGACACAGAAAACGAGGGATCTCAGAGCTGAGGGGCTGGTGGGGAGGGGTCAGGCTGTACTGGAGTCTGGCTTCCAGGCAGGGGACACCCATCGTCTGGTGGCAGTGGAAGTCAGTCCAGAAGGCACATGGTTGTCCCCACCTGCCAGCCCGAGGGTGACAGTACAATCTGAGAGCGTCAGCGAGTGCGGCTTCCCAGCCATCCCAGGCTGCCAGTGACAAGGGGGCAGCATCTGCCCCCCAGGGATGCGTTGTCAGAGTCTGCCGTCAGCCCAGCCCCAGGCCTGGCCTCTGAGGGATGCTTAGGTTTATTCCTTTTTCTACAGTGGCTCTTAAAAAAAATGCCAGGGTAGGCCTCAGTAGGAATTTTTACAGGAACAGGAGGAAGCACCTTTTCAAATGCTTTGCAGTGTTAAAAAATGCACATAAAGTAGCTTGCTTGAGAGGCGATAAAAAGTTCAGCTGAAAACCCTGGCAACCTCAGAGCAGGAGGGCTGAGCCTTCTGAAGAACTCGCACTTCCTAGGGGTCTTCCCGAAATAAAGTAGCAAGGCCGCCCCACCCCCTCCCGTCAGGCAGAGGCTCACCCCCTCAGTCGAGGGCCCTTGGGTTTGAGGGCACAGAGGGGCAAGCACCGCCAGCCCCCACAGCCCCCCACCTGCCCACGATACCCTGGAACATGCCACCCTGGGGAAGAGACATCCAGGAGTGGCAGAGGCTGAGAGGCAGGGCCTTGGATGCACAGGGGCAGACTGACCAACCGGTGGGACCCTCTCTCACATGTACCCAGAGAGGGGCCACAGGTTACAGGTGAGGTGCAGAAACCCCCTGC
Source organism: Antilocapra americana (assembly GCA_007570785.1). Classification (NCBI taxonomy): domain Eukaryota; kingdom Metazoa; phylum Chordata; class Mammalia; order Artiodactyla; family Antilocapridae; genus Antilocapra; species Antilocapra americana. The sequence goes on from ML660780.1 coordinate 317,981, forward strand.
CTGCCCGGGGCCCGCAGTGGCAGGGTGGTGGCAGAGAGACTGCCCCCCACAGCCTACGCCTGGGAGCCAGCCCTGCAGCCCAGGCTGAGCAAGGGAGCTGTGGCAGGCAGCCTCGGGGTCTGCTCTACGGCAGGGCCTTGCAGGCTCTTAGGGCTGACCCATCCAGGCTGTAGCTTGTGGGGAGGGGGCCCCGGGCTGGGTCCTGTGGGCAGGCAGATTTAGACCAGGAGGAAGTGTTTGGCCCTGGGGTTCTGAGGAAGTGAGGTGTGCCTACTAGAAGGCCCTGTCCCTGGAGCTGAGAGATGGGCACAGCACGGCTCTTCCCTATGAGGCCTGGGATGGTGGGCACCCTGACCGGGCTGAGGCTGTGCAGAGAGGCCTGCAGCTGGGGCGGGAGGTGGGGGGACTGTACTTTCTTGCTGAAGTCACACTTCTGTTGACACCAGAGGAGAAAATTTATTTCTTTAATTATTACTCATCTAAGTGAGCTGCTAGTCTTCGGGCATTCCCACAGCTGGGAGCGATCCACCCTCCTTATAGCCAGGAGCTGGCCACAAGGGTCCAGGCGGCTGGTGCCATGCTGGCCGGCCTTGGGCCCCCAGGACAGGCTGCTCGGTGGTCTGTGCACCAAACCCTTCCTCCCTGCCCCCGTGCTGAGCTGGGGGGCTGCCCCAGCCAAGTGGTCAGCAGGGCATGGGCAGCGGTGGCCTATGGGGGCAGGTGGGCACGGAGGCAGCCTCTGTCCTCACAGTAGGCCCAGCAGCTGGGGGTCAGGGAAGAAGGGTGGGGAAGGACTCCACCCCACCCCCGCAGCTCGAAAGCCTCTGCCGGGGAAGCGGTTCGGAGCTCAGGAGCTCAGCACTCAGCGTGAAGCCTCCCAGAGAAGTGTGGCCGCTCCTCTGGCTGCTGCCAGCCCAGGCGGAGGGGCCTGCGGTGGGGGGGACATGCCCCCATACCCAGAAGGCGGCCCCCATCCTACGCTAACTATACCCCAACGCAGCAGCGGCCTCAGACTCAGGCCCTGCGCCCAGCGGATGGCCCTGACGGGCTGCCGGACTGTGAGGGGCCGCGTAGCGCAGGTGACGGGTGCCCCCCGCAGCCCACCAGCCCATTCGGACCGGCCGTGAGTGCAGCCCGGGATTCCGCGAGAGCCAGGGCGTCCCCCAGCGCCCAGCCCGAAGGAGGCAGAGAGCAGGGTCCACAGAGAGGCCTGGTTGCTCCACAGCCCTCGTGAGCTCTTGTGGAAGGGCCCTGGGCACACCGCCTGGCTGGGGCAGCCCTGCGCGGGCCCAGGTTCAGGGAGGACAAAGGGGGTCTAAGACTCCCGCCCTCTGAGACACCCAGAGCTGTGTGTGGGGCCCACAGACCACGTGTGCCCGGCAAAAGCATCCGAGCGGGGCCTGCCCCTGTGGCTCCACCAGGCGAGCTTCTGAGGCCGAGCAGAGGGCGGGGGCAGCTCACAGCCCAGCTCCCAGAGCAGGGTAGGGTGCGTGGAGGAGCAGAGCCCTGGGCCCCCGGCCCCCTGCACCTGTCCTGGGGGCCCCATGCACCCGGCCTGGCAAAGGGGAGGTTCCGGGGGGCCCTCCGCTGTCTCCTGTGCCAGCCAGCACCGCACCCCACCTACTTCCTGAGCTGGGCTTTACCCTTTCTGCCCCTCTGGGGGGTCAGGCTAGGGATTAGGGTAGCTGGGCCTGTGCAATCCCCACAGCCCCTGTTTTTTTGGACAGGAAAGGAAAGGAGTAAAATTGGACTGAAACCAAAATATCTTTCTAGTTAATTTGTACAATAAGCGAATCCAAAGCATTTCCTACTCCGCAGCCTGTTTCCCGGGGCCACGGGGGTGCCTGTGGTGGTGACGGCGCCTCCAGGCATAGTTGGGAGGCGTTGCCAATTCGATCAGGCACCTCGGCCCCCAGGTGTTCACTCGCTGGGCTGTGTTTACCATACCTGGCTCATCTCCTTTGTCCCGGAGCAAAACATGGAAAATCAGAGGCGACTCAGCCAAGCGCGAGGTAGGTGCAGCCGGCGTGCCCTGGGGGCCTCCCCGCACTGCCGCCTTGGTGAGGGCAGTTCTAGGACACTGTCGGGGGTGCCCTCACAAGAGCACAGGCATAGCACCCCACCCCAGGAGCCTCACCTGTGCGCAGCAGGGGCCTACTGCCCCCGTCCCCGCCGGGCCGGCTGTAGGTCTTGGAGAGCTTGTTGGCAGACACCCTGTAGAGGACGCCTCCAATGCAGCGGTAGCCTTTGCTCCGCCACCGAGGGGAGCCGGTCTGGATTCTTCCACCTGCGGCAGGACGCAGGGTGTTCAGCGCCGAGGACCTGTAGAGACAGGAAGACCCGTCAGCTCAGCCCTGTCCCGCACCGTTTACAGGCCCAGGAGGTGGCACCCTCAACCCCACCTGAGGCTGGGGCACCTTTGTGAGGGGAAAGCCCTCAGCGCCAGCACTAAGGCGGCCCTGACGGTCACCAGTGTCTGGGAACACCTACTGGGTGCCGCCCCGTAGTACACCCTGGCTCTGGGATGGCCATGCTGTGTGGTCAGCAAGGGCCTCTGCCCGCCCTCCACTCCTCTGTCCACTGCATGGAGTGCCTGGCACTGTGATCAGGAAGGGACAGCCTCACTGGATCCCCACCCAAGCAGGCTATCTGGGGGCAAGACTGGAGTCCCTTCAAGGTCAAGGGCTGATAAAGGCCTGAGCCGCCTGTGGGGTCAACTGAGTGCAGGCCCAGGCCACCCCAAGGGCAGATGGATCAGAAGTCCCCCACAGATCCCTGGCTGCAGCAGGCAGGGGCCACACCCCCAGACTCAGGTCTCACAGAGGGTGGGCCTGCAGCTGCCCTGGTGGGCTGCTCCCCAAGCTGCCAAGGGAAGGGCTCAGGGCTCCAGAGGAACTTGGCCTTGACCTTCTGCATGTCTTAGCAGAAACCTGCTTATGCAAATTGAGCTCAGTTCTCTCTGAGCTCAGGGCACATCTGGGCCGCTGGCATCCCTGGGCAGGGGAGCGGCTGTCCAAGAGCTTCACCAGGGGTCCTGGGCTCCCCTGCTGAGGCTCCCATGCCCTGAAGCCCCTTCCCTGGGAGCCCAGCTCCACTGGGATGGCAGAATACGCTCTCCTGGCAACTGTGGGGCCACACAGCAGGGGGGAGGCCCCGACCTGAGTCTGGAGGCCCCGACCTGAGCCCACAGGCGGCCCACCACTGTCTTGACTCCCCACCTACAGGCTGAGGGCTCTTCTCAGCTGGGCGAGCGGGGACCTAAAGCTGCAGTGTCAGGCAAGAAGCGCTGAGCAGGCCTCCAGAAAGCACTTAACCCAGTTTCCCTTAATTAAAACTCAAGTTTACAAACACCAATCTTGGAGGGAGTGACCCTTACAGGGATCCATGGCAGGCCTGCCCACCCTGGCTATGCCAGAGGGGCTCCAGCTGCCCACTCCTGGGCTGGCCTAGCGCTGGGGAGGCAGCCAGACCCCAAGCCCTCCTCAGACCCTTGGCCTCAGGGCATCTGCGTGTCCCGGGGCGCCTCTCATTTCTCCTGGGCTCCTCCAAGGCGGGGTGGGGCTGAAGAGGGGCGGACCTGGGGGTCCCACCCTCACTAAAGAAGCCCCTGCAGGCAACCTGGATATCACCCAAAAGGCGCAGCCTGGCCCGAGCCTCAAGTGGAGCCTAGCCAGTGGTTACCACAGCCCCCAGCCCAAGGCGGAGAGGTGCCCGCAGCCCCAGTCCTGCGCTGCCTGGAGCACACCACCCCGAAAGGCAGCCATGCAGGCAAAGCTCTGAATTCCAGCAGCACACAGCGGCCCAGCCCTGGCAGGCCCAGCAGGTGGAGGCTGGAGGGCCTGGGAATGACTCTTCTTATGGATGAACATGACCAACCAACCCGGCCCCCTTTCTAGAAAGAAGACCCTGCTCCTGGGCGCAGCAACAGGGCGCAAGCCTGGAAGCCAGGCTGGGAGGAGCCGCGGCCCTGGGGCCGCTGGGGGAGGTGGGTGTCCCCCAGAACTCAGGGAGGGCCCTGTACCCATGGGCCCCGGCCCATCTGGCAGCCGTACGGCCCCCTCTGCCTGCCCTCACCCACTGGGCCCGCTGACTTTGGACTTGCGGCCAGCAGACGCTGGGCGGGCGGGGGCCAGAACACTGGGCTGGGGGCGCGTGCCCCAAACGCCTTGTAGCTTTTCACTGCTGTGGGTGTCACGGCACTCCAGTAAATTGTTACCCTAATGGAGAGGACAGCCTTTGGAAACGAACTGTATTGAGAAGAGGGGATAAAATTAATGAGATAATAGCAGGGCCAAGGACCCGAGGAGCGCTCCTGCCCTCGCGGCAAGGGCCTGTAATTCCTTTTCTACAACAGGAACCTCAGACCTAAAGCCTTCTCCCATCCGTCCGGCAGGCCCACGCCGCCAGGAAATTTCATTAACGCTGGAAAATAGGAAAGGTATTAAGCGTGGATAATGAAGGCCAGGGAGGGAACCGTGCCTTAAGATAGTCCTCTTTCTCGCCTTTGTAATGGGAGGCATGAACTTTCCCTTCAAATCCATTTCTAATCCATTTGAAATACTACAGCAAATTATCTTTCCTTCAGCCCGAAAGCGGCCAGCCAATTTACTCCGAATAGAAGTGACAATGCCCCAGGATTTATCACCATAACCTTGACTACACTGGGGTGAGGGCTGGGCTTCTCCTGGGCCCCCCCCCGGGGGGGCAAGAAGGACGGGGCGGGGTGGGGGGCAGATAACATTTTAAATGAAAAGAGCTGGTAACAAGGAGAAAGACACACACACCGGGAAAGTAGGTTTAAAAAGAAGAGCGACCCACGTGCCCACTACTTGGGGAGCAGCTGCAACACTGCAGGCCCGAGACCGTCCCGGAGCTCCCAAGGGCTCTGCGCTCCAGGCCCCTCAGCTGCTGCATGCAGGCAGTGGGAGGGTGGTCCCCGGAGAGCAAGACCCTGAGCCAGGGTTTCAGTCTGGGCAGGACAGGAAGGCTCTCTCCAACGAGCCGGGATGACTGGCACATTCTCTACTGGGCCTGCAAGGCGCCCCACCCCCACCCCCGCCTGAAGCAGCGCCAAGCCCACTCTGCAGGGCACCCCCCATCCCAAGCAGCTCTGAGCCCACCCTGCCAGAGTTCCCCTGGGCTCCCTGCACGCTCCCTGGCCACTGCCCAAGCAGGTTGGTGCAGGCCCAATGGTTCTTGTGCTGCACGGCTGAGATGGGCCCACCCAGGCATCCTTACTAGTGGCCTGGCAGCCTGGGGCACAGGTGTGCACCCAAAGAGCTGCAGGCAGATGGGCTCCCAAACACGCGTGCACACCAAGCACACACAGCTCGCCCGCCCACTGACAAGACCTAATGCACAGGGAGTGAGTGCACCCTGGGCCAGGGACAGGCAGCCTGCGGGGCTCTGTCACCTGAAGGCCACAGAGTGGCTCCCCCTGAGCGTGCAGGGAGGTGAGGGGCAGAGAGCTGGCCTGGCCCTGGAGACTCTGGAAGCAGCCCCAGCCTCCAGGATGCCCGGGGCAGAGCAAGCTCCACCCTGGAGTTGTGCCCAGGCCTGCATGCCAGGCCCTCCAGCCTTGACACGGACATCGCTTCTGCTGCTGCCGCCCAGCTGGAACCACAGGAGCACACGGGAGCTGAAGGGGGCCAGCAGCAAACCCAGTGCTGAGGGTGCCATGGCCTCTCAGCATCCAGTCCTAAGGCAACCTGGCGAGGGTGGGTCCTGTGCACCCAGAGAGGGTGGGGAGCCCCTGGGGACGGGGCCAGGGCCAGGCCAAGGGGGCCCACACTTGGACAGGGAGCTGCTGGTAGAATTAAGGGATGCTTTCCACAGGAAGGCCTCTCAGCACAGAGGAGTCTTGCTGGCACGCTCTTCCCAGTCCCCAGTCACTGAGGACCCTGCCTCCCTGAACCAGCCTCCCCTCTCGCCCCAGAGGCAGTCAGTGGCCCTGCTTTCACTGACGGCTCCCCAGCAGGGTCCCTGCCCCACCCTGTCCCATCAGTTCATCTGAAAACTGCGTGTCTGATCCAGCGCCCATCACTCCACACCCCTGCAGCACTCCCTGCTCTTCTGTGGGGCCCTTACCGGCACGCCCACCACCTGCCGTCCGTCCTTACGCGGGGCCTTTGCATATGCTGGGCCTCTGCCGTCACATGGGTCCTGCCCTGAGCCCAAGCTTAGACGTCAGGGCCTTGGGAATCCTCCCCTGACCCTATACAGGGCCCAGTCACACCTGGGAGCAAGCACCCAGGACATGGGCTGCAGGGATCTAGGGACTCATGCAGGGTGAGCGCACACCAGGAGGGAGGCTTGGGGACCACTTGAGTCTCCCACTGGGGTCTGCTGGGAGCAGGTGAGGGAAACGAGGGGAGGCCTTGGTAGGCAGGAGCTGGGACGTGTGGACAACCACACCAGCAGAGCTTTGGCTCAGCGTGGTGGGCCAGGAGGTGGGCAGCCTGCCGGAGTGGAGAAAACAAGCAGGGAAGCAGTTTTCAGGACGCGGAGCGGGCTCCGCACGGCTCAAGCAAGCAAGGACTGCGCTGTCAGCAGAAGGGCGCAGGGCGGCCGCGCGGCGAATCCCAAGTAGGTCAGGCTCGGCGCCGCCACCGTGACGGCTGCAAACTGCTTAAGCGGGCTTTCTATGGAAACGCTGACGCCCAGCACCCCACCGGCCATGCTGGCCGGCATGCAGGCAGCCAGTCCCACAGGTGCTGACAGAACACACTGGGGACAAGGGCCCAGGCGGGGTGGCGGGGCAGGAGGGCCAGGAACTCAGCGGACGGATGGATGGATGGGCAGATGGCGCAGGTCTCGGGGTGACGGGCCACTTGGCCTCCTAGGACCCTCATCCCGAGTGTGCCCACCTGCCTGCCGAGCTCTGGCAGGGCCGAGGCGATGGCTGGGATTCCCAGGACGCACCTGCTCACAATGGCTGGGGGCTACAGCCTGGGTGGGAGTTGAGGCCTGAGGACCCTGGTGGGTCACAGCAAGGACAGGACGGCCCCAGAGAGGGCTGGCAGCCCAGGGCGCAGGCTGAGCCCTTGGCAGGGGGAGAGCTGGGGGGAATGCAGGACACACCTGAGGGCCCTGCTCCTTCCACAGGGACTGCTGCCCCGTCTATCCCCAGGTAAGAGCAGAAATGACTCAGGGGCGCCTTGGCCAGCGGCACCGGGGCGGGGGGGCACACTAACTGCTGCCCCCAGTGAGAGCACGGCAGCTGCACTAAGGAGCTGGGGCTATTTTATGTGCTCACATCTATTCAATTGGTATTTCGATCAATGGATGCATTACAAGCTTTCCCTTTAAGAGCCTAATAAACAACAAGATAGAAAGTAAAATTCTCCATAAAATGACACCTTTAAAAATCCATTTTAGCCGAAGCTATTGGTGTTTTATGTGTTAGCTGCAAAAAGCAGGTACCGCTGCACCTTAGCGCCCCCCCCCCTGGGGGGGTGCAGAGCTCAGCCTGCCGGGCACAGGCCAGGGGCCCGGGGTCAGCCGCTCAGCCGCCTCGACCCTCGCTCCCCAGTGTCTGCTGCAGGCTCTGGGGAGGACCCCGCTCCGGGTGTCCTCCTCCTCTCTCTCTGGCACACCGACACCCCAGCCCCAGCCCGCCGTGCATGTGAAGTCCAGTCCACCCATCTCTGTCCTCTCCCCACACGGACAAGAGAGGAACGAAGGAAGCTGGGGTAGCAGAGCCCACGCCCCGAGTCCTCTGGGAGGAACTCCGCAAGTGGAGGCCCCACCTGGCCCACTGGCTCCCAGAGAACACCCCAGAGGGCATCTCCTAGGGCTCCCTCCTCCACTCTGGGCCTGCCTATCAGGCCCGCTGCCCACACCACCCCCCACCGCGACCCGTCCTCTGTGCCCTGGTGTCCATGGCTCAAACCCCATCACCAGGGGCGTGGGGGCCAGCCCAGAGCGCACCCCGCCGCCACACCCCCAAGAGCCCCAGCAGCTGCCGCTGATCGCTCTCCTCTCAGCAGGACAGATATTGCTGAGGCCCCATTCAAAAGCCTGGCTGCCATCTTTCTAAATTCCGTATATATGCGTTAGTATACTGTATTGTTGGTTTTAATTTAGAAAAATTAAATTAAATGCATCTGGCTTAATTTAGAAAGATGGTAACGATAACCCTGTATGCGAGACAGCAAAAGAGACGCAGATCTATGGAACAGTCTTTTAGACTCTATGGGAGAGGGCAAGGGTGGGATGATATGGGAGAACGGCATTGAAACATGTAAATTATCATATGCGAAATGAATCGCCAGCCCAGGTTTGATGCTTGATACAGGGTGATCAGGGCTGGTGCACCAGGATGACCCAAAGGGATGGAATTGGGAGGGAGGTGGGAGGGGAGTTCTGGAAGGGGAACACATGTATACCCATGGTGGATTCATGTCAATCTTTGGCAAAACCCACACGATAATGTAAAGGAAAAAAAAGAAAACAAAGCCTGGCTGCCTGACCTCTGGCGGCAGAGGGCTGCGCGCCTTCAAGGCCTCCCACCACGTCCTGCCTGGTGACCTCTCTTGGGGTCTCTGCCCTCACCCTCGTTGGGAGTGCTGCTGGCCGGCGCTTTGCTCTCTGCATGCCAGAGCCGGCCCTTCCCAGGACACCGCTCACAGCCCCCCTGCATCCCCCTGCTGAGCCCTGCGCAGGGCCTACTGCTCAGAGTGGGTGGGCGCTGGCCACCTGGACCCCACACTGTCTCTCCAGCTCCCCCTGCCGCCAGGTGGGCCCGGCACCGGCCCCAGGACCCAGGGCCATTGTTGACCTCCCTGACCTTGCAGCTGCAGCCCCTCTTCACCTCTGGATCACACACCAGCTGCCCATGCCCCTCTCGGGAGCTCTAGGACACTCACGCTCACATGTATGTCATGAAGGGGCCCCAGTACCTGGACACGGCCAAGCTGAAGGACACTGGAGGGTGGCCCAAGCTGGGGACATGTGACATAGTGGAAACATTACAAGATCCCCAGACGCCACAAGCCCCGGCCATCAAGGACCCTGTGTCACGGCTACCTAAAGATACTCGGGAAGAGGGGAGACAGGGGAGGCAGGTGACCCTGCCCACAGGCCCCAGCAGGAGGGCTCCTCTTAGAATCGCACGAGCACAGCACAGCTCCTGGGAGAGGGCATGGTGGCCGCCCAGACCCCAAGGACAGGCCCCTGAGCTCAGCGTAAAAGCTCCTGCAGGTCAGAGGGTGAGCAGGGAGCCAACTTCAAAGTGAAGCACGCCCACCAATGCCTCCAGGACACCAGTGGGACCAGCCGGACCACCAGGAAAAGCCAAACAAGCACCGCAGGTGACGCTGAGGCAGGTGGCCACTGGGGAAGGCCGAGACTGACCCAGTGGTTGCTATGGTTCACCTGAAGAATAAGGAGGCCAGACAGACAGGGGGTGGTAAGGAGGCACAGCCCAGCAAGAGCACAGTCTCTGGCTCTGCACTTTCGTGGGTGAGGGGGGTGGTTTGGCTCACTAAATGTCAGGAGACCAAGGAACCTTGACCCTCAACCTCAGACCACAAGTAAAAGTTAACTCATAATGGATCGCAGACTTAATATAAACACTGAAATAGACAAGCTTCTAGAAGAAAATGTGACCTTGGGGTAGGCAAATATTTCTCAAACAGGATACTCACAAAAGAAGACTGATAAACTAGACAGCACTGAAGGCAAGCCCCACATTGCGAGAAGATCTCTAACAGAGGAGTGCAGCTGTAATATATAAAGAACACTAACAAATCAATAAAAAGACCAGCTGACATAAACGTGGGAGGAAGACTGCACAGGGCACTGCACACCACCTCACGTGTGCAGCCCAGCATGGCCTGGGTAGCTGCCCCCCAGCTACCTGCTGCCCAGCATCCATCTGCCCACTGAGGCTGCAGCTCCACAGTGGGGGGTACGCATCACTCAGCAGCAGCCCCACAGGACAGAGAGGCAGACACTGGGAGAAGCCCCCGGACGTCCACTGAGAGCACAATGAGAACAGTGCAGGCACACCTGGAGGGGAGGGCAGGCTGGCTCAGGCTGCTGTGAAGCACCAGGCTTCCCCACAGTCCTGGAGGCTGGAAGCCTGGATCGAAGCACCAGCAGGGTGAGTTCCTGGCACAGCCTTTCTTCCTGGCCTGCAGAGGGCGTCTGGCGCTCACAGGGCCTCTCCCCAGGGTGACTACAGGGCGAGCCCCGTCATCTCTTCCTCCTCATATAAAGACACCAATTCTATCAGATAAGGGCCCCACCCTAATGACCTCATTGAGCCTTAATCACCTCTCATCTCCAAAGAGCCACACTGGGGTTCAGGCCTCAGTCTTATGAGTCTGTTTGGAAAACAAATGGTAAGCAAAAGGAGTTACACAAAATGGCACCTATTATACGAACCTACTTACATGAAATTCAGGAGTTCTAAGACAGAGCTTTTCCAGACACAGGAGAGGGACCACAGGGCAGGTGGGGATGTACGGGGGCACACCCTGCAGGGGTGGGTGATGGGCACACACACTGTGGTAGGTGCACAAGACAAGAATCCACAGAAGACCACTGAAAATGCACACAGACCACACATGTTTTGCCTACGGAAATCAAAGGTCTGTTCAGAAGGCCAAGTTCAGGAACAAAATATTACACAATAAAGGTGACACTTTTAATTAAAGGGGAAAAGTCTCAATGTTTAAAAAATGTTCTGAAGATAACCAGGTAAGCATTAAACAAAATTAAATTTGACCTTTAATCTCACACCAAGTCTCCAAATGAATTCCAGGTAGATTCCAGTTTTGTTTTTTTTTTTAAATATTCTTTACTTTATTGTGTTGGTTTTGCCATACATTGACATGAATCCGCCATGGGTATACATATGCTCCCCCTCCAGAACCCCCCTCCCTCCTCCCTCCCAATTCCCTCTCCCTGGGTCATCCCGGAGCACCAGCCCCGAGCATCAAACCTGAGCTGGCGATTGATTTCACATATGATAATTAACATGTTTCAATGCCATTCTCCCATATCATCCCACCCCTACCCTCTTCCACAGAGTCCATGAGACTGTTCTATACATCTGCGTTTCTTTTGCTGTCTCGCATGCAGGGTTCTCGTTATCATCTTTCTAAATTCCATATATATGCGTTAGTAAGATTCCAGTTTTAAATGTAAAACTGGAAAGTACAGCACTAGAAGAAAATAACTGAGCTCATGGGATCACGAGATGAGGGAAGCTGTTCTAAGCAAACCAGTATGTTATATACTAAGGCTTAAGAGACCGACAGATTTAAGAACACAAAAGACGTAAAAGTTCCATTAAAAATCCTCACAAACAAAACAAAGGCAAAACAGAAATTGAAAAATGTGTAGTCTGCCAAAAGGGTGCCTCCCCCCCCCCCGCCAAATATTTAGATTCTTGAAAACCTGTAAGATACAGGCAAATGAACAGTCCACATAAAAAACGCTGAACTTAACAAAGACCATGAATACAACTGACATTAAGGGAGTTTCCCTGTGGTCTAGCTGTTAGGGTCTGGCTCTTTCACCCCCAAGGCAGGTTTTCAATCCCTGCCGGGGGAACTGTGATCCACAGGCCACGTGGCATGGCAGCAACGAAAACAACCAAAGTCTGGATGAACACTGGATCTCAATCTCTTCTAGAAGGTAGGCAAAAAGTTTCTGGCAGGAGCAGCTGACACTGGAAGGACAGAAGACGCACCAGAGTGGCAGAAGGTGCGCAGATGACTCTGCCTCCAGCCCAGGAGCCGAGGCCCGTCCTGGATGGACCAACCTCAGCAAGGCGGAGGAAAGGCCACCGGCGGGCGGAGCAGCCCCTTGCTGCGCAGGGCCAAGTGCAGACTAGGGCAGCCGCCGGGGAGACCGGCCTCGCGGCTGCAGTTCAACATCCACCGCCAGCAGACGCTGTGGTTCAGGCCGCATCCACCTCCACCGCCAGCCCCGGGCGGCTTCCTGGGGAGACAGAACCCTGGGCGAAGCCTTCTGCGGGAGGGGGAGGTGGCGGCACTGCAGTCCGCACAGGCTCTCACACGGCAGAGTCCTTGCCAGCACCTGGAGCACCTACCGGGGGATGACCGTTCAGGTGCAAAGCACTCGGCCACCACGACCTCCACTAGGGCGAGGGCCGGGTTGGGGGGAGCCCTGGAGGGCAGGGTGTGGCACTGCAGCCGGCCGGGAGGCACCCCAAAGCAAACCCCGCCCTGGGCACGCCCACCGGGCCCCCACCAGGTGGGCGGGCGGGGCGGGGCAGCCCCCCACCCCACCTCGCCCCGCCCCGCCCCCAGAGGAGCCCTGCCGAGGGACAGGCCCGGGCCATAATTTATGCTCCCTGGCCTGTGCTTTATGGCTTTCTTAATTCGGCTCCTGCTACTATTAATGTAGTTAATGCTGAGATTATATCTATTTTCTGGCGTCAGGCGGTGATTTATTCAAGCCATTTTTCCGGTGGAGGCTCCCACGCTGTTAAATCAAGCGCCTTGCCAATTAAGTGCTGACTTGGGAAGTGGACGCAATCTTAACAGACATCTAACCGCAAATTAAACCGGGGCTCCTTACTCTGGGGAGTGGGCGGGGCAGCCACAGAAACCTTGCTGACTTCGAGGAAAGTCAGAGGAAAATAAACCCGCTCTCCAGGCTGCCCTGACTCCAGGAGCTGGGCGGGTAAGCCCGGCAGGCTCCCAGCAGCTGGGGTCAGGGGCCGGAGGAGGGAAGCAGTCACTGGACCTGCCCCCAACACACAGAGGCTCTGCACCCCGAGCCCCCACGACCTGGAGAAAATGCTGATGGGCATCCGCCTCAGCAGATGCTGGGTGAGCCCTGAACGATAAGGGGTGGCCGAGGGGTGACTCAAGGCCCCCCTATGAGGACTTGCAGGGCATACAGTGGTAAGGGTGGGGGGCAAGCACAGGAAGGGGGGAAAGTTAACTGGAGCTCCAGCAAGGGGAGCACGTGCCCAGCCCACCCGAGGGTGCCCATGCCCGCTGGGAGCTGCCTGCCCAGAGCACCTGAGAACCGCAGGTGGGGCCCCGGGGACAGGTGGTGGCCACATGGCCTGAGGCCCAGTAGGACCTTTAGGGCATGGTCCGCAGCACGGTGAGCCCCGCACCCTACAGACAACGCAAGGAGCCCGTTTTCCTGTCTAGGGATATCCCTAGAACAACGCCTTCCCTCACCCATCTCCAGAGGCCCTGGCCAGGCCCTGAGAGGGGAACTGTTTTGGGGTATGACCAGGCTGGAGGCTGATATATGCAAAGAGTTAAATGTGGTATTGATTATCTGAACGATGCTTTACTATCACCACCTCTAAAACCAAGATAAAAGTGGTGTTTAAAACGGTGTTTGATTGTGTAAGGCACCCAGGAACCGCTAGGTGACAAGGACGTTTTATTTCTTCCTGTCAGGAGCAGTATTTCCAACTTCCCTGCTCCTCATCCCCAGGGCCCCCGGGGGGCACCAACACAGACGCAGGAGCGCCAGGCGCAAGGTGTGGCTGGGGCCTGGACACTACTGAGGGCAAGCCTCACGGGGCTCCATGGGGCCCTCCCAGCGTCCTTCCAACAGTCCTGCTGCCTGCAGAGCAAAGCTTCCCTCGGGCGCACGCAGGAGCACCTGGCCTATCCAGCCGTGAGGCATGTCGCCAAGCACATGGGTGGCCACGGGGCGGCCGGTCACACAGGGCCCTGCAGGGCTGGCCGGGGCGATGAGCACGCCTGCCTGATCCTTTCATACTGCCGGTCTGAAGGCTGCCAGGCAGGTCCTGGACACTTGAGCCAGCTCCTGAAAAGCAGAGATGCCAGCTGCATGTCCACGATCAAGACGCAGTGCACTATGGATGGCCTGGGGTCCACGCGGCGGTGGGGGGTGGGGGTTGTCCAGGCATGGGGTCCGCGTGCAGCAAGGATGAGGGTGGACTGGGGCAGCACTGCCCTGCCAGGCTGCACGAGGGTCACCACCAGAGGGGCCAGGGACATGGCACCCTGGAGCGGGAGGGCCTGAGTCCCCCCGCCCCCCGCCAGCGGGTGCACGCCATCCTCACCTCCCTGCTCCAGGCACCGCACACAGCCTAGGCGCCAGGGAGCAGGACAGAGGGAGGGGTGCCCATGTCCATACGTGGAGAAAAGGGACAGAAATCGAGAAAGCCACCGATGTGAGGCGGGAGCAACAGAAAAGCAAGACAGACTGAAGAAGGCCAAACGCTAGAGGGCCCGCGAGCCACACACAGACAAGAGACCAGCAGGGCAGGCGGGCAGCCAGCAGGCTGCAGACGACAGACACCATCCCAGAGGGGCCTGGGGCAGAGCCCGGGCAGGGGCAGAACGCGGGCCACCCAGGGGCCGCCATTTCCTACCAGCCCTGGTCCCAGCCCTCCACAGCAGCGCCTGCTGACCAGCACGGCCTCAGGGACACCGGCCCAGGGACACACCCTGGCCCACGGGCTCCGGGCCAGCTCGCCGTGGGCCTGGAGAGGGAGGGGCGCAGTGCCATGTGCCCGCAGCTCCGGTCTGAGATACTGAAAAGGGGAGTCTGGTGTGTGCCACTTCCCACAGCGTCCACAGATGGAACCCAGGTGCCACCTGTCATGCAGTCTAGCCACAAACACTGTAGCAACAGTGCCCGTGACCCGTGCCCACACCAGCAGTCCCCACAGCCACAGAGGACGGAGGGCACAGAGCTGCCTTGGGGGCACCTGTCACAGGACTGTGTGGACACTGTGGAGGATGGACCAGAGGCTTGGATGGAGCCGCACACAGGCGCCTCCACAGCCCTGCCACTGTCTGCCCAGAGCCAGCCAAGGAGGACGGCCCGGCTTCACCCCTGCCCGGGGGGCCGCGTGGCACCAGTGACCCCGCTGAGCACAACCACTCCTCGGGGCACCGGGCCCTCAGTGCTGGCCACCGCCCCTGACCCCACATGGCCCACCCTGGAGCTGCCCACGCTAGGAAGGATGCAGACAGACCGGTCCCAGAGTGACAGGCTAGTGTGAAGCCAGGGCAGCCCTGGGCGGGGGGCTCCACGTGCCAACCCACCCGGGGTGGTGTGTGGACAGAAGGGGAAGGACGGCAGCTGGCCTCAGCCCGGGCCCCCCCGGCGAGCCTGGCGCCCCGGGCCCCCCGCGGCGTCCTGCGTCTCAGGCCTGGCCTGCCAGCCAGAGGCTGGGCTCTGACAAGGCCACACAAGGCCCCCTCTGGACCAGGTTCTGGAGGGAGATCGGCACCCCACGGTGCCCCAGCCTCTGTACCTACAGGGGCAGCTGTGGCCCGGCAAGGCTGGTCTCCCTCACCTCCCCGAACCCACCAAGGGGGCGAGGAGCCAAGGTCCAAGGCCCTCCCAACCCCACCGAGGAGGCAGGCAGGCTTCAGGCCTCAGGGCTGCCAACAGCCGAAAGGGCTGCTAGACTCAGAAAAGTGAATAAACCGCCTGGGCGTGCTCTGAAGCAACTTCCAAATTAAGAGTTGCATCCTTGCTGTCAGGCCCCCGCCAGCAGTTTCCGTGGCACCTCCCATGCAGAAATGCACCTCAGCCCATCTATTAGAATGATGGAGGCAAAGGGACCCACAACCGCACTCCTTCCTTAATGAGCAGCCGAAGGGATCGGTAAGCATAATTTCAGAGGCCAGTAATATTTTATATAATCGCCAAGTGGTTTAAATTGAAAACCCCCAACTGAATCAATATTTACTGCATTGAAACGAAATGAATAGTAATAAGTCACTAAGCTCTCTGTCCTGTTTCATAAAATAAAAAATTATAAAAATGAGCACAGGCACAGAGAGGCCATCACATTAACTTTTACAGCACTCAGGGAGCTGTAACCGCCTGTTCTCATAAAATAAAATCCTAAAAAACCTGCCAGAGGAAACCTGCTTCAGCATCACGCAGGGAGGCAGGCGGGTAGGGGGCAGGAGAGGAGGGGGTGGGGTCACCCCAGGGCCCGCCCTGACCCCTGCCAGTTCCACTGAGTCCCCAGGAAGGCCCAGAGGAGGCGCTCGAAGCTCAGCACCAAGAGCTCTGGTCTCACACCCCCTCCCCGCCCCCGCCGTCACCTGCAGGCCAACTTCCTTCTCTGCTTTCTTTCCTCTTTCTTCAAATCTCATCTGGGATGCTCGTGGCGGCTCCCGTGGGCACAGGAGAGGCTGTTTTCTGAGCACACAGGCGTCCGTGGTGAGCGTGGAGGCCAGACTCCAGCAAAAAGGCGCCGCAAGAGGCCAGGCTTCCCTCAGCCCTGGGCAAGCGAGGTCACGGAGCGCTGCCAGGCCGGGCGAGGGCCCCAGGGAGGAGTCCACAACCTCAGGCTGAATGAGGGGTGGGGGGCCAAGGCTGGCAGCACACGCCCCCAGGGGGCTGAGAGCCCCGATGGACCCAGCCCAGGCCCTGAGGTGGGAAAAGCGCAGACACAGAGCCCTACACAAGTGGATAGGTCCCGCAGCTTAGGAGCAGGAGACACACCAGGCATTATAAACGGACACGGACACGGGCTGCAAGCACGAGAGATACGACAGGAGGAGCCTGACTGCTCAACACCCCTGGTGATCAGGAAGCTGCAGCTTAAAGCACCAGAGAGCCACACACGTCAAGAGCTCGCCCCGACCGGACACACAGGGCTCTGACCCGGGAAGGCCTGCGAGGAGGAAGCACACTCCTGCCCAGAGCCCTCGACACACTCCCATCAGCATCAGCACTGCCAAAGAGACCCCCGCCCACCAGGGCTGAGCACCGCCAGGAGCCACTGGGCTTCAGGATTCAGGCCAGTGGAGAGAAAGTTCCAGGTGAGCCTGGAGGCTTCTGCTCTGTGGGAGGAGGCGGCTCCGTGAGGAGCGGTGCCCTGTGCAGGGAGCCGGGGCAGCACAGAGGGGCCTACAGAGGCGAGCGCTACGGCAAATGGAAGGTCAGAACGGAGCCAACAGCACAGAGCACCTAAGGACCTCGAGTGCACGCAAACGGAGCAAATGGTAACAGATCACAGCCTGTCAAGTAAGGAACCCAAGTGCACGCAAGAACGACTACAGGGAGGTGGAGAAGAGGGCTGGCAGCTCCCTGCAGGACGCCATGCCCCTGGAGCAGGAGGCATGGGGGCTGCGGGAGCACTGAGGCACAGCAGGGACAGGCCACTCACACAGCCGGATGCAACCAACACCCCAAGGGACTTACAGGGCTCCTGCCCGAAGGGTGAGCTGCGTCTCATCACGCAGCGGGATGTCTTTGGAGCCCTGGTCAAGGGTGTCCAGGCTTGCATCCGCACAGAGTGGGGGAGCAGAGGGGACAGCACAGCAGATGGAGTGGGGTGCACAGAATTGAGGCACCCAGGCGAAGAACACACTGTGGTTCCATGTACTATCATTGCAGCTCTTCTGTGCTCTGGGCAGGTGAGAATAAAGTTACCCAGAAAACTGCATGCTAGAAACTGGCAGGACAGGGACCAGGAGTGAGCCCAGGCACCCATGGTGACTGCCTGTCACCCACCCTGCCCACTGGCCCAGCCACACCCTGACTCGTGACGCACCCGTCTCCCCAACAGCCCCTGGCTCACAGCTCCCCTGGGGTGGACGGGGGATCAGCCGCAACAGGGTGCTGTCCCCAACATGCTGACATAAAGCAGCCCACTCAGGGCATGAGCCACAGAGCAAGGCTGCAGCCCGGCAGTGACCTGAAAAGAGCTGTGCCTGGTGGGCTACAGTCCATGGGGTCGCAGTCGGCCATGACTGAGGCGACCCTAGCACGCACGCACGCGTGAGGGTGAGGCAAGGCCATCAGGGCGGGCCCGTGACAGGATTAGTGTCCTCTTGAGACCTGAGATTCTGACTCCCTCCACACGTGAGGATGCAGCGGGCAGGCAGCCATGCGCCACCAGGAGGAGGGATGGCCCAGGCCAGCTCCCTGACCTCAGACGTCCAGCTCCAGACCGAGGAATAAACATCTGTGTGAGCCGCCCTGCGTGTGGTTCTGCTGGCAGGAGCGTGGGCCACCCAGCACCCCGGTAAGGCGGGTGGGGGAAGGCTGGGCAGGGTGAGGGGGCCGCCTGCCACCCAGAAGGGCAGGTGAGGGGACGGCACGGAGCCGTGGACCCCCAGGGATGCTGCCTATCCTCAGAACGACGAGTGTCCCTTTGGAGAAGCGTTTTAGAACCTTCAAAGTTGCAGCCCAAACCTTGTCAAACCGCCTGAGATTACTTAAGATTTACTGCACAGACACAAAAATAAAATAAAAGAGGGCAGCGCAGCGAGAGGCAGGCCTGGTGACAGCACCATTTGTAGTCGGGACAGCGTGGCCTGCAGACATGGCAGCTTAAGCACAGCGGCTTCTGTTTATTCCGCACTTTCCCATCAGATGAATTCGGAGAGAAAACAAGTGACAGGCCGTTTAGGAACATAAGTCACATCTCAGCTTCAGTTCAGACTCATGGACTTGCTGGAAGCCAGCAAGGGCATGGCAAACCCACAAATCTTAGAACAAAAAACTGAGCCCTCTCTCAGCGTGAGCCTCAGCTCTGGGGCGCACTCCATGAGCCCCTCTGGGGCCTGAGACCAGAGCAAACACCAGCCTGGGCCCGCAGGAGCAGCCGCCGTGGCTCCCACAGCCAAGTGGCCTGGACAGCAGCACAGAACAGCACTGACAGCCCCACCCACCTCTGGCCAGTGTCCCTCCCAGGAGGGGCAGATGCCCCACCCTGTGTCCTGCTTGCTCGGGCCTCTGCACACACTCCTGGCCAGGGCAACCGGGGGCTTTCGATGGGACGATGGACACATGTCTAGGGAGCCTGGAGGACAGTGCCCGGGACAGGGGGGGCGTGCAACCAGGAGCTGATGTTCAGGGGCTTCCCATGTTCCATCTGCCACAACAGGATGTGGGCTGACAGGCTAACGGCCCTACTTCCAGCGGACTCTCCTCTCAGGTGTTTCTGGAGTCAGGACCTCACCATGGCAGCACCAAAACCTCCTCCATCTCCAGAGCAGACAGCGGGGGGGGGACAGGTACCCCAGTCTGCTGCTGTGAATGTGGGCTACCAGGTGGGTCTCAGCCCCCCACATGTGAGGCCAAGCTGACAAGGGGCTCAGAGTAGGTAGGTTTCCATCTAACTCAGGGGGCAAAACACAAAGCCGCCTCGTGAGGCAGACGTGTGCCCTGGCGCCAGGACAGCTCTAACGGTGGTGGCCTCGTGCCACGTGGCTCAGGCCACAGTGAGGCACACGGGCCTCCAGGGGGGAAGAAGCCAAGGACCAGGAGTCAGCCTGGGGACACCCACCCCCTGGCTCCCACAGGGCAGAGGGCGGGCACAGGGGCTGCTGCTCCCTGAGGATGAGCGGGTAGGGTGAGAGCAGGCTCAGCGTTTGGAGGCCACATGCCCTCCTGAGACCTCAGGACTGCAGGGCCTACCAGCCAGCCCTCCACAGGTGTCCTCTATCCCTGGGGCACCGATCAGGAGCCCGAGAAGAGCCCTTGGTCTCTGGGCTCAGCCCAGCACCTGGTGAGACAGCCCCACTTTGCGGTCACTCAGCAGCCAGGAGCCCATCCTGGCCTGGGCCCAGTCGCCAGCCCAACTTCTCCCACCAGGGAGAGCCAAGGAACCTGCCACTACAGGACAGAGGTCAGGGCCCAGGCCGGCGGGCCCTGGGGCCTCTCCACCCCCACTGACCACACACAGGCAGCCCAGCTCTGAGACACGGAAGGAGCGGGAGGGGCAGGTATCCGAGTGGCCACTGGCCCTGGGGACAGTCCCGTCCCACTGCCTCGACAAGCTGAGCCAAGCGTGTGCGACTGACGGCAGCCAGGCAGTGGCGAGTGGCAACTCTGCTGAGGAGGGGGCCCCACCAGGGCACAGGTGACCTTGGGCACAGGAGCCATCCACTGGCAGCCACACTTCCGGGCCTCCCAGCCGCTCAGCTCCCCCACCCCGCAGACCACATCTGGGGCCTCCCAGGCACCTGGCGAGGGTCAGAAAGGCCTCCAGGGAGGTTGGCCCCCCAAGCAGGGACCAAACTTGCCCTCAGCTAACACGCGGCTTGGCCACACCTCCGCAGGGGGTGCTGAGAGCTGGGGCAGCAGCAGCCCCAAGCACCGCCAGGTACTGGCACGGCTCTTGGGTGGTGACACAGCCTCCCCACCGGGCCTGGACCACCTTCGCGGGACGCGGGGCCTGAGCAGGCAGTGGCTGTGAGGGGCTGGAGGTTGGTCAGGTGGGCCTGGCCCGAGGGTGGACCCCACACACCCGCCCACGAGGCAGCCCCGCCGGTCCCCAGGGCTGAAGGGGAGGCACAGCCCAAGCCCTGCTGCTGACCAGGCCGTCCTCCGCCTGAGGGGCTGGACACTCGGCTGAAACCAAGGTAGTAGCTGCCTCAAGGGCACGCCCGGCCACTTCGCCCGCAGGAGCCCTGCCCCTGAAGCCTGGCGCTCATTTCTGGTCAGTGACCCCATCACGGCCTGGCACACTTAGCACTCAACACTGGCCCAGCTGGACCCACACCTGGGCTCCTGCGGCCCCAGGAGCCAGGAGAGGCCTGTGGGCGCCGCCTGACAAAGGTCACGTGACCCCAGCAGAGGCGGGGCACGGCTGGGCCGGGTGGATGCAGACTGCAGGAGGGGGAGGCAGGAGCAGGAATCAATAAATCTGAACCTCATTCATGATGATCTGGGGCTCTTATTAAGTAAATTAATTTAAGTTAATTTAGCTCGATCATGACTCCCGATCACAGTGATTTAGTGAGGGGGAAATTGCATTAGGAAAGGCCATGCTCACCAGATAGGAGAACGGAAGAAAATTAGACCCACTTAGCACTGTGAATTAATATGGAAATAGCAGGTGTAAATTTAACCTTATCGAGAGAGTGAAAATTATCTTCATAAATTTGTAGAAATAGCCCCCAAGATGCTTATAAATCTATTTAAAACAAAAATATTACAAAAACTGCAGTAAAATTAATTTAAAATATACTTCCAGCTATTGCCTCCAGAAAAGTCAGCAGCAGGGCCAAGTTTTGTGTGGCCTAGCGGGAGGGAGGAGGGTGGTGGGCACTGCTGAGCACCTGGGCAGGCTGACCTCCTGGCACACTTACCATGGGCCAGCAGGTCCCCACCTCCACGCCCACAGCCGCAGGGCTGGGCAGCCACTGTCCAGAGAGTGGGGGTCCTGAGGGGGCTGGCAGGAGGGTCCCTGCCCAGGACGACAGCTGCTCTACCCCGAGGTCCAGCCCCAGTGCACTGGCTGGACGCCCACAGGAATCCCTCAGGGGGCAGAGGGCAGAGGGAGGGGCATCTACTGCCACTCCTACCCACTCGAGCTGCCACCCCTCCCCCGCCTCACTGAAGGAAGAGGCCACATCCCACCTTCTGGGCCCTTCTGCACCAGGAAAGAGCAGGGGGCCGCCGACCCTGCACAGGCCCACAGCCAGAGGCTGCCAGGAGCGAGGCCACAGCCCTCTCGGGCAGGAGGACCCTGCCCCGTAAGAGCAGAGAGCTGGCCCAGCCTCTCTCACCAGAAGCTTCTCCCTGAGAGACACCCAGTGTGGTGTGGTCTCAATGGTCCGGGCAGTGGCTGCTCCCAGATCATCCCCAGCAGCTTGCTAACAAGACAAGGAGTGTGGGCGTCTGCACGAGTGCGCACCACACACGGCTTGGCCACACGACTTGTGCAGAAATTGCTGAGTAGAAAAATTAGCGCATCCCCTGCCAACAGCTACAGATCAAGCACTGCAGGCAGTGTGCTCCGGCCCACCCTGCCCTCTGGAGCCCACCAGGCGCAGGCCTCTTACCTGGACAGGGAGAGCCGCCGCGCCCGCCAGGAGGGTGGGGCCGGGGGGCCGGGGGCGGTGCTAAGAGGCGAGGTTGGGGTCTTCTTGACAATGCGGTAGCGCGTCTTGATCACTTTGCTGGTGGGAGGGGGCCGCTGGCCATGCAAGCTGGAGGCTGCAGGGAAACCCAGACACATCGGTCAGGGGAGGTGGAGGGCTCTGCCCACAGCTTGATCCGCCCCGCTCACGCCCACCCTACTCCGGGGAGCCCAGCAGCTCCTGCAGCCAGAGCCGGTGGCAGGGCAGGCCCAGCAGTGAGGCAGGGCCGCCGGTGGGCCGCAAAGACTGGGGTGCGAGGCGCTCCCCTCCCTCTCTGGCCACCCTCACCCGCCCCCTGCATCCACGTAGATTTATGTCCTTAATCACTTCCGTTTCCGTAACGTTTTGCAGAGTGATATACACCACAGCTTTCCTCCTTGCTGAAGGTTTCATGCAATTAACAGGGGTCTGTTTTGCCCCAGTTCCCTCAACTTGATAGCCAGCAATTTCTCCATGGCTTTGAGGACCGCATCTAATTGCCTACCTTCCGTAACGCACGGCTCTAACTGTCCAGATGATTAAAGCTAATGCGGCACTGCTGCTCCTCGTGGCCCAGCCAGCACCCAGGCCCTCAGGCCAGGCTGCCTGGGCCAGGCTCCCAGCGGCGCCTCTCCTGTGGCCCACTTCCACGTGCCTGCACGCAGCCCAGGGCTCTGCCTGGAAGGGGGCCACAACCAGCCACCCTCGCAGCGGGCGGCTTCTAGGTAGCACAGCTGGGGGAGATGAACAGACGGGGGTGGCCAGGAAAACACACTGTGGTCTCACCACCAGAGCTCCGGCACAAGAGCAAGAATCGGCTGACCCTCAGCTGAAGGCTGCCACAGGGCCCACGCACCTCGCTGCTTTACGTCAGCCCTGGCGGCGCCCAGCCAACCCACTGCCCAGTGGCACAGACCAGCGTGTCGTGACCTGAACCTGCTCCCCTGGGGCCCAGGACACATCTTCCCAGCACCTGCAAAGCCCACAGGAAGCAGTTACTGCTCTGTGAATGGTGACGGTGACACTAACTAAAAACCATCTCCCAGAGCGGGGAACACAACAGCCCACCAAGCCACAGCCGGACCCGCCCGTCAGCACCGGCACCTCAGCCTGGACACCTCCTCTTCAGGCCCACCTGGCCTGGGGGCAGCCAGGACCAGCCCACCCAGCGAGGCGACCACACCAGCGCAGCCATCGGAATGGGCACTGTGCCTCCCTGTCAGATGCCTGAAGGGCCCCACCTTCCCACGTGAGATGGCCAAAACGCATCAGCACGGACTCCAGGCCCTCCTAGAGCCCCCATAACAGAGGAGGAAGGTGTCCAGGCTCCACACACCCAGCCGGGTCAGGTCAGGTGTGGGCTGCAAGGCCCAGGGAATGCTGAGAGCGGGGAACGCCTCTGCTCCCTGGGACTGACGACAGGGACCCACAGCCACTGTCCACCAAGGGGGTCCACAGAAGTCTGGGCAAGGCCAGGCCGGCACCCCACCCCACCTGTCTCCATCTGTCTGTCTCCTCACAAGGGCGGAAGCTCAGGAGGGGTCACAGAGAATGACGGGAGCTCAGCAAAAGCACAGGCTCACCTGGGGGCCTGGTCCTGCTGAGTGACCGAGCGGGCGGGTCTCCAGCCTCAGGCAGCCCCACACCACACACAGCCCAGCATACCCTGGGCATCAATAAATAAATGTTTGTTGAATTGAATTTTCAAGGTCTTACAAGCAAGGAGAGACCAACGAAAATCAATAAGAGCTTGTTCCAACTATGAGCTCAGGAACATGAGAATTCCTCTAACTTATCACCAAGCCCCACGCTGACCTCATGGCCTCCAAACCCACCCCAGGGCCTCTGCACCTGGACAGACCCCTGGCTGTCTCCTCCAGCGGGGCCGCCCATCTTCAGCCCCATCCTGACCCCCCTAGTGGCTACAACCCACCAGCCGGGGCTGTGACACACACCGCAGAGCCCAGAGGTGCCCTGCTCTGCACCCCGGGGCACAGCTGTGTGGGGAGGGAAAGGGCACTGGGCCATGAGTAGGCCCCCTCACCAGCACTCTGAACCCCAGCTGCCAGCTCCACCCTCTCACCCAGATGTATGCTCCCTTCTGCCATCCCCTCCCTGCTCCACCAGGCAGTCACTTCATTCAGGAAGCCCCTAGTCCCCATCGCCCAAGGAACTGGACTCCACATTCTGCAAAGTGCCTCTTGGGACACAACCTCTGGGCCTGGCCCTCACTCCTGCCCATGAAGAGCATTGGTATTCATGGCATCCCTTTGCAACGCAGCCCTACTGCGAGAGCAGCTTCATCATGAACTTACTGCATCTTCCTTATTGGTTGCCCAATTACCACTTCCAAAACAACACAAACTAATAGAGCAGACCCTCCCTCTTAAAAGGCTGATTGTCACTCTCCAGACATGTCCCCTGTCATACCCCGGCCCTCTAGATCCAAGAGGCAGGGGGGAGGGCACAGTGCCTGTGCCCCACCCCCACAGCGGGCTGTGACACCCCCCCCCCCCCCCGCCGCCTGGCCCTACAGATACCCCCGGTCTTCCATGAGCAACATGGGCCTGGGGGCGGAAGCGCCTGACAATGGACCAGAGAGGACCGTCCAGGGCGCCCTTGTCCAGGGCACGAGCTCAGCAAGGCGGACAGACAGGGGGCATGCCACCCTCTGTCCTAGGGGTGGTAGGACTGGGGGCTCCTAAGACTGCACGTGGCACACAGGGCCAGACAGCTGGGGTGGGGGCCCGCCAGCCCCGAAGCGTGTGTGGAGGCGGGGGGGGGGGGGGAGCACCCTGCTCCTCATGGGGCAGGGCAGGTCTCAGCCTAGCACAGCCCCGCCAGGCGGCAGGCTCTCCCCTTCTTCCTGGCCGGCTGAAGGCTGTGTAGATAATCACGTTATTTAGATAGGATGTTGGTTTAATTCCTTTCATTACAGACTCCCAGGGCTGTAATTTTTTTCTCCACATGATGTATTCCCCGTGGCACGTTTCACTCAAATCAAACCCTTCGTGCCTTTATTGCCAACGAGGCCGGGGCGCGGCGTTATCAGGCCCACACACACAGCCCGCTCCACCCTGCTGTGCAGAGGTCACTTCTAATGACTAATCGATCTCATTAGCTTCCCTAATTAAAAACTTTACTACCGCAGTGGAAGACAAACTACAAAAAACTGCTGGCATCATATCTGAATGGGTATGAGCCCATCCATCAGCCGGGCACAGGGCTGCGGGGGGGGCGCTGCCAGGGAGGCAGGCTGCGGGGAGCCCTAGCCTTGGGGGGACCCACCATCGGGGTGGCAGTCTGCAGCAGCCCGGCCTCCGGCTGAGCCCACCCCCACCCCCACCTCAGCGAGCACCACAGACGGTAGGGCCACCACACGGAGGGCAGGCCCTCACCCTGCGTCACTGCAGACTGGGGTTGAGGGGGAGTTCAGATTTTTATGGAACTTCAAAGGGCGAGAACTAGGAGGAAATGAGCTGATTCCACAGCCGTTTAATTCGTGAAGAGGAGCTGGAGCCAGAGCTCCTCTGAGCAGAGGCTGCCTGGGGCGTCTGACGGGAGCGAGAGGCGGCAGGACAAGCCCCTGACAGCCTGGGAACCAGCGGCCCCCACCTAGCCGTTCAGTCAGCTCCGGACACCCCGACAGAGGCAGGGTGGGCACCATCAGGAAAGGCAGGGCGGGGATGGCAAGGCTGATCAGGGACCTTGAGGAGTGTGGACCAGAGGCCTGTCCCCAAAACTCACCCTGACTGGGCCCCAGACCCCGCGGCCTGTCATCCACCAGCTTCCAGGTCCACACGGGCCCTGGGGCCTCTGGAACGAGCAGACTGAGCAACAGGCCTCAGAGGAGGCCTGAGATAGCAGATAGTCATGGCTGGGCATCCCACTCAGTCCAGGGGTGCCACCCCAGCACCCAAGGGCCAGCAGAGCGAGAAGAAAACTCGGCGCCGCCAGAGAAGGCTGAGCCAGAGAGCACAGCCGCCTCCAGCCCTCCAGCCCAGTGCGCCGCAGGACAAGGCAGCTGGGCCACAGCCAGAGCCTGGCGTCCAGGTGTGGGGTTCGCCAGAATCAGACACGTGAGGCGCCTGGGCCGGGCACAGCCTGAGGACCAGGAGCCCCACCCGCCTGTCAGGCACCTCAGAAACCGAGCTCTGCTCCTGAAGGGGGTACCAGGCCGGGCCCCAGGCCCCACCAGTGAAGGGAGGAGACGGTCAGCATGAGCACCTGGCCTCCCAGGGCCTTGCAGCACGGCCACCGGGAAGCGGGCAGGGGGCTGTGGGGCGAGCTCCTGCCAGCCTGGGCGTCCCATGCCCAGTCCTGTGACTCAAAGCCCCTGGGTTACTGAACCTGCTCCTCCTCAGCAGCTGCCCGAACACTTCCTCACACCCCCAACTCCGGGGGCTTTCAGGAGCCCCGGGAGCCGCCCTCCCCTCCCAGTAACGCAGGTCCCACTGGCCCGTCGCCTCACCAGCAGCCCCCACTGCACCCCATTCCCCAAGGCCACTCAAGGCTCCCACCCACATCAGGAGGCCTCCACCTGACTGGGGCCATGGTGCCAACAACCAAAGTAGCTTCCAAGCACCCAAACCCACTCCTCCTGGGTTCTAAGGTCTGAAAGGGCTTTCACGCCCACGGTTCCCAAGGGCACTCCCAATGATGCCTCTTCCTAGGGCGCCCCCCAGACCACCCCAGCCTCCACGAGAACAGCCCCCTCCAGCTAACTGCCTGCTTAGGGATCACAAGGCAGGGTGCTTAAGAAGCACCCCCACAACAACACCGCTGGCCGGCGGGGGGGGGTTGTCTAGACAGAGGGAACGGCATGGCCACAGCCCCCAGGACGGAGGGAAGCAGGGAGGGCTGCAGGCAGGCGGTGCGCTGGCATCTCCTGGCAGGCCCGCCCTGTGCTGCCTCGAGGCTGGTGGAAAGCTCACACCTGGCAGGCAGAAAAGAGCCCACCAGACCGCCAGCGACGGGCCTGGCATCTCTGGACACCACCTGTCCACCAGGGCATTTCTGAACATCAGCCTGTCTGAGCTGTTTCCATAGTGACACCTATGGTCCTGGAGACGGTGAGACCACGACAGCATCAGGAGGACTGAGGAGGGGCGCACAGACCCCAGGGGCCACGAGGAGATGCTCCATGCGTGCAGGAAGCAGGGGGGCGGCTGCGTAGCCAGAGATGCTCCCAAAGAAGTGCTCCAAGCAGATGCTAGGACACGGGCGATGCCAGGGTCATGGCAACTCCCACACCGGCCTCATGCGTCCTGTGGAAGGGCCAGGACCTGAAGCAGAGCCGGCGAGACGCACCTGCGAAAAGGCGGATGGAAGCAGGCACCATGGCGGGAGGCTGGGCCTCTCAGGCCGCCCAGACCGCACTTCGCAGGGGAAGACCCAGGGAGGGCTGGCTCTGGCCAGCTCAGGGGTGCCTCCTTGTTAAGAGAAGTAGGGACCCTCTGCCTTCCACCCCCTCCACAGAGAACCCACAATGCCCACCATGCATCAGAGCTGCCAGGCATGTCAGCCCTAAGGATGAGGGAAGGAAAATGACCTACCCACCTTGCCCAGCAGGACGGGACCCAGGCTGGGCCAGGTGGGCACCAAGCCAGGGGGCCTCTGCATGGGAGTCTCCCAGGAAGGACAGAAGTGGGGCTCAAGCCTCTGACATCAGCCTAGAGACACACGGCTCGAACCCATAAAGACAGCCAGAGACACACTGCAACCTCCCTCTACACCTCAGACCCCCCCCTGCCCCTGCAGGCTCCCTGCACCCCCAGACCTGTGTCTTACCCATCACCGGCACCTCGCTCACTGGGCACCACCCCGGGCCCACTGCGTTCCATGCCCTGGCAGCCAGCCGCCCTCAACCCAAGACCTGCAGTTGCAGGGCGTGTGCAGGTGACTGGCCGGCCCTCCTGCTCCTACCCACAGGAGTTCAGGCGAACATCAGGACAAATCCTGTGGTGAGGGCCTTCTCCTGGAGGAGGCAGACGCCCCACCCCCGCGCTCGGCAGGAGCTGCCAGGGACCGCAGCCCCCGCACTCTAACAAGCTTCAAACGGGGATGACGGGGATCACAAAGTATGAATTTTTATGAGTCTACTAAATCACTCCACTTTTCCTGTGCTTGATGGCTGCCGGCACTGCAATCGGTGGCAAAGCCCTGCCGCATTCAGGGAGCTCAGCCACGACCCCGCAGGTGGCCACAAGGGGCGGGGTGGGGGGGGGGATGGGACCGCCAAGGGCTCCCACAGCACCCAGCTCTTCCCCCGGGGCCAGCCCTCGCACAGGCCCCCAGGAACAGCTCGGGCAGCCCACAGAAAGACTGCTGCACTCCGACACACTGAGGACCCACCTCTGCCTTCCAGGCCAGAGTCCCCACGGGGGCCCCAGGGAGATGGGTAGACGCAAGGACATGTGCTCACTCACACACGTGCTCACCCACACGTGTGCCCCACTCACACGCAGGCCGCGAGCACATGTCAGCAACGGGGGAGGGACGCCTGTGCCTGAGAAGGGAGAGGCGGGCCTGGGTCTCACCCTACAAGGCTTCCTGTCTCCTGCACCAGAGCCCAGCCTCGGCCAACACCCACCATCACCAAGTCACAGCAGCAGCCGGAGTGGGCCGCACGTCACCTGGCGGCCACTGGCACCAGAGCAGCATGGGCAGTGGGAGGTGACAGACAGCCCTGTGGGCCGCCCAGCCCCGCGTGCCGCTGTCCCACACTACCTGGGACTTAACGACAACACTGTCAGCCAGACATGCGTAGCACCGGGATTGTCAGGGCCCTATTAGAGGGAAGATTGAGACTCTACTCTTCTCAAACTCACTCAAGCAACACAAGCCGCCGGTTTCTATAATTATCGTGCGCAAGCCATCGATCGTGCGACGACACTGCCCAGTCTGTGTGAAATGGGGGTAGTTTGCTCCCTGACAGCCGCTGTACGTTATGGGGGGGTGGGTCTTCCCACCCCTTCAGGCGTCACTCTCAAGAATGGAGGAGGGGAAGGGAGCGCCTCCAGCCCCCGCCCCACCTGCAGGCCCTAGGCACAGGCGGCAGGGAGCCCCAGCACATCCCAGGGAGGCACACCCCAGCAGGCGGAGGAGACAGCATGGCATGTGGCCGGGGATCTGGCGGGGGCAAATTCACGAAGCAGAGCCCACAGGTGCAAGAGATGGCCACATCCCAAGGCCAGGCGCCCCAAGCAAAGGGAAGGCAGGATCCGCGCCAGACAGCCCACCCTCCCCCAACTCCCCCAGAGACAGGGCCAGGTCCGATCAGGTGGACAGCAGTGTCAGGACACGGCTAGCCTCACCCTCCCCAGGAGACCAGGCGGCCCCTGCCGAGGCTGAACCAGGCTGTGCTGGGCTGACGTGCCCACGTGCAGAGGTCCAAAGCCTGGCTGCCCAGGGGACCAGGGGCCAGCCAACACTTAGCCCCACATTGCGTCTGTGGGTACACGGTGTCCATCCACACAGGACGGCAGTCCTTTCTCATCCCTGTGTCCATCCATCCACAAGCCTGGCCCAGACAAGCCAGGAGTACAGGGAAGTGGCCTGGGAAAAACCTGCCCCTACCAGGCTGAGACTCTAGAAGGCCAGAGCCTTAAGGGAGCAACAGGGGCTCCCAGGTCCACCAAGGAGAATGGTGGGGCCTTGTACACACCCCACTGACAGCACCAGGGCCCCCAACAAGCCAGGTCAGGCAGCTGATAGGACAAAGCTGATCCTGGGAGGTGAAGGCCCACCCCACCTTGGCAGTTTCTGCTGAGGTTTCTGGTGACAAGAAAGTGCCCACCAGTCCCAGGTGGACAGAGGCCCACGTTGCAAGTGTGAGTGACGGGGGACATAGTGCAGAACACGCTTGCCCTCCCCACGGGGCTGGCCCAGACACTAACCGAAGCACCACAGGACAGGCGCCAACCAACACGCCCGCCTCCACCCTCCTCACCCTCAAGGATGCCATCCTCACCCACAGGGGGGCACAGAAGGGGGCCCCCAGCAGACACGGGGTGTGCCCCAGATGTGTGACAGACACCAGGCCCATCGTCCCCGGGAACCCCAGTCCCACTACGTGGCCCAGAGCCGGTGGCCCACGCGAGGACAGCGCTCCTGCTGGCCACAGCCTGGCCCCTTGGGAGCCCGGCCCAGCTTCCTTGGAGTCAGGGCCAGAGACACATGCTTCTGAGAGAGCCTGGAAATAACCCCACTATAAAAAGCAGTGACCATGGAGAGAAAGCCACGTGGACTCTCACAAGGGCCAGGCTACCCGGATTCTCCTGGCCACTCACCCGTCCTTTCCAGTGGCTGTAGGGGCAGAACCACAGCCCAGGGGCAGCAAGCAGGCCTGAGGGCACCTGGGTGCAGGGTGGACCTGGCCTCACTCAGCTCTGGAGGCAGCCTGCCCGGCCAGAGACGGGCCAGAGACAGCGCGCCATGGCGGAGGCGGGAGGGCAGCGGAGCCGCTGGGGCTCACGGGCCAAAGGAGGCCCGCTGCTGTGTACCGCCCTGACACCCGCAGAGGCGGCGGAGGGCAGCACAGGATGCCCAGGAAGGGGACCAGGGCCTCCCACCCTCAGCTCCGAGCCCTCAAGGAGGAGCCTGGGCCCCTCCAGGGTTCTCCGGTCCAGTGGCCCTGCTCGGGACAGCTCCCAGGCTCAACCAGCAGAAAGCACCCCACCGGGGCCAGGGTAAGGCTGGGGGCGGCCGTAGCCCCAAAAACCTCTGAAGACAGGTCCTCGAGCCTCTGTGGCTGGCAAGCGGGGAGGAGAGGTGGGAGGGGGCAGGAACGGGGTCGGGGGAGGCGTCTGCAAGGCACTGTGGGGACCTGGACCACCCTGGGCAGGGATGGGGCCCGCGCAGGCCGAGGCCCAGAGCGGAGGCCTGTCAGCCTCAGGGTGGTGGGCACCCCAGGCCGCTCTGTCCCAGGCTGGTGGGCTCTCCAGAAGAGGGCGCTGCCTGATGTGAGGCCCAGCCCTGCTGTCTGGAGCCCAGAGAAACTCAATGTGGTGAAGAGAGGGAGGCAGAGTGCCCAGAGGGAGGGAAGGCTGGCCCGCACTGCTGACACCCAGGTCACAGTGCCCACCAGCACCGCAGTCTACAGGAGCACTCAGGGTGCTCGAGTTCAGGAGGGCAGGTTCTGGGGGCCAGCCTGCCCCCATCCCAGCATTCCAGCCCAACATGGGTACGACAAGCAGAGATGGGACCACGTGGCACCAGAGGAGCCCCGGCCTGCTCCTCCCCACCCTACCACCGTCCTTCCCAGACTCAGTGGCAGCCCCGGGCTGGGGAGTTTGGGTGTGCCCGCAAGGCCAGGGCCTGCCTCCCATCTCCTGCACGCCATGAGGTGTGCCATCTCCCCCGACACCCCAGGCCCCACTGCCCACCCCACATGCCTCCGCCACCCTCAATGACTCAGGACCAGGCGGATGACCCCACTGTGCCCGGGGCGTGGGGAGCGAGCTGCTCTGAATGCGTCCCCGACACGAGTCACCCTGTGGGATGGCCCAGGGCAGACCCGGTCCCCCAGACGCCCCGCTGGGCGGCGAGGCCGTTTGCTGCCGCTGCCGGGGGCCCACCTGGGCACAGCCTGGAGCAGCGGCCACTCTCACACCCAGTGCCACGAGACCGTGTCCCGCACAGCCGCCGGGGGTGCGGGAGGGCCGTCAGGAGGACAGCGGCCAGAGCCCAGGGGTCTGCACTGCCGGGGCGCACCGTGAGAAGAAAACACGACAGCTCCAAACTGACTCAGCAAGCGCAGTGCTCCGAAGGAGGACAGCAGCCAGCCAGCAAGTGAGCAGGGCTGGGCCTGCACCAGGCCCACAGTGCTCAGAGGCCCTGCCTGGACCCCCAGAGGCCCTGCCGGATGTGCAGCTCTCCAGGGCAGAGCAGTCGGGCCAGGGCCGGCCCACACTGGGCTGATGGCCCAGGCACTGGGCCCCCAGACTCTCAGACTCTCCTCACCCAGGCGGGCAGGAGGAGCACCACGTTCCCAGGCCTTCATCACCCAAAACCGATGCGGCAGGAAGGAGGGAGTGCACCACGGCCCAGCCCCCGGCCCAGCCCCGGCTGCGGACGCCTGGGCGCACACTGGCTCCCTCAGCGCACCCTGTGTGTGGGGGGGAGCGCAGAGCTGCAGCAGGTGAGGACAGGCCCCCAGAGGACACTGACCCAGAACCACCCCCACCCCGGCCTCTCCCAGCATAGTAGCTAAGGGTCAGCTGCCGGCAGGCACAGCAGGTGGGGAGGACGGCAGCTCGCTCCCAGGCCCGCAACCCCACAGGAGGGACCTGCCACCTCTCTAAGCTGGACCCCTGTGCTGACACTGCCTGGACCACCAGCAGCGGGAGCAGTGCAGACTCCTGAAGATCGCTGGGCCTGAGATGCCAGGGGGCCGGGCCTGGGAGGAGACATGAAGGCAAAGCAACAAGTACCTGCATGTCTCATGATCAGAAGCTGATGGATTTGCAGTCATTGGGCACAGCCATAGGTTTTCTTTGCAAATTCCATCAATTCTATGCATTAGTACCAAACTTGCAAACCACAAGGACCCCAGTGAGCGCTGAGGGCCCCGGGCCACACAGGTGATGCTCAAGTGGCACCAGAGGGCCCGCTGGGCTGGGGGCCTTCTCAGTCTGGGATCTGCCTGGCAACGGCTCGGTCTGGGGAGCCCAGGCTCACCGCCCATAGACACCAGAGGAGACGACAAAGTAGGAGGGCCACGAAGAGCAGAGGGCCCTGAGGATACCGGCACCCATCCAGGGTCACGTGGTCTGCCCAGATGCTCCAACAGCTGAAATGGCGCAGTCCCCCTGCAGAGGGACACTGGGCCCCGCCTTCCCAGAACAGCTGAGTCATCAGCCCGTGTCCCTCCCTCAGGAGAGTAACCTATGGGATGCCAGCGTGGGAAGCAGAGGGTCTCAGCTCAGACCCAGGGGAGGCCCATGCCTGAGGCCTGCTCTGAGAAGGCTCCATTTGTGCTAATATGCTCCCACAAGGACACAGGGCTGGGGTGCTTGGCCAAGGGGTCACAGTCCTGGAGGCTCCAAGCAAGCATACCAGGGCCCACTACCCGCCGGCTCTAGGGCAGCAGCTCCCCCTGCCCAGGACCCCTTTCGCCACCCCACGGGGAGAGATGGGGCCTAGAGTGCACAGAGCTGGGTGCCGCATAGCACCAGGCCCTGCTTCTCCCCACGTGAGCTACAGGAGCAAGGTGCCCAAAAGCCTGAGTCCCACCAGCCCAGCCCCCATGCCCTGTGGAGAAGAGACCCCCGCCCTCCCCGGGTGAGCACCAGCAGAGGCCTCGCCACACACGGGCGGCCCAGAGGAGCGTGCGTGAGGCGCTCGGTGCTCAGCCAAACTGAAACTGATGAAAACCATCAAGCGCGATTCAAGAAGCATCAACACCTAAGCAGGGTGAATAGAGAGTGCAGGGAGCACACCGCCAAACACCTGCTGAAAACCAGACACGAGAAAGCGTTGCAGCCAGAGGGGGACAGCAGACCCCGCAGGAGAGTGGGGCCAGCCGGCAATGGCCAGGTATCCCCCTGAGTCCCGCAGCCCCCACGCAAAATCGCCCTCCAGAGAGGAAGGCAGGAACAAAGGCTTCAGATAACTGTCCACGGAGAGCAACAGTCCCCAGCACAGCTGCAACATCACAGGAAATCTCAAGAGGTGTTTCTTGGCGGAAGACAAGGAAGGAGTAAAAGAAATGGGAGAATAAGTACATAGGTGAGTCTGGGTCAAGGCTGACCGTACACAACGTTTTCTAGGCTCTAAAACACATGGAGAATTAAAATCACGGTAGTTCCAGCATGCCTGATGGAAGAACAGAAAACCAGGGGAAAATGGCCAGGGGGGCGTCAGAGGGCAATTTCCAAGAACCGATAACAGAGCCAACAACGTACAATACAACCGAAACAGAAATAAAAGAAAGTATAATAAACTAACAGAGAAGAAAACCGAACTTAGACATACACATCCAAAAGAAGGAAAAAAAAAAAGGAGAGAAAAAACAGAATAGTTACAACAAAGGAAAAGCACATAGTAAGAAACTGGATTTAAACCCAAATACACAAAATACACCCAAACCATGGTTTAGTGTGAATAGACAAAATCTCTTCCTACAAGGACAATCTCAGGCTGCATTTAAAAAGCAACTATTTGCTGGATACAAAAAAAAAAAATCGAACCGTAATACAGAACAGCTTATTTCTGTACTGCTTACAGTGTTCTGTGTTGCTCACTTACACAAGCACACAGGGCTGCACCCGTCACGCACCAACATTTGCAGAGCATGTATGTATGTGCACACGTGTATCTATGCACACTTTGTGACAGTGCACGAGGAAACTCGCCTACATGCTTCAGAGAAAGTAGGCTTTGAGGCAAAAAGCTGGAGCCAACAAAAAACCAGATTTCCTAACAGTAAAGATTCACTCCCCCAGGGAGGTGTAACAATTGTAAACGCTTTGCACTCAGTAAAATGACCTTAAAATAAATATTAATGCAAAAGTAACAAATGGAGACATGAACACATCCACAGACACAGTGGAAGGTCTCTACACTCTCTCAGGGACTGGAAAAACAGAAATATTCCCTGCCCCTCAAAATCAGCAAGTTTACCACAGGGATGAACAACACAATGAACACAGCTTACCTTAGAGCCCCAAACCCTCCAGGCGGAATCATTCTCTCCAAGCACACACAGAGCTTTACCAAAGCAGACCCTATGCCCCCCCAGAGGAGGTGGGGAGTGGTCATTTTACAAAGAACCTCAAAAGCCCCAGGGATTTAGAGGTGAAGTGATCCCTTCTGAATAACCTTGGATCAAAGGAAAAATTACAACAAAAATTAGAAAAAGTTTTAGAAGAACACACAAAAAATAGTGAACTTGCGGAAGACACCTAGAGCTATGCTTAGAGGAGTGGTTCACAACCCCACATCTGCATATTTCAGAAAAGAAGGGCTGAAGGCCGGAGCCCAACCGCCTAACCCTGGTGCGCTGCGCCCAAGCTCGTGCACTGGCCCATGAGAGCAGCTCTGACAGCTGCCCCACCCTGGCCTCTGATACCCCTCCCCTGCTCCCCACTGCTGTCCCGTGGCACTGTCTCAGAGCCAGTCAGGGACACCTCCAGCCAGGCCCCCCCATCAGGGCAGCAACAGAGGCAGCGTGGTCCCACGGCCCAGGCACCTGCTCCCTGCCTTCCCAGCACAGCGTGGGGGCAGCAGCCTGAGCCAGATTCAGCCAGGCCCCCACCCACCTGGCATCCTTCCCAAAACACACGGGGTCAGGACAGAGTGCTCCCTGGGAGAAACGTCTGCCAAGGTCTATCTGAGATGCCATCTGGGCCCAAGCTCAGCTCCCCACTCCAGTGCCCCCAGCTCAAAGCCGAGAGGAGAGGGACAGGAGAGCAACTCTGGCCCAGAGCCTGGCTCTGAGTCTCTGAGGGAGCATCTATCACATCACTGCCCGCCCTGCACAGGGCCCAGCCAGGGTGGGCAGAGGGGTCTGGGGGTGCTGTGTGGAGGAGTCAGGGGCAGGCTCCTGGACTGGGAGCCACGGTGGTCTCACCTGCTCCCGCCACTAAAGCTGGAACCTCAGGGCAGCCCCTGAAAGACCCTCAGGTGCCTGAGCCCACAGGAGGGCACGGGCCACAGGACCACTCCAAGCTCAGCAACCATCCCTCTCCCGGGGCTGGCTCCACAAGTCCACCCTGGGGACAGCCCCACCATGGCCTGCAGGGCCTTCCTCCCCGACAGGGCTGTCCCCAGCAGGAAAGAAATCTGCCCAGAGGGCTGAGGCTGACGCGGCCCTGCCTCCCAGGCAGCTCCCTGCACCAATCCCCAACTGGGTCCCTGAGCCATGGCCAAGCCGGGCCGCCCCAACACACCATCCACATTCATCAAGACACCTAGGGACCCTGCCCACAAGCCCCCAGGGCTGCAAGCTGCAGCTGCAGTGAGAACACCACCCCTCCTTCACAGGCAGGAACAGGCCCCAGGGCTTTGGCTGGAGTCACAGTGGTACCCTGGCTCCGTGGAGCTCACAGCACCCCAGGAGCCCGCGCCTGTCGGGTACCACACAGCACCGCGCGCACGGGCACACGCTCCCACACCAGTTCTGCCGGGACAGTTAATTAGCACCGCTACGACAGATGGAAACCAGGAAGCCTCCGACAAGCCTGATAATTCATGCAAGGCTCAGGATCGCTGGGACCGCGTTCCGCAGGGACCGCGTTCCGCAGGGCCTGCTTCCACGTTTCCTTTTCCCTTAGGAAAGCAGGGCTCCGCACTGAACTGCTCTTGCACCCTTTACGTTCTCTCTGGCAGGAAAACCGACAACCTGTCTGCACCCCAGAGGAGATGCTGGATCACAGATCGCTCCAAAGTGGTTCTCAGCAGCCAGCCAGTCTAGCGTCCACTAAGCTTACTCTAAACACCTGACCGCCCGTCCCCCAGCCAGCACAGGAAGCCCCAGGACACGGGAGCAGAGTAAGGCAAAGTCAGCACCAGCCTGGAGGCTCAGATCCAGGGCTTTCCGCACCTCGGGGAGGCCCTGGGACCGGAGCACAGGTCAGCAAGGGGACACCTCAGGAGTCCCCCAGCCCTGCGTCCCTTGCACCACAGCCAGCCTGCCTCCTGGCCCTCCCAAAGTGCCCCCAGAGGGCACTAGTGACGAAAACACTACTGATGAATGTGGAGGCCCAGGGCAGGCTTCATTCCGCTCCCTCTGACCACTGACCCTCCCGCGGCTTGGAGGCCAGTGACGCCAGGCACAGGGCTGCCCAGCACCGAGCAGTGGGTTCTGGGCTGCCTCCAAGAGTCATGCTGCATAGCCACTACCTGGCCCACTGCCTGCCCCTGACCGCTGGGCACACCTGATCAGAGGTGGGGGTGGGGCGGGGCCATATCGGGAGAGGCAGGGAGGGGGCAGTGAGGGTGTGGAGAGGGGTGGCGCGGGCAGAGAGTGGTCGCAGGGTTCCTGCGCACCTGGAACTACTGGGCCACGGAGAGGGTTAAGTGAGGACGGCTTTTAGGACTCCCTTGGCTACCCAGGCGCTGCCAGAGCAGACAGTGGGCAGGCAGAGGACTCCTGTAGGTGTCCACCCCAAGTCCCGGAGCTGGCGCTGCTCAAGAGGAACCCTGCAGAGGCCCCTCAACAAACCAAGCCCCACAGGCCGGTTTTGGCACCCAGGCACCTAGGGACACACAGGAAGGCACTTCAGGGACCTGGGGACAGTCCCAAGGCGGGCCCTTCAAGCCCAAATGACCGAGCGGTGGGGGAGGCAGCCCTAGACAACCTTCAGTCAGCCCACAGAGGGGCCACCAGGGGGCTGTGCGCCTCAGGGACCCCCGGCTCCCACAGGCCCCTGCTCTGGGCTGGGGGAGGACAGAACAGTCACCTGGGGCCTTGGTGAGGAGCCCAGGCACCAGCAGGGAAGGGCGGCTGGAGTGGGGGCCCATGGGGGGCTTATGGGACAGACTCCCTGACTGCTTCCTGGAGAAATTCGGTCACAGGAGTCAGGGGCTGCAAGGTGAAGACTGGGCAAGGCCCAAGGCCCCCCGCCTTCTCTACTAGTGACAGGATGCATGGCCACCCTACTGCACCCATAAACAGGTGACGGCAGACCTTCCAGACCACGTGGCTGGTATGGCAGACTGAGGGGCGTGTGGGGAGCACCCACCACGTGCTTGGCGAGCTCTCGGCCAGAGGCAAGTGCTGTGTGAGGCCGGCAGGCCTGAGGGAAGGCCCCCGGTGGCCCTCAGACCCACAACTGGCTCCCCCGTGAGACCTGTGCCCTCCCTCTCAGACACGGCTGCCCCCTGACCCCGCCACTATCTGCATCCAGGGTTCCGGACAGCCGGGTGAGCAGTGGGGGCCATGGTCGTGTGCCCACTGTCCGGGGCAGGGGAGGCAGTGGAGGCCCCCGCCCCAGCAGACGTGGACCGCAGCTACCAGGAAGCCCCCTTGCAGGGCGGGGGCAGGAAGCCAGTCTGGAGCCCAGTGGCAAGTGCAGTACAGGGTTCCTGTCGACCCCGCTGCACTGTCTCTGCCCAGAGCAAGTCAGGGTCCGTGGTACACAAGGAGCCTGCCACCTCAGGGCCCCTGAGGCACAGTGCTGGGCCCAGTGTGGTGGGGAGGGGAACCCCAGAGCTGGCCCTGAAGCCCCAGGCACTGGAGAGCGCCCACCCTCAACACACTCTCTAGAAGCTCTCTACTAAATGTTCTCTTCTCTGTAGGCCTCTCAGGGGTCTGTCTGCCCTGAGGCAGATCAAGTGAGGTCTCTGGCAACCAAGGTGTAGGCTCCCCCCAGGGAGCATAGGGGGGCTGTCACATGGTGACCCCCAGGGGCCACCTGCCCCACCCCCAGCCGGAGTGGGACTCTAGGCCCAGGGACTAGGGGGAGGGTCTGAGGGCATGGCCCAGAGCCAGGAAAGCAGGGGAGAGGAAGGGAAGGGAAAGAAAGTAAGAGGCGGAGTCAGGCAGAACCTCCAGCTCAGTCCCCAGGCGCAGTGTCCACGCGCCTGCTGAACAATGCAGTTTTGAATTCAATTAAAGCGATTATCTGTTGTGCCAAATAAATTGTGTACAGCATCTATCCTGCGGCACTTTACACCTCCGGGCTCATTATTCCCTAACTGTTTCCTCCTGTTTATGCGCTCTCAAATTAAATTGCTGATAATATGCGCCAAAATAAAAAATGAGCGCACCTTGTCCCAAGAAAATTGATTCTCCCTTTTCCTGAGCCTGCGATTGCCAGGTTTTATATACTCTGTTCCTGGTGATCATTAGTAATTCAATTTTCTTTTTATTAGCCCCCTTATCTGCTGAGCAATATAGTGGCAGAGCTGACCTCTTTCGCACGGGTAAATGTTTAAAATCTTTTCCCTGATTAATTTTGCCAGTTAAGAAAAAGAGGAGAAATGGCCCGGCTCCTAGCCATCACAATGAATAAAGCTTAATGTTGATTGTGATGGAATTTCTAATGCCAGGGAAATTGATTGAACGCGGCAATTACACTGCAATAGTAACTCAAGGGAGATGGGATCGCTTTCTCCTGGCCGCAGCCTTTTGGTTATTTAAAACAATCCAATTTGCAAGGATAATTATGTATTAGTGTTTTATCTGCCACTTGAAATGAACAGGGGAGTTTCGATACTGGCCCAGCATTAGCAGGTTATTGCTGCAAATTACTTGATATCTGCTTTCCTTCACATAAAAAGGAAATTAGGCAATCAATTATCAGAAAAAGGTGGACGAGAAATAAAAGGGGCAAGCGCGCCCTCTTCTGGCCGCACGGCTGCACAGCATGCCTGAAGGGGTCCCAGGGCTCTCCCTCCCCCCCCCTCAGAGCCAGAGGTCGGCCAGGCAAGCGCGCTGCGCCTGGCACTAAGATCTATGTGGGGAAACAGGGCAGAGACGCCTCAAACAAGCAGATGTGGACACATGGACATACACACAGCTGCTCAGGCCCACCAAGGGGGCCAGGAGGGGCTCACCTGCTCACCCCAAGCACCCACAACATTAGATAAAAGCCCCGGTCCCCCCACAGAGCTGAAAGGGAGGGAGCCGGGAGGGGTGGGGAGCCAGGCAGACTGCAGGATGGGGTTGCAGGAGCTGGGGATATGCAGTCCCTCACCCCTGCCCTCACCGCAGTCCTCACCACTGCCCTCACCCCAGTCCTCATCCCTCCCCTACCCCAGTCCTCACTCCTGCCCTCACCCCACCCTCACCCCAGCCCTCACCCGACCCTCACCTCAGTCCTCACCCCTGCCCCCACCCCTGCCCTCACCCCAGTCCTCACCCCTGCCCCACCCTAGTCCTCACCTCTGACCTCACCCCAGTGCTCACCCCTACCCCCACCCCAGCCGTCACCACACCCTCACCCCAGTCCTCATCCCTGCTCCCACCCCAGTCCTCACCCTTGCCCTCACCCCAGTGCTCACCCCTGAGCCACCCCAGTGCTCACCCCTGCCCCCATCTCTGCCCCCACCCCACCCTCACCCCGGCCCTCACCTCAGGCGTCACCCAAGTCTTCACCCCTGCCCCCACCCCTGCCCTCACCCCAGTCCTCATCCCTGCCCCCACCTCTACCCCCACCCCACTCTCACCCCGGCCCTCACCTCAGTCCTCACCCCTGCCCCCACCCGTCCTCACCCCTGCCCCCAACCCAGCCCTCACCTCAGTCCTCACCCCGGCCTTCACCCCAGTCCTCCTCACCTCTGCCCTCACCCATCCTCACCCTGCCCCCACCCCTGCCCTCACTTCAGTCCTCGCCCCGCCCCCACCCCAGCCCTCATCCCTGCCCCCACCCCAGTCCTCACCCCTGCCCAACACCCCAGTCCTCACCCCTGTTCTCACCCCAGTGCTCACCCCTGCCCCCATCCCTGCCCCTATCCCTGCCCTCACCCCAGTGCTCACCCCTGCCCTTACCCCAGCACACTGGTCTCCACACAAGCCTCTCCCACAAGCTCCCTGCCATCAAGTCTGGGGATGAGGACCCCAGCCCTGGGCCTGGAGGTCAACCCCCACCCAGAGACTCATCCTGGCTCCTGCCCCTCCGGGCCCCGGTCACTCCTCAGGCCTGGACACGGCCGCCTCGTGTCCCCGAGCACGCATGTGCAGGCCCCGCGCCTCCACCATCCCTCAGAGGCTTCCCAACAGGACCCCCTTTCCTTACTGTGGCCCAGCACCCCTCCCACCCTCCAGGCCCACCTGCCTCTGGCCTGGACTCTCCTCCTCTCCGGCACACCATTCAGGACGAGTCTCCACTTCTGGACGGGCGGAGCTCAGCGCAGCCGTGACCTCGCCTGCACAGGTACATCCCCTTGCTCTCGCCTCTCCTCACAGGTGGGTTCAGGGCTCAGAGGGAGCTCCTCAGAGACACCCCAGACTGCCTGTCTGGCTTAAGCTGCCCCCACCCCCAGAGCTCCCTGAGACCCCACTGCTGGTTTCCTTTTCTGCAGAGTCTTCTGCCAAGTTTCTCGACCTGTTTACAAGCATCCGAGGAGCTGTCTGCATCCACCGTCCACCGACACTCCCCAGCCCTGGCACGTGCAGACCCCGGGAGCCAGAGCACAGCCCGGCACAGAGATGCAGCGTGTGGAAGGCTGAGGAGCGGATGACAGAGGACATGTTGGGGGAGGAAGAGTGGCCGAGCGGAAGCCTGCTCCAAGCCCCCAAGAGGAGCCTCTTCCCAGCTTCGCCTCCATCTCCCCTGCAGGGCATGGTCACTAAAGCTGATCTGTCCACCTCCGAGCAGGGAGAGCACAAGGCGCCACAGTCCGCACCCCATATCCCCGTGGTGTCCACAGCTTTGCTCCCCCTCCCTCCAAGCAGCAGAGCACCCTGCCAGCAGGAGCAGCCTCCACCGTCCCCAGCCTGCACCCCACTCTGCCTGAGAAGAGACCTAAAATGGAACCACGCGATTCTCAACTACAGGTGCAGCTCCAGGGAGGACAAAGGCCGCCTCCCCCTTGTGGCCTGGCACCAGGTCTGCACGAGCAGTGTCTGTGGCCCCTCACCCCATTCACCCTGCAACCTAGTGAACATCCTAGAGTGTCTCCAGCCCACGGCCCTGGGAGCTGCCCACAGGTCCGTCCCACTCTCTTAGCTCCCCGGCAGCCCCTTTGGCCAGTGGCACCTATAGCACGGCCGCGGCCAGGCTGTTCCCAGGCCTGGGGCAGCCCTCACACTGACCCCCAAGCCACCAGAGCCCTCCAGCCTGGAGCAGGGAGACAGGGCCCCCAGGGCTCTGCCTGGACAGTCCGCAGTGCTAACCTCCCCCCATCTGGAGAGCACTCCCAGCCCACGGAACAGGATGACCTCTTCAACCGCACGGTGCTCCTTCCACGGGGGGCCCAGGGCACAGGATGGCAATCAACTGCCTT
Organism: Antilocapra americana; assembly: GCA_007570785.1. Taxonomy (NCBI): domain Eukaryota; kingdom Metazoa; phylum Chordata; class Mammalia; order Artiodactyla; family Antilocapridae; genus Antilocapra; species Antilocapra americana. The sequence goes on from ML660780.1 coordinate 359,674, forward strand.
GGGCCGGTTGGCCTGCAGACCAGGCTCTGTGGGGCAGGGGCAGCACAGGGTTGGCAGGGACACAGTCGAGGCCAATGTTGGTCCTTACATCAGGGCCCAGCACTGCAGGCAGCAGGAAGGCCACCAAGAGGCCCAGGGCCCTGTCTGCCGCGACTGTGCCACCCTCAACACCTGCCCAGCAGCTTCTCCACACACACACTGGTTTCCAATGGAGCCCAGTGCCCAGCAGACACCCACCAGCTCCCGCAAGGGCTCTGCTGGCAGGAGCACGCTGCCCTTGCAGGGACACCCTTCCCAAGCCCCCTCCTACCACGTCCATCATTCAAAACCTGCCAAAACACCACCTCCATGAGGAACCCCTCCTGGACACCCCCGCTTCCTTCTCGTAGCAAGTCACTATGGAAACGCCACAGCACCTAGCCGGCTCACGTGCAGGCCCCAGGAGGGCAGGAGGGAACACCCTTGCCTCGGGGTTCTGGGATCCCCAGCCCCAGGGCAGCCCAACTCCCACCCCCGGGCCTGAGTGCCATCACCCTGCAGCACCTTACCTGTGGGGACAGCTCCACCTGCAGCTTCTCCGCCCACAGGGAGCACCGTGACCAAGAGTACCCGGACAGGGGCCACGTGGCCAAAAGGCCCCACCTGGCCTCAGGCTCCCGGCGGGCTCCCCAGCCCCTGCCAGCCTCTTAAAACATGAGGGTCCTCCACTCATTCTCTCAGTCTGCAGCGGCCTGGCCCCTGGTCACTCCCAGCCAGTCCCGCAGCAAAGGCCCCACCCCCAACCCAGCCACCTGGCTTGGGGGCTGCTGACAGGCTCCCTCTGCTGTCACCCGGGGTGAAATCCACACTTGCCAGGACCCCAGGACGTGCAGCCCAAGGAGCCTGGGTGGGAGGGAGACTGGTGCCCTCTCCACCCTGCACCACCCTTGCCTGGCACCCAGGGCCTGCCTCTCTGCACACAGGCCCGGACCCCAGCTGGGCCCTGAGCACAAGCCCCGGCAGCGGTGCCCAGGACCAGAACCCTGGTGTGTCCGTGGGGAAGCCCCCAGCTACTCCGAGGGGACACACAGGACCAGCCCCCCTGAGCACTGCCATCGCCACAGTGGGGGGCTCCAGGGACTCATTGAGAGGGCAGAGTCGACTCCCCCTGGCCCACTCAGGCCTTCAGAAGAGGAGGCAACAGCCCATGGGGAGGGCAGCGAGGACGGGGGGGGGGGCCCGGGCGACACCAGCCAGGCCACCACCCCCTCAGAGCTGCCTGCCGGCCGGCCTCTCATCCCCTTCCCACTTCTGCCAAGATGACGTGGCTGTGCGGGCACGGAGGGATGTGCTGAAGAGGCCGCACGTGCCCGCCTGGCAGCCTCTCCCCGGCCCCGAGTGCAGCACACAGCACCCCAACCCAGGCCGCCCACTGCCCGCCAGGCAGAGCGGCTCTTGGGCCAGGGCCTGACAGTGCGAGGAGACAGGGACCGTAGGTCCCAGCAGGGAACAGAGAGAGTGCAGGCCCAGGGAGCCCCTCTTCCCAGCGTACCTTCCTTGGAGGAGAGGTGGGCGCGGCCAGGAGGCAGGCAGCATGGCCGGGGCTTGGTGACCGGCATCAGCCCCTTGTTGGGCGTCTTCTTTGTAACAGGGCTGCTCTTTCCCCGGAGGGCCTGCTTCCGCCGCAGGCTGAACTGACTCTTAGCCATGGCAGCAGGTGGGGGGCTGCTCTTCTTGTCCCCTGGAAGGCTGCAGAGACAGAGCAAGTAGCTCTAGCAGGCGCCCTCGCCGCCTCGCCCACCCAGATCCCAGAACCACGGGGTCAGCCCTGGCAGGCAGCCAAGCCCCAGCAGGGTCTGGCCCCACCCACTTCACTTTCCCACTTGATTGACCACAGCGGCTCCCTGCCCACCCACCACCCCCCACCAGGCTCCCAGCCCTGGAGGACCCCAGAGCCAGGGCAGGTGGAGGGCGGAGGAGTGCAGCCCTTGACCCCCACCAGGTATTTCCACAACCACCTCCTCCACCTCCCCAACCAGACACGATGAGCCCCTACGTGGAACTGGGAGAGAAGCAAAGGAGGCAAGCGCTGTCCCAAGGAGGGGCTGCCACCAGCCTCAAGGCTCCCCCTCCACACTCGCTGACACCGAGGCCGCTAGAAAGAAAAAGCGAGGAGTGGAGAGCCCAGAGCCCAAGTGGTCCAAGGCAGCACCTGTCCAGAGGAGCAGGGCCTGGGGTCAAGGTCAGCAGTGGGAAGGCCCTCTGGAGCGGGACTCCTGGCAGATGGCAAGTGTCACCACGCCTGATGGCAGAGGCATCTGGCAGCTTCCCTAATAAGCCTCTGACCCTGAAGCCCTGGTCCACTGCTCTGTCTTCCAGCCTCCTCTGGACCCAAGTGGGTGGATGGCGGGGAAGGTGACATGCATTCAGTGAGGGAGGAAGTCACTGGCACCCAGCCACCTTTTGCCCGCAGAGACCCTGCCACCGGCCTGGGCACAAAGCTGTCCAGCCACCATCCTGTGGACCCAGAACAGAGCCCACCCCAACAGCCTCTGGTCTCTCACCAAAAAGGGAAAGGGAGGGCTTGCCGGTGCCACCTCCGGCTGGCCCCTCCCCATTAACTGAAAGGGACAGCAGTAACCGTGGCCTCATTCCTGCCGGACATGCTGACACACCAGAGGCAAAGCTCCATCCTCAGGCCCCATCAGGGGTGATGTTTCCTCCCTGCCTCCCACACCACTGCAGGAGGGCCCTTTCCCACCCCTGCCCAGACAAGATGGGGGAGAGGGGAGACCCACACCTGGCACTGCCCCGCCTCCGGATGATCTTGGTGCGGCTCTTCACTTTGTAAGCCGAGAGTGGGGTCTCACTGAAGATAGGCTGCAAGCTGCTGGGTTCCACTGCCTGTCTGTCCACTGGGGGGGACCTAGACGGGACCGGGGAGAGCTGGGAGGCATGATCCTTGCTGCCAGCCTCTGACTGCCAACAGAAGGAGGCCGCCGAGGAGGCTGAGGGGCTGGAGGCCTTCCACTTGTACTTGCTGGGGGAGGCCCCAGGCATGGAGGACACGGCAGACCTCCTGGGCTTGGCATCTGGGTCGGCTCTGAGCTGCGGCTTCTCCATTCGTTCCACTGCAGCAAAGGGGGCCTTGCACACGTTCTCCGCCGCCACCCTGGGACTGAGGGCTCGCCGAGAGGCCCGAGGACTCTTCGCTGAGGCAGCCACCCACTTGTAGTTGTTTTTCCGGAACTTGGTTCGACAGGACACCACCATCGAGGGCTCCCTGGTCTGCCTGGGTCCAACAGCAGGTCTAGTTTGGCCTACCACCAGGCCAGAGACAGCAGATGGACCTGAGAGGCTGGTGTTCATGCTCCCGTCCCCACGGAGCTGTGCACCACAGCCGGCCACAGAATGTGAGCCCACCTTCCGGCCCAAGGCCATGCCGCCTCGCTGAGGCAGGCTGGACGGCAGGAAGCGGGCCTTGACCGCAACTGCACTCTCACTGACCGTCCGCCGGGGCTCCGAGGGGCTCTCGCTCACACTGCTCATCGATTTCACCACCCGGGGCTTGCCAGGATCCTTCTGGCAGACCAGCTGCAGCTGGTCTTCTGCACTGCAGCTCCCTTTGGCTCTTCCTTGCCTCGAGGGCTGCCGCTGCCCACCAGGGGGCTCACCCTCACCTTCCTGAGGCCTGTGGTCATTCCAGCGGAGGTCCTCGTATTCTTCCAAGGAGGTCCGCAGGACCCCTGCAGTGCTGGCCGAGCCCGGCTTGGACGGTGGTTTGATCTTGATGACCATGTTCTGATCTGGACTGAGCTGCACCTGCCTCTCCAGGACATACTGCTGCGGTCCCGGAGCCTGGCCGCCCCCAGCCCTGAGCGGCGACTGCGAGCCACCATCACCAGGCGGGTCCGAGGAGCCCAAGGGCCGATTCACAAGGGAGTATTTCTTGCGCCACGCAGGCCCATGGTTCGGCGAGAAGCCCCTCCGGCTCGGACGAGGGTAGCGGGCACTGAAGGTCCTGCTGCTGTTGTAAGCGGGTGGCTGCCACTGGGAAGTGGTGGAGGTGCCCGGGGCAGAGGCACTGCCATGGAGGCTTTTGTAGTCATCGATCAGACCTGAGGAGGCAGAAGCATAGACTCTGTCAACCGGAGGGTGAGAAAAATCAGGGAAAATCCCCTGGAGGGGCAACAGCTGAGACACTCTGTAGACCCCACTGGACCCTGCCAAGTCCCAGTACAGGAGGGACAGCCCCAGGGCCTGAGAACCACTGACAGTCAGCCTAAATCCCCTAGGCCAATCTTTCCCATGAGTCTTCCTGTCAATTCTACTTCAATCCTATTTCTGGCTGCTTATCCTTAAAATGCACCCCTGTGGCATAATATTCCCTATTCACCAGGGATATTATGCTGGGTTCACAATCCTCTGAGGTGAAGTGTCACCCAGCATGAAGAGACCAGCAAGGCCCCATGCTGTAGCGCCTCAAGAGACACACGGAAGTCCTCTGGCTTGCCCACAAATATAAAGCAGCCAGGGCTGCACCTTCATGACCTCCCTGCCCAGCACATACAACAGCGAGTGTAAGATAACTGACACCCCAGGTACTCCACACATGACAAGAATGTCACACCATCCTCCCAAAAGAAGAAAAGAGGCCTAACACTTGGGGAGTCCCAGTGCAGGGGACCACCAGGGGCCTTTCCAAGGAAACTCCTGGACAATGTAGCTATGTAGGCAGACACAGGCCTCAGCAGGAACCACCCAAGCTGTCACAACTCAGCCAACAAGCCCTCCAGTTACACCACTCCCCCACCTTACGTCCCACCCCCTGGCCCAAAGACAGTCACGTCCAGACCTGGTGACACCTCAGGGCAGGTATGATGGAGGGCCAGGAAGTGGCTGGTAGATGGGCTCAGCACAACTGAACTCTTCCCAGTACACACTTCCCAAGTTCTTAAGTCTTCTCTTTGTGAGAATAACCTTTAAAACGATTTTAAAAAAACACAGCAAGCCATCTCTGATGACTCAGTGGTAGAGAATCCATCTGCCAATGCAGGAGACACAGGAGATGCAGGGTCAACCCCTGGGTCGAGAAGATTCCCTGGAGAAGAAAATGGCAACCCATTTCCTTCAAAGCCTTGGCAGACTACAGTCCATATGTGCTCATTCGCTTCAGTCATGTCCGATTCATTGATCATAGCCTGCCAGGCTCCTCTGTCCATGGGACTCTCCAGGCAAGAATACTGGAGTGGGTTGCCATGCCCTCCTCCAGGGGATCTTCCCCATCCAGGGATCAAACCCGCGTCTCCGGTGCCTCCTGCACCGCAGGCTGATTCTTCATCGCTTGAGGCATGGGGCAGCCCCAGACTATGGTCACTGAGGTCGCAAAAGAGTCTGACAAGACTTAACGACTGGACAACAACATGCCGTCTTACGTCTAAAAATGGAAAAGTTTGGAAGGCCCCGGCCCTGAAGGCCAGGGATTCTGGGCCAGGAATATCAAGGAGAATGTGGCTGTAAGGAGGGACAAAGGCGTCAAAACCAGGCGTCCGGGGAAGAAATACACACCCCTGTCCCCGAGCGAGGGAGCGCGCCGGGGGCGCCGAGGCCGCGCACGCCCGCGGCAGCAGGGAGGGTCGCTTCCCGCCGGTTACTAAGCGACAGCCCCGCCGCCAGCGGCCGCAGCGCCGGTAACGCCCGCACCCGCCGCGGAAACCCGAGCGGGGCTGAGCCGGGCCGGCAGGGAACGCCCCTCAGGGTCCCCAGGACCCGGCCCGACCCCACCCACCTCCCCACCGACTGGACCCGGCCTCCGAACCGCCGGCGGCAGGACCCCCTTCAAGGAGGCGGGCAGAGGCCTGCTGTGAAGCGAGTGGGAGGAAGGGGACGCGCGACCCGGGCCCGGCGCGACCCACCCTGCAGGAGGCGGATCTGCCGCCGTAATTGCTCCTTTTCCTCCATCTCCGGAGTCCGCGACGCCCGGCCAGGCCCCCGCGACGTCATCGCCGGACGACTGTTTTACCTCGGGCGGGGCGGAGCGCTTGGAGGCACCACGACTGCGCACTGAGGCTGGGCCTGGGCTAGCGCCGGCCGTAAGTGGGACCTCGGCAGACGTGTGCCCCGCCCCGAGTGTGCCTGGAGGGGCGGGGTCACGCACGCGCAGTGCTGGGGCGGGGGGCAACGTCACTACGGAGCGCCGGGAGGTTCCCGGCGCCTGCGGAGGGGGCGCTACGGCTGAATGTCCGCGCCTTGAGGAGCTCTGGCCGGTTTCTTCGCCTGGAGCGCTAGTTCCCTGGGGGCCCAGGGCGAGGGGCAGAGCCGGGGACTCCACGCCATCCGCGGCGCAGGTCCTTCCGCGTGGAGTTAGGCTCTGGGGGCTCTGCGGGAGTGAACTGGCGCGGCGAGCGCCCGTGCGTCTCTGTTGCTGGGCGGCCCGGGACGGGGGAAGGGACGTCCGGGATCGAAGGGGCACTGCAGGGACGCGTTAAACCTCTGAAAGCGTGAAAGACTGTGCTGTTTCGGTAGAAACAGGTATGAAAACAGGTGTGTACATCCCTGTATACTGCTGGGGGGTGTAAAATCGTATGGCTGCTGTGGAAAACTGGTGTTTCCTCAGAAAGTTAAAAATAGACGCTTTGACCCAGCAGTCAAATACTTCGGGGTATATACCCAGAAGTGAGAACAGGGACTCGAACATACTCGTGCGCCTACGTTGGGTGAAGCATTATTTGCCATAACAAAATGTAGAAATAGCCGAAGTGCCCATGAGAGTGAGTGGGTAAGCGATATGTATCTGAACGATGGAATAGGATTTAGCCCTGAAAAGGAATGTAGGTCTGGTCCGTGATACAGCATAAACGAAACTCAAAAACATTAAATGAAATAAGCCAGGCACAAAAGGACAAATAGAGTAAGATTTCACTTGCATGCCATATCTAGAATAGGCAAATTTGTAGAAACAAAGTACATCAGAGGTTGGGAAGGGTTGAGGGGAGGAGAAACAGGGAATTAATGCTTTTTGGCTAGAGTTTATGTTTGCAGTGATGAAAAAGTTTTGGAAACATATAGTGGTGATGGTTGCACAGCGTTGTGAATCTACTTAATCCACCGAATTGGATACTTCAAAATGATGATATGAGGACTCCCCTGATGGGCCAGTGCTTCTTTGGGCTGGCACTGTCTGAGCTCCCAGCGTAGGGTGCCCAGCTGCGGTCTCCGGTCAGGGAACTAGATCCTGTATGCCACAACTAAGACCAGGTGCAGCTAAATAAATAAAAATAAAATTTTAAAATAATTATATGACAACTTACATACCCTATATATTTTGTTGTTGTTCAATCGCTAAGTTGTGTCCAACACTTGGACCCCATGGGCTGCAGCATGCCAGGCTCCCCATCCTTCAGCATCTCCCAGAGTTTGCTCAAATTCATGTCTGTTGAGTCAGTGATGCTATCCAACCACCTCATCCTCTGCGGCCCCCTTCTCCTGCCTTCAGTCTTTCCCAGCATCAGGGTCTTTTCCAATGAGTCAGCTCTTTGCATCAGGTGGCTCAAGTACTATAGCTTCAGCATCAATTCTTCCAATGAATTGTCAAGGTTAATTTCCTTTAGGGTTGACCGATTTGATCTCCTTGCAGTGCAAGGAACTCTGAAGAGTCTTCAACACCACAATTCAAAAGCATCAATTGCTGTTGCTGTTAGTATATATTTTACCACAATAATAAAAAGTGGACACAATGTGTCTGCAGCAGACCTGAACAATAGGAAATGTTAAAGGAAATTCTTCTAACTGAAGGGGAATCATACAATATGAAAACAGATCTTTATGTAAAAAGAGAACAGGAAACATTTTAGTATTGATAATCTTTTTCTAATTCTCATTTTTCATTTTCTCCAAAAGATAGTTACAGCAAAAATAATAAAAATGTGTTGTGGGTTTGTAACGTAGGTAGAAGTAAAACATGCAACAGTGATGCAAGGGGTCACATGTACTGTGTCTCCTGCAGGTGAGGATGCAGCCCCCAGCTTGCCTCCTAGGTCAGCACCTGAGCCCACCCCAGGGAGTTAGTGTGTTACTCTGCTTCACATGGAGCAGTGAGCACCCTGGAGTGTCAGCGGTGGTGGCACCAGGCTGGGAATACCAGGCAATAGAATGACCCCCTCAGGCTGTGGGACAGGGTGAGCCATGGGTCATGCTGAACACTGTAAGACCCTTAGGCCTTGGCAAAACTGAGAGCAGAGTATGGGAATTCCCAGAGAATGAAATGGAATTTCCCACCAGGGATCATGAAAAGCACTTCTTCGGACTGGCACTGTCTTGGCTCTTGACAATCCTGTAGCCATTACCTCATGAATGTGCCAGGACTCACCTGGCAGAGGACGGGCAGCACATGCCCATTTACACCACTGACTTTGACAGCCTGCCGTCTGCCGTCAGTTGCTAGCTAGCCACAAAGTTGATAAACCCAGGTGATGCCACATGGAGCAGAGATAAGCCTAAATATCATCATTTAGGGCACCTCATAATTTTGGGCTTCCCTGGTAGCTCAGCCGGTAAAAGGAACCTGGCTGCAATGCAGAAGACCTGGGTTCTATCCCTGGGTTGGGAAGATCCCCTGGAGAAGGGAAAGGCTACCAACTCCAGTATTCTGGCCGGAAGAATTCCATGGACTGTGTATAAGTCCATAGGATCGCAAAGAGTCAGACACAACTGAGCAACTTTCACATAATTTTGCCCAAACCAGTGAATGCTTACCTCCCTAAGTTCTGGGGTGATTTATTAATACAAACCGATGGATTCATTGGTCTAGCATTGAACCTACTCTGTGCCCAACAAGCTCTCTTCTCCTGAACTTCAGTTCAAGAGTGGCAGAGGGGAGAGCCCAGCCCCTTGCCGAGAGGAGGTGAGGTTTGTGGATTTGCCTCCTGGAGTTGTGAAACTAAATAGGATGTGAGTGCTGTCACAATAATCTGGCTAAAACCGACCTTGACAGTTACACTTAAAACACTTTGAAGCCCATCAACCTGGCAAAGATTAAAACAGTCTTGGAAAAAAAAAAAATCTGCCCTCAATGTTTGGGGGTGAAGGGCAAGAGACTTCACTGTTCAGTTTTTTTGGATGTTCACATAGCCTTTCTGAAGGGCAGTTTGCAATATGTGCCAAGACTCTGAATACCTTTTGAGGAATTTCACTTTTCAGAGTACCCCCAAAGGAAATAAGGAGACACATGCAAGGCCTTCTGAACAAATATATGAGGTGCTGGAGGAAGAATAAATTAGCAGTTTGACATTAGCAGATACAAACTAATCTATATTAGTTTGTATATTCAATCTCTTATATTCAATAAAAAAGTATATTCAATTTCTTATAATAAACCATAATGGAAAAGAATATGAAAATGTATATGTATATGAATCACTTTGCTGTACACCAGAAACTAACATAATATTGTAAACCAACTATACTTAAAAAGTTTAAAAATTAAGTGCTGAGTTCCTTATGTGGGACAAAAATATTGAGCATGTTTATAGCCCATTATAAGGCTTCCCTGGCGACTCATGTGGTGAAGAATCCACTTGCAATGCAGGAGACCTGGGTTCAGTCTCGGTCGGGAAGATCCCCTGGAGAAGGAAATGGCAGCCCACTGCAGTATCCTTGCCTGGAGAACCACAGACAGGAGCCTAGCAGGTTGCAGTCCATGGAGTCACAGAGTCGGGAACGACTGAGCGATTAACCACAGGCCCTCACAGGAGCAGGTGTTGACTGGCTAGGACCACTACCCCATGGATGCCCCCTTGCCTTCTGTCCCAGTGGGGAGGAGCGGGAAGTGGCTGTAAAGAGACCAACCATTAAGGACTCTGGGTCCCCTATCCCAGCCACTAACCCCCACTCCACCCTCACTGCAAAGCGTGACCCTCAGAACCAGATCCTTCGGGAAGATAAGTCGTTGTTTCCTAGATGGCAGCATTTCAATGAGGCTTTCAGGGGCCACAGAAGATGCATGGTTGGACATCACCACAATGTCCCAATGCCCTACTCCTAGGCAAGCCCGGACTGGGACCCTGCCAGGTGCAAAAGACCCCCCTCCCCACTCCCTGCCCAACAGCCAAGCGATGCCTGGAGGCCAGCGGTCAGAGACTCCTGCTAAAGCAAAGTGAAGTGAGGCTCAGAGTGCGGAAAACCAGAGCAGTAGAGCCCCTTCCCCTGCAGGGTCACGGCGTAGGGCGGGGCTCTGTGCCGCTTCCCCAGCCCCTGCCGGCAGAAAATTCAGGGAGCCCGGCAGGCCTCAGAGACGGGCGACGGGAGCTGCTCGTCACCCACCTCGGTCCGGAGACCGGCTGTGAGCCTCCGCTGATCCCACCGCACCCTTTCCGGATTCTGCCCGGCCTTCCTGCGACCTCCGCCCCTCCTGACTCCCGAGCTCCCCTGGGCCCGAGGCGCCCCGTCACGCAGCGATCCGCTGATCTAGACCGCGCGCGCCTGCTGGACAGACGCTGCTGCCCGGCCGTCCGAGCCACCGCCGAGGGTCCGGGCCAGCAAGAGGGGCGGGGGCGGCCAGCGGGAGGAGGCCCCGCGGGGACTTAACCCCGGAGGAAAGCACTGCTGGACTTCGGTGCGCTTCGAAGCCCCTCGGCCCCGCAGCGCCGCGCTCGTTCCCTCCGGGCCTAGCGGCTCGCAGGCGCACAGGGCCTGCAACCTCGAGCCTGGCCCAGCGCACCCTGAAGCCAGATGGTCCGGGGCTAGGTGGGTCCGGTTGGGCGGGAGGGCGGGTGAGTTCCCCCTACTCTCACCACACGCCGTTACCCGCCCGCCTCCCTGTCTCTCTCGGTCAGGCCTCTGCTGTCGCTGACTGGACACCAGTCTGCCTCAGCCTGCTCCCCCATCTCCTCTGAGGGGTTCCCAGCAGCTTCCTCCCACTGCCGGTCCTGGTCATTCCCCCCCCCCCCCCCGGCTTAGGACCTGCTCAGTTCCTCCCAGGGGCTGGGCATTTCCAGGACAGGGACGCGGCCCCCACTGCCCAGCTCCCTGCAGGGTCTGATGGTAGAGGCCTGCGGCCGCAGTGAGCTTCTTCCTTCCAGCTCTCTCCACGGTGCCACAGCCTCCCTGCACACAGCCCCTCTGGGCCCTGGTCACAGTTCTCCATTGAGCATGGTGTCCTCCCTGGCTCTGGACCCCAGGGCCTGCCCGGAGCTTGCCCAGAGAGGCCTCCGTACCCCAGTGTTGCCTGATGCTGCCCGACTTCCTGGGGCTCCCTAGGCCTGCGATGGGGGAGGGGGGTGCAGAGCCAGCCCCTCCCACCTTCCTTCTGCGGCTTCTCCAGTGGATTCACTTCCTACCCTTTCAGGCTGACTCTGCCCCCAGGAGCCTGATTCACCAGCCCAGGGCCTCTTGTGTAGGCTGTTGCTAAAGAACTGAACATGGACCTCCCTGACCCTCCAGCAGTTAAGATTCCTTGCTTCCACTGCAGGGGCACTGGTTCCATGATCCCTAATAAGGTCAGGGAGCTAAGATTCCCTGTGGTCAGGCAGCAACAACACCCTGTCCATGGTTCACTCAGCCCCAGGTCACTGCCTGAGGCAGGGGGACTCAGCGTAGCTCGAGAGCCCGCCCACGCCCCCCCCGTTGCCATGGCCACTGCAGCCACCACACCGCCCGCCCCTGTGGACAGCACCTGCCTCCTCCACTGGTCCACCCACAGGCAGCAAGGCCTTCTAGAAAAATAAACTCGGGGCCGGTCATACCCCAGCTGGAAGTACACAACAGCTCCACCCCATACTGAAGAGGCTGCTACCCCTGCCCTTGGCCTGGAACCTGACCAACTGGAGAGGTGGAAATTAGGGGCCACCAGGAGGCTACACAGCTTTCCAGAAGCTTTGCTGTGGGGACAAGGAGAAGCAGGAGAATGCCCGGAGTGCCCAGCACACACTGTACAGAATACAGGACTGCACACAGGAGTACACACACAGACCTAGGGACAAGCACACAGCACGCAAAGCACAGCCATACGAGTACACACACATGAACATGGACGTGCGTAGACCTACATCACGGACATATACCCATACTTGTAGACATGTGCATACGTGCTTACATTACACGCACATGGGAACACGGACACACACTCAGCCTCCTGGAGCATCCTGCCAACACCAACAGGATGCCCTGCTTGTATAAGCAAATGGGCTCCAGTGACTGAGTCAGACATGGGAGCCCCACACTGAGCTGGGTGGGGACCCACTGACCCAGAGGCCCTCAGCCAGAAGAGCTCACCGGCCTGCACTCTAGTCCCCTGATGTGGAGACAGAAACAGCCTCAGAGACCCCAGTTAGGCAGTGAAGCCACCCTGCTCGCCACCCCACCCCCTCTGATGGATGGTGCCTGCCTGTGTCTGCCCAGAGTTCACAGCAACTCCAAACTTCTGGTTTCGCAAGATTGCTTCCTTTCTGTTTGAATCAGCATTTCCACTTATTTGTAGCTGCAACATTCCAAAACACACACCCCTGAACCGGCATTGGGGCTGATGCCTGCAGCTCTACCTGGCGGGGCCCTCGTCCAGTTCACTTCAGAGCCTACTTCTGCAGGAGCACGTGGGGTCGGGTGCTGACAAACAGCCACCCCGCGAATGAGTGTGCATGGCGGAGCCTGCAGGGTGAGTCTCAGGCCAGCCACCCGGCAGAGGCCCTGGCATGAACTCCAGAGGGTCATGAGACCTAGAGGCAGGATGTGGCAGTGGGGAAGTGGGGTGTGGGGCTCCTGGGTGCCTTGCCCTAGACACGATCCACATACAGCCCAGGAAGGAAGGACATCGAAAGCCTGCACTGGGCCTGGATGTTGTCACTTGGCTTTAGGTTTTCACAGTAACAGCTTTGAATGTTACTGTGGCATGTGAGCTATAATTCACAAGCCATACAATTCACCCATTAAAAGTGTAAAACTCTGGAGGTTTAGCATATCCAGACTCCGGCAACCATCAGTACAACCTATCTGGGAACATTCCCATCACCCCAAAGACACTGTCATGGCCCCCCCCCCCGCCCCTGGCAGCTATAACTCTGTTTTCTGTCCCTACAGATCTGCCTGTTCTGCTGACTTCAGACACCCCGATCCTGAAGCTGTTGTCCTGTGTGCTTGACTTCTTATCTTGGCCTAACGCTTTGAGGTCCATCTACACTGTGCTGTCAGAATTCCTCCGCATGGCTGAATGCCAACCGCTCCATTGTGTGTGTTGACCACGTTTTGTTTGTTCGTGCTCTCATAGGTGGACATTCTCCACAGGTGGACACTCGCCACAGGTGGACACTCGCCACAGGTGGACTCTCTCCACAGGTGGACACTCTTCACAGGTGGACACTCTCCACAGGTGGACACTCTTCACAGGTGGACACTCTCCACAGGTGGACACTCGCCACAGGTGGACACTCGCCACAGGTGGACACTCTCCAGAGGTGGACTTTCTCCACAGGTGGGCACTCGACACAGGTGGGTGCTCACAGTGCGTCTTGGCTGTTAAGATTAACGTGAGCATTCGTGTGCAGGTCTCCACAGGGATGTGTTTTCATTTCTCTTGAATGCACAACTCGCCATGGAATGGATGAGCCTATGGTAGTTCTCTGTTTCACTTTTTGAGGAACTATCAGACTGCTTTCCATGGGCGCCTGCACCCTTTTACAAGCCCAGTGGTGTGTACAGGCTGATTCCTCCAGGTCTTCTCCCACACTTGTTACTCCCCTTTGATGTTACAGTTAACCTACGGGTGTGAAGCAGCCTCTAACCCTGCTTTGATTTGCATTTCTCTGACCTAATGACCTGAGCCTCTTCTTCCGAGTTCACTGGCCATTTGTACACTTCACCTGAAGAAATGTTTTTTCAGACCTTTTGCCCTAGCCCAGGGTTTTAGGAGAGAAGGATCGATCAAAGAAGCTCCGCTTGGTTGGAGGCTGTGGGGGGTGGGGCAAGAGTTGCCCCTGCACCCCCCCCCCCCGCCCCTCCCCCACACCCCCACTCCCAGCCGGAAGGCCTCGGGGCTGGCTCACAGGGCTTTTCCGGGTTCCTCTCAGCACCGCAGGCTGCCCGGACGAGTTTCACTTTTGGGTCTGGGAACCTTCAGGCTGTGTGCGTGCTGGGCAACTCCAGGGCAGAGGCTTCCAATCCCAGCCTGCAGGGCAGCCTGTTTTCGGCTTTGTGGGTACAGGCACGCGGCAGTCACTGGTGAGCTGCCCCCGCCTACCCCCTGCGCCCCTGAGCCCCGCAGCGGGCTGCCTGCCCTGGCTCCAGGGTGGGGCCCTTGTTTCTCCTGGGGTGGGGGGAGGCCAGCACCTCTGGGTAGAGACTGGGTCCTGTCACCTACCTTGGGCTTCCCCAAGCCCCCCAGGACTCCCCGCATCCCAGACCAGCTGGGGTAAGCCCCATGCCTCTGGGAAGGGAGCACCCTCCAAAGTCTGACTGGTTTGGGCTTAGCTCCAGGCAGGCACCTCCAAGTGCCCCTGGGCCCACTCCGGGATCTCAAGGGCAGCACCGAGGCTTAGAGGCTTCCTACAGTCAGGCCCGCAATGACTCCTGACTCCTGAAGATAGACGAGTGACTCTGAGGTACTGAGGAAGCCCTGGAGGACATGTCTAGGGGCTGGGTTCGCTTGGGCTGGGCCTTGCCTGGGCCTTCACACCAAGGCCCAGGAGGTGATGGCTTTTGCTTCCTCCCTGCTCTCCGAACACCTCAGCCAGGAAGGCAGCTGCTAAGGCAAACAGAGCCCCAGCCTTGCCCTCCTCTTCCTCAGTGGCTGCTTTTCATGAGTGGCCTGAAGCCTTGTTGAAGTAGCAAAGTGATGGAGGGCCTGGTGGGCAGCCAGGGCTGCCCCCTCCCTGACAAGTGCTGAGTGCCAGGGCTTCCTTGGGCTTCATGTAGGCACCCTGGACACAGGACAGGCGACATGTATGGCTGGCCCGAGTCCCATGGAGGGTTGTGAGTGACATCCGGCCTGGAGGCGCTTGGGGCCCCTTGGAGAGATGGACAGTGGGTTACAGGGGGCACTTGGAGGCGAGCATCCCAGGCCTGGCCAGGCAGGACTGCCTCGGAGACACCCTAGCAGCTACCTCTCTGCTCTTCCCCTCCCCTGCCCTCTTCCAGCCCTGAGGGTGGAAGGTCTGACCAGCTGCCCTCCTCAGGAGCATGGCATCGGCCTTTGAGAAGGTGGTCAGGAGCGTGGTCCGGGAGCTGGACCACAAGGAGCTCACCCCCGTGGACAGCCTGCGGAGCGCCGCCAGCTTCCAGCCCTACAGCCTTTTGAGCAGGAAGCCCTTGAGCTCCCGGTTCTGGAGACCACGCTACATGTGTGTCAACTTGTCCATTAGGGACATCCTAGAGCCCGACGCTCCGGAGCCAGGTACCCGACTGGCACTGAGTCCAAGTCATGGGTGGGCAGAGGGGTGGGCTAGCCAGCTTCTGCTCCGGGCCCCTGGGCTGTGTCTCCAGAGGGCAGGCGCTTTCCAGAGGTAGCTCCGCCAGGCGGGACAGGCAGCGGCCGGCGGGCCAGGCCTCAGCCTCGCTCTCGCCCCAGCCCTGGAGCGTGGTGGCACCTTCCAATTCCACGACGCGATGGATGGGCAGCTGCAGGGCAGCGTGAAGCTGGCAGTCCCAGGACAAGGCAGGCTCTCAGGCGGGGCTGCGGTGTTCGGCAGCTCCAGCGCCTCGATGGACCTGTGCACACTGAGAGTGGCCCCCAACACCTGGGAAGCCATGCACCATGAGCGGTGAGCCCCAGGGCCATGGGCCCACTGACCCTGGGCAGCTCCTGGGGCAGAATCTCGGGGCCGCAGTAGTCTCAGGGTGTCTGTGCAGGCTGAGGGACGTCCCAGAGTCAGAGGCTGTGTGGGGACCAGCGGCTGGGAAGGAGGCTGCAGAGATCCTGGGGGCCCGCATCCTGCAGGGCGGGGGGTGCCAGGGATCAGACTGAGCCCTGCTGCAAAGAGGCTGGGGTGGAACAGACTCAGGGACCCTGGTGAGAAGGACCGTTAGCTCAGTACACAGACATGAGATCTGAACCCAGGGAGTGGAGGGAGACAGCAGACAGGTGAGCAACCAGCTGCCCTGTCCCTTCTTCCTGCCCCCCACCCTCTCACAGGCACTGGAGCACCCAGGGAATAGGGCGATAGGGGTCCCTTGCCAGGGTATCCACAGACCCCTTGGTCTCCTCGGCCACATCACCCCATTAACGGCCGCAGACACTGAGGTCTGGGGAAAGGAAGGCCATCCCAGGGCGGGGTCAGGGGAGGGCAAGGCGCACCCTGCAAGCCTCCCACTGGTCCACTCACCGTAGGCGCCTGCGGCAGCCTGAGCCCAAAACCCTGCAGCAGCTTCGGAGTCGGGGGGATGACGTGTTCATAGTGACCGAGGTGCTGCAGACACAGAAGGAGGTAGAGGTCACCCGGACGCACAAGCAGGAGGGCTCAGGACAATTTGCATTTCCGGGAGCCCTGTGCTTGCAGGTGTGTGGCGAGGGCCCTGCAGTGGGCACGGGGGGGGGGGGGGAGGCAGGAGGGCAGTGTCCCCACACAGACCCCCGCCATCAGCACCTGGCTGCCCCCTGCCCCACCACCCAGAGCCCAGTCCTGAGCCCACATCTGTCTTTCAGAGCAAAGGCGAGGGCCACCTGAGCCGGAAGAAGACGGTCACCATCCCCTCGGGCAGCACCCTCGCATTTCGGGCGGCCCAGCTGGTTATTGGGTCTGATTGGGGTGAGCCGAAGTCCGGGTGATTTCTGGGGCCCAGAAATCCCTTGTTCAGGCAGGGGGCAGATTGGGGCACAGAGTGGGGACTGCACAGGGAGCCCCAGGTGGGCCAGGGAGAGGCTAGGTGTTCTGCCAACCCACCTCCCCCACCTCTGCCCTCCCCGCTTCCAGACATCCTCCTCTTCCCGGACAAGAAGCAAAGGACCTTCCCGCCACTGCAGGCAGGTGAGGCCCATGCACCTGGGGAGTGGGACAGGCCGATAAGGGGAGCCCAGCACAGCACAGCTGGGACACACACACACACGTATACACATGCCCACGCAAACACACATGCACACTCATGCATCTACACACATGCAAGACTCACACACTTGTGCACACACACTCGCACACAGACACATGGGCAACGCGCACACACACACACATACACACATGCAACACACGCACACACATGCACACTCGCACATGGACACACTGGCAACACGAGCACACACACATACACACATGCAACACACGTACACACACGCACACTCACGCACAGACACATGGGCAACACATGCACACACACGTGCACTCACGCACAGACACACGGGCAACACACATGCACACACGTACACTCACGCACAGACACATGGGCAACACATGCACATACACACATGAGTAGCATGGCGACAGGCTGGTTCCAGGCATGTTTGACCTTGCTCCTTGCCCCAGGCTGCCAGGACTGGGCTGACAAGTTGTGAGGGCCCAGGGGAGGCCTCAGCCTTCTCTGGCTCAGAGTCCCCCCAGCTCTGACCAGCCCCACCTCGCCCAGGCCGCAGACCCTCCAGCAGTGCAGATGGCCGTCCACATTCGTGCTTCAGCCTTGCCTCCATGAGGTCCCTCTCTGACTACTTGCAGTTCCGGTCGGGTCAGTACCTTCTGGGCCATCCTGGGGACCCTGGCGGGCTCCCCTTTTGCCCCTGGCATCTGCTCTCCCTTGCCAGGGCTGACTGGGGTCATATGGGCA
Source organism: Antilocapra americana (assembly GCA_007570785.1). Taxonomy (NCBI): domain Eukaryota; kingdom Metazoa; phylum Chordata; class Mammalia; order Artiodactyla; family Antilocapridae; genus Antilocapra; species Antilocapra americana. The sequence goes on from ML660780.1 coordinate 377,386, forward strand.
CCTGGGCAGTTGCAGACCTGTCCCCACAGATGGGTCCAAGGAGCACTGGCTGGCAACCACTGACGACTTCCAGGGCCTGCAAGCAGAGGTGGAGGCCTGGGCCGTGGGCCTGGAGGGCTTGACCAAGGGGCCCTGTGGGCAGCTGCTGGGTGGCCTGGGGCAGGTGCTACGGGACGAGCCGGCTCTGCAAGCCCTGGAGGAGTCTGTGAGTGAGCTGGGCTGTGCGTGCAGGGGTGTTAGGGGGTGGGGTAGCATGAGAGCTGGGTGGGGCAATGGAGCAGGTGCCTGTCTGCCCTACTCACCCCACTCCCCTGGGTGACCCACCTGGAGCAGGTGCCTGTCCCGCCCTGCTCACCCCACTCCCCGGGGAGCCCCCACCTTGAGCAGGGCCTGTCCCACCCTGCTCACCCCACTCCCCTGGGGTGCCTCCAGCTGGAGAAGGGCCTGTGCGGCGGGCAGGTGGAGCCTCAGGACGGCCCGGTGGGCACCATCCTCGAGTGCCTGGTGCTGCCCTCCAGACAGCTGGAAGCGGAGCTCGCGGGCCCTGTCTTCTACCTGCTGCAAGCGCTAGCAGGTGAGGGGCTCGGGGTGGGGCAGGGGTGAGGCAGGGACGGGGCAAGGTTGGGGCAGGGATGCGAGCTCCTCTGGCTGGCCCCCAGAAGCCCTCTCACCCAAGGTCTCTCCGTAGTGCTGAGTGAAGCCCAGCACGTGCTGTTGGCTAAGGTGCTGGAGATGGGGGCCCAGTCGGGGACGTTTCAGCTGGTGAGAAGGCCTGGGTGTAAGGGAAGGGTGGGCCGGTGTGGGGCCCGGCACCCCGCGATGCGGTGGTGTGGGTGGGTGCCCAAGGCCGGGCCCTCTGACTGCTCCCACCCTACCTGCCAGGTGGAGAACCTTCTGGAGCAGAGCAGCCCGTGGCAGGAACGCCGGGCTGTGTCCCTGCCGTCCAAGTGCCTGGGCGACAGCTGGGGCTCAGAGGCACCCACCTGGGCCCTGCTGGAGGCATGTGGTCTGGAGCCCCAGGTGGGCGCCCCCCAGGTGTGCTGGGAGCCAGGGGCCCACGACTGCGTGTATGCGCTTTATGCCTGCCTGGCACTGCTGCTCAGGCTGAGCCGGCTCTGCTAGCCTGTGGCCCGCCCATGTGGGCACTGCTCGCGCCCACCAGGTGCCAGGAGCCACAGCCAGCCATGTAGGCAGCTCTCCACAAGACTTGGGGAGTGGGGACAGCCAATAAATGTGACAAATGACACGCCCAGGGAAAATGACTCACTGAGCTTTTGAGGGGCACTCTGCAGGGGTTGGGGGCCCAGTGGGGCTGGTGTCTGCACAGGACGGGGAGGGACCTGGGCGCCAAGAGCAGGCCTCTCTCCCAGGGGCCTTTCCAGTACTAGACCCGGCCACTCCAGAGTGACCGGCCACATGGCCAGGCTCCTCCCCACCCGTCCCACCTCAGCAGGCTGGCCTGGAAGGAACAGGGCAGGGTGATGTCAACCCCCAGGACTGTTCTCTGTCCACCTCAGGGAGCCTGAGAGCATTCTGATGCTCTGATGCAGGCAGCGGGCCGCCCTCCCTCTGCAGGGCTGCAGGGGGGCAAGAACAGGGCACTAACAGACAGACACGCCTGCACTCCTAGAGCTGCATGCGGGCCTGGGGGAAATGACCCAAACCAGAGAAACTGGCCTTTGAGGTGTGTCTATCCAAATTCATTCGCTCAAAGGCAAGAGTCTGTCCAGAGGAGAGGAGCCCTCCGGGCCCTGAGCCGTGGTCCCTGGGCCTCACCGGGCACAGAGAGGTGGTGACTGACTCAGCCAGGCAGTTATTCTCACCTTGGAGTTGTCACAGCCAGGAGAAACTTGCTGCTCCCTATGGGAGCCGGTCTGCGGTGGAAGGTGAGGAAAGCCATGTTGGCCTGTGGAGCAGAGGGGAGTGGGCTACCAGGCCAGAGAGGCCCAGGCCCCATGGGGAGGCATGGGAAGAGGCGGGGCGCTGCTTGCTGAGCCCCCCATGAGGCTGGGCCCCGCTTCCCAGGGGGCATCGCTGGGGCCTTTGCCCCTCGCCTGGGCAGCCACGCTCTGTGGTTGGACAGGCTCGTGCCTGGTGGAGGCGGTGGGTCTCAGACGCTCCCCCAGCTTCTGGCTCCAGGCTGCAAGCCACTGAGGGACCCGACCATCAGGCGGCTGGGGTTCCTCCCGCCACCCTGTCGGCAGCAGTGGAAGGGCCGCAGGGCTGAGACCTGGTGCCTCCCTGATGGGGTCAGGCTGGAGACCCCCAAGGACATTCTCATCAGCCTCCCTTCCTTCTGCTTCCTGGGCTCTGACAGCCTTCTGGCCTTCCCAGTGCATCCCCAGATGTTTCTCATAGTTTAATCCAGTTTTGGTATTCCCCTTAGGGAATCGTGAACTAATACACCAAACTATGCCCCTGGCTTCTCAAGGACCAGTGCCCTTGGTCAGGGCCTCCCCTGCCCTCAGAGTGACCGACAAGGAGACCCCGGCCCCTCTCTGCTGAGCTCCGACTCTGCTCGGGGCCTGGGTGGGCAGCACAGTTTCTCAGTCAGGGCAAAGCCTGCCTGACTCCACCCGGGGCTGACCCAATCCCCAGCCACACACTCAGTTCAGTTCAGTTCAGTTGCTCAGTTGTGTCCAACTCTTTGTGACCCCACAGACTGCAGCACTCCAGGCCTCCCTATCATCAACTCCCAGAGCTTGCGCAAACTCATGTCCATTGAGTCGGTGATGCCATCCAACCATCTCATCCTCTGTCATCCTCTTCTCCTCCTGCCTTCAATCTTTCCCAGCATCAGGGTCTTTTCCAATGAGTCAGCTCTTCACATCAAATAGCCAAAGTATTGGAATTTCAGCTTCAGCATCAGTCCTTCCAATGAACACCCAGGACTGATTTCCTTTAGGATGGACTGGTTGGATCTCCTTGAAGTCCAAGGGACTCTTAAGAGTCTTCTCCAACACCACAGTTCAAAACCATCAATTCTTAGGCGTTCAGCTTTCTTTATAGTCCAACGCTCATACATGAGTCAGTCATCCATATGTGACTACTGGAAAAACCATAGCCTTGATTAGACAGACCTTTGTTGGCAGCCACATGCTGCCTTCCCTGTAATCTTAGCCCAAGCCCAATCTTGGACCAGGTGCAGCTCATCAGAACCCAGCCTTCACCCAGAAAGACATCGAACCCCTAGGATCTGTGTTTTTATTTTGGCTGTGCCGTGCAGCATATGGGATCTTGGTTCCCTAACCAGGGATTGAACCTGTGCTCCCTGCATTGGGAGTGCAGAGGCTTAACTGCTGGACCACCAAGGATGTCCTGCTGTGTTTTTATTTTAAATGCATTCAACTAGGATGGGTAGGACCCCAGACTCCAAGAGTCTGTGTGAGTGGAGGACTCTCTCACGAGGCAGCTTTGGGGGCCCTGAAAGGGCAAGAGGACACCCCAAGGTGGGCATTCCAGGTGGAGGATGCCACTCGTCCCGAGTCTGGAGAGCCTGGATCACTGCTTCGGAGCAGTCCTGGGGGACCTCTTCCCTCACCCGGCCCTGAGTGGGTGCTGGGATGCGGGTGTGACAGCTCAGCCTGGTGAGGAGCAGATGCTGGCACTCCACACCTGAGCCCGCAGGTATCATCTCAGACCTGTGGTGTCCAGTGGGAGGTCGGGGGCAGCCTCCAGAGAAGACCCGGGGGTCTGAGATGGTGAGCTAGAGGAGAGGGGCAGGAACGGGGCCAGGCTGCTGGGCAGGGGTGTGGACAAGCGGACAGACAGATGCTTCTTGAGCAAAGAGGACGTGGCTGGAAACCTCAGAACCTCCTGGCCAGTACATGGCCAGCGAGGAGTGGAGCACATCAAGGCAGTGACGGGCTGCCAGGAGGATCAGGCAGAGGCAGCCTTTCACAGGGCTGGCTCCCAGGGTGGCACCCACTTCCGTGTCCCCACCCAGCCTGGGCCCAAAAGGCCAGGCTCCACCCAGGCAGGGCACGCCGGGGGGGGGGGGAGGGGGGGGCTGGGAGAGGCACAGGCCTGCTGGGGGACAGATGGACCAAGGGATGGAGGAGGCAAGAGGCTGAGGTGCTGCGTCAGAAACTTGTGGTCCATCTAGTCCAGGGCTGTCAGGGGTGGGGGGTCTTTCTGTGCAGCAGACCGTGAAGAGCCCTGCCGGGGTCGGGGACGGGCACTGGTGCCCAGCACCACGCCCAGGGTGCCCCTCAAGGTGGACCTCTTCTGCAGATCTGCACCCCGGCCAAGACGGGCCACAGAGCAGGGAGCCCGGGTCGGCACCCTGGCCCCCATCAGGAGGGCCGGTCGGTCAGCTCAGCCTGGACCTGAGCAGCCCCAGCGGTCGGGGAGGCTGCGGTGCTGGAATGGGCTGTCGGTGTAGACGGGCGGGGGCCGGGCTGGCCGGGGGCGGAGTTGCCGGAGGCCCCGGAGGCTCCAGCCGCAGGGCTGGGGCTGCGCACGGGCCAGCAGCGCCACCTGCTGGCCAGATACGCGTGCTGCCGCCGCCACAGCGGGCTCAGGGTCGCTCCGCAGCCGCCCAAAGTCTGCGGGGACAGGGCGGTTCATGCGGCGGGGGAGGCGGGGGCTCTCGGGATGTCCCCCACCCATCCCAGTCCCCCACCCATCCACTCCGGCCTGGCAGCCACCACCTCTCTGGAACCCTGCGGAACCCTACGAGGGCGAGTCTGGCTCTCACCCTGGAACAGAGAGTCCAGCAGGTCCTGGTTGACGTGGCTGGGGCTCGAGTGATGGACCAGGAAGCCTGGACCAAAGGGAAGCCCTGAGTGCTGGCCCCGTGCCCGCAGCAACGAGGGGCTGGCCCAGCGCCCAGAGCCCTGGGTGCAAGGGGTGCAAGGAGCAGCGTGACGCCATGCCTGCCTCACCTGTAAGCAGGGTGGCCGCCCGGCGCAGGGGGCCCTGAGGGTTCCGCAGGTAGCCCTGAGTCTGGTTCAGGAAGCTGGGCACGTGACTCGGGTACCACTGGACCTGGGGACAGAAGGGCTCATGAGGCGGGAGGACCAGCTCTGTGGGGAGCGAAGACCCCAGAGGTGAGGCCAGGCCTCGACATGCCACCACCTTGACTGGAAGGGTGAGGAGACTCAGTCTGGGGGCAGTGGCCCTGGTATACTGGACCAAGTGGGCAGCTGACCACACCCGTCATTCTCACCGTCCCCCCAACTGACCAGGCAGCAGCAGATGCGGCTCAGGGCCTCAGGGCTGTCGTAGTGGGCCACCGAGACCATCTCCTCCAGTAGGCCCCAGCGCAGGGCCTGGTCACAGCGGGCCAGGGTCCATTCTGAGCTCTGGAAAGGGTAGGGAACCAGGTTAGAGGTCCGAAAGTGGCAAGAAAGGACCTAGGAGGCAAGAGGTGGCCAGGGTGAGGGGCGGAGAAGTCCTGCGGTCTTCGGGGAAGTTCCTGACCTTCGATCCCTGGAGAGGCAGCTGTGGCGGGGAAGGGTGGGGTGGTCAGGACAGTGTCGGGGGCTGACCTCAGCTGTGTCCGGGCTGGGGTCGTGCAGGCGCAACAGCAGCGGAACGAGACTCTGCAGCACCAGCTTCCGCAGGGGGCGGCGGAGCCCCACCCTGAGCCCGCCCCGGCCGCGCCGCACCAGCGTCCCTAGCAGCCCGACTGCGGAGGCGCGGACCGAGTCCCGGGCCTGCACAGGAGGGACCGATCAGGAGCCCGTAGGGAGAGGGCGTCCGGAGGGCTGCAGTCTGTGGGAGTGACCTGGGGGCCGCAGCGGGGCCTGGTGGAGGAATGGGGGGTGGTGCAGGGGCGTGGGAAAGACAGCCGGAGGGGGCGGGCGGGGCTCACGTCGTCCAGGAGCGGTGGGAGGCGTGGCCGCAGCTCTGCGCTCAGGAGCCGCACCGGCGCCCGCGGCCGCTGCAGGACCATTCGCAGCGCCCCCAGGGCGGCGTCCACGAGCCGCGGGTCACCCTCGCCCAGCGCGCCCAGGAGCGCGGGCAGCAGCGTGGTCGCGTGGCGCACCTGCGGGAACAGGGACTCGTGGGAGGCCCCTCGCCCGCCCCGCCGCGCCCGGCCCCGCCCCTCCCTCACCTTCCCGCGGTTCAGTGCCATGTGGCAGAGGCCCAGCAGGCCCAGCCAGCGCACGGTGGGCTCAGGGTCGCCCTGCCAGGCGCGGAGCCGCTCTAGGATCACCTCCTCCCGCAGGAGCCGCGCGGTGGGCTGGCTCTGCAACAGCTGGGCAGGAGACACAGGGTCAGCACACAGGGTCAGCACGCTGGCTTTCCGTGCAGGCCAGGGCCGCTTAGGGGCCAAGTCCAGTGTCACCCCTCCCCACGTGTCCTGGAAGCAGGCTCACCCCGGTGAAAAAGGCCATGGCCGTCAGGCGCTGTGCGTTGTCTGTGCTGCGCAGCCGCGGCAGCAAGTCAGCAAACAGGCCTCGCAGGTGGTGATCAGCGTGGGCCACCAGGGCACTGGGACGGGGCCAAACAGAAGCTCTCCCTCAAGAAGCCGCCCCGACCACCCCCATGCCCCTGCTTCTCCCACACCCCTGCCCCGCACCTGGCCAGCAGCAGGACACCCTCCAGGTGGGTGCTGGCTCCCACCAGTCTCCTCCAGCCTCCAGCCTGCTCCATGCATGTTACCACCATGCGACCTCCGTCCCCAGTGAGCAGGGCCTTCAAGGCCTCCACAGTGCAGCTGGAGGCGGGGGCAGCAACGAGTGGGCAGTGAGGGCCAGGAGGGCACTGTCCCAGCCCTCACCACCCTGGTGTGCATCCCCTCACCTGGCATGACTGTGTGGTGGCCCTCGGTGAGACGGGGCCCAGGCCTTGGGTGTGTCGGGGGGGTGTGCGTTCCGGGCCAGCTCATGGAGCTGAGTGACCAGCACCAGGAGAAGGTGTGGGTAGAAGCCTCGGGTGGCACCCACACAGCCGGACACAGCCAGCATCTCCCCAAGGGCACAAGTGGCCTATGGAACCAGGACTCATTCAGGCTCAGACAGGGCAGACAGGGAGGGGACGAGACCATAACAAGACATTATGGACAGAGTGAACGCCTGCTGCCCCCGACCCCCTGTAGCCAGACTCTCCTGGCCGGGGCTAGGGTGTGCCCTGGCAAGCTGGACAGAGCCACCTACCGCCAGCGCCTCCAGCTGGGATCCGGCTGAGCCCTTTAGTGCCCACAGCAACTGTACCAGCACCTGTCTGTTCACACGCTGGTTCCGGCTCAGGCTGCGCCAGAGCTCAGCGGCTGCCCTGGGGGCACGGGGTCGGGGTCAGGGTCAAGACTGCGGTGAGGTGAGTTCCCAAATTGGGGAGGCAGCCACGGACTCCAACAGGAGAAGGGAGGGTTAACTGCCCCCCAGCCCACCCTGGCAATCCCTGAGGAACAAGATAAGTGGCATCTGTGCAGACCACACTGGATCAGCTGCCTGGCTGGGACCGTCCGGGACCCCGGCGGGCCAGCAACAAACCTGGCATCATGAACAGTCACCGTGGGGGATAAAAGCAAAGATAACGTCCCCTGGGGGCAGACTAACCAGAGCCAGGGGCGTTGGAGGTGCAGAAGCCACCTGGCTTGCTCAGGCAGGCACCCCCAGACCTGGAGAAAGAAGGCAGGCCAGGCCGACAGCCAGGAACCCAACGTGAGGACCCGTGGTGGGAGAGGCAAGAGAGAAGACGAGGGGGCCAGGTGAAAGGCTCCCTGCTCCGCCCACCCGCCCGCCCGCCCTGGGCCAGACTCCTCAACCAAGCCGGAATGGGGAAGGAAGCCGTGTGGGGCCCGACAGACGCGCGCCTGGGGGAGGCGGGACATGTTACCGGTCCGGGGCCGGTGAGCAGCGCAGCAGCGCGGACACCACGTCCCGGGAGTGTTCCAGGGCCAGCACGCTCAGCACCCGCAGGGCCGCCCGCCGGGGCCACCCCTCTGCCAGGTGGGGCACCTGCGCCAGCAGCCCCCGCACCAGCCCGTGCACCTGGTGTGTGGGACGGCGGTCAGGTCTCTGTGAGCCCTGCCCCCACCAGGCAGGCACAGCTCACCCCCCGCCCCTCCCAGCCTTGGAGGGGCCCAGCAGGGAGGGGCCGCCAGGAGGGGCCAGGGGCTCACCTGGTCCTCCAGCCTGTGCCCCTGCGCCTCCAGGGCTGAGGACAGGGTGAGCGCTGTCGCCTGGGTTCCCACAAAGCCAGCCTCTTCCAGGCAGGCGGCGGTGTACACGGCCAGATCTGCAAGGGGCCCCTCCTCCCAGGAGCTCCGGGGCGTCTAGGGATGGGAGGGGGGCGTGTGGAGCCCCCTTGTCTCTCCAGTTCCTCCTCCCTCCACAAAGCCTTTCTGCCGTCTCCCAGCTCCCTCCCCATTACCTCCCCTGCCCTCAGGCAGCCCTCCCGCTTACCTGCTGGGGACCCTCGGGGGCTGGCTCCTGGGGAGGGGACGAGAAGAGGGGCTCATTGCCAGCCAAGGGAGCAGTGGCTGCCCTCCCGGGCTCTGGTTCAGAATCAGGCTGGGACTGAGGCCCTGGGGCGGGGGGTCCTGAGGGCTGCCCCCAGAGGGCCCGGATCCCTTCGGCCAGGGCTGTCAGGGTCAGGGCCCCCACGGGGGCCCCGCGGGCTGGGCCCCACACGCCCCCAGCCATGGCTGCAGCATACGCCAGAGCTGCTCCGCCAGGTCAGCCTGTAGCACCTATCACTGGTCCTCCCAGGAAGTCGTGCCCAGGCCTGACCTAGAAGCAGGCCCCAGGCAGGCGGGACCATGGACAGGTGTGGTGGAGAGTATGCGTGTGTGTGCTCCAGGTGTGGGGTGGAGGTGGGGTGCCATACAGAGGTGTCTCCAGGTGTGGTAACTGCCAGGGGCTTTGGGAGGGCCCTCCCACCCAGGCTGCCTGCAGCCTGAGTGTCTGGGGTCTGGCTTTGCCCACCGGGCCCTAGGAAAGGGCCAAGCAATGTCCTTGGGGGACATATCTGCCGGGCGGGCCAGGAGGCACCGGGGGTGGTGGCAGGGAGGAGAGCCCTTGACCTGACCTCCAACCCTGCTGGGAAGGGAATCCTGGTGAGTGTACACAGCTCTGGAGGTCTGGGCCCAGGACTGAGCTGAGACCTCGCCTGACTCAGCCCTGAAAAGCAGTCCACACTTGGCCTGGGGCCAGGGGCTGGTTTGTCCCTCTGTGTTCCCACCCGACCCTCCGGGAAGGGGCCAGTCCAAGAGCTGTTGCCCCCTCTGAACTCAGAGCAGCCCCAGGGGTGGGGGGTGGGCCAGAGGAGGAGCTGCCCAGTGCCTCTGGTGCCTTCAAAGGTGACTGGATGGGTCACTGGGGGAGGGTCTGGGTCCTAGCACCAGAGTGCAAAGCTCAGAAGTGGTGACCTGAGGGGATCTTGGGCCTGGGTGTGTTCTGTTGTGTGTGTGCTGGCAGGGGTATGTGTATCTCTCTCTCTCTCCAAGCCACCCCTCTCCCCAGGAGGCCTGACCGGGCCAAATCTCCACTGTCACCCTCACCCAGCAACGCAGTGGCCACTGCCCAGCCTGAGCTGGGGGAGCCAGAAGAGCTGGTCCTGCCAAATACCCGGGCAGGTGGGAGAGCCCTGGGCCGCCTCTGGGACAGTCAGCAATCCCTCATGCCTTTGCCGGCTCCTCGAGCTGCTCACCACCCAGACAAAAGGTTGTCTTGCCCCCGTGTCCTGCAAAGCCTCCACCCTCTCTCCCAAGCAGCTCCGCTGGAGCGGAAGCTGGTGGAGACCTGACAAGCCTGTGGCACAGAGGCGGGGCAGCCAGGACCTGGCCGGGTGCCCAGGGCGGGCCCTTGCTCCCTAACTTCCTCCCTCACTCTGGTCAGGCAGGCCCCACTGCCTCCGTGCCTTTCCCAGCACTTCAGGGGCAGCAGCTGGGTCCCCATGACCATGGCCAGGTCCACACTGTGAGCCAAGAGGGAGCCAGATGGGCAGAGCCCGGGGTACAGGGGCCCTCAGGCCTGCCAGCGGCAGCGGCAGGGGACACCCAGGCCTCCCCTTGGCTTGGGAAGGTATCCCAGTGAGCCTTCCCAGGGGGAACCCCAGAGCCCCTCCAGCTGGAGCTTCAACCCCACCCCATGGCTCCCACCTCCAGCCTCACCCAGCTTAGTTGGGCACAAAGACCCACCCCTTTCCCTACACCCCTGCCCTGCTCCCATCTGCCCCTAGAGTCCAGCTACTCAAGCCTTGGACACCCTCCCACAAGCCTTAGCTGGCCTCAGGCCTCAGCACCAGGCTGCCTCCAGAACCCTGGCCAGCCTGGGGTCTCCCCTGGTAGCCTAAACTCCCTCACTAATTCCTGACTCCAGTCTACCCCAGGGAGCCCTGAGGGGCCAGCGAGTGGGAGGCTGGATGAAGAAATGACACGTGACAAGTGGGGACAGCGAATGACTCATGTTAATTTCAGGCAGCTCCCAGAACGGGGTTGTCAGAGGGCTCCTCTGGCGCTCAGGCTGTCCACCAGGGCCTGGAGCTTCTCTGACAGCGCAACCTGCAGGGGGAAGAGGCAGGGGTGATGGGGCCATGGGGGCAGAGAGCATAGGCCAAGGTGAGGATGTGCCCCCCCCACCCCGCCCGGCACCTGGTACAGTGCTGGCTGCTCCAGCCGCCTGTGGGCGGGGCTCAGACGGAGCAGGGACTGCTGGGCGAAGGCTCTGGATTCAGCCAGAGAAGGCAGCGACTCACACAGCTGTCGGGAGGCAGGGAGGGGCTCAAGGTCAGATGTCAGAGCTTGGTCTGGGTTGAAGGTGCAGACTCAGGGGGGTGGGTAGGGTGGTCACCTGTCCCCGCTGGACCCAGAGTCGCAGCAGCGGCTCCACGTGGGCCGGCCTCACAGTACAGGGCTCCTGGGCCCCTCGAGGCCAGACTCTCAGCTCCTGGCCAGCCTGGGGCGGTGGCTCCTCTGCCAATTGCAGCACGTCTAACAGCAAAGACCCTGTGTGTGTGTGCATGTGAGAGGCGCCGGGAATAACGTGAGAGGCCTGGGGCTCGGAACTGAACTGAGGAGGGTGGAGGGGCCTCACCATCGGAGCCCAGGAGCCGGAAGGCAGCCTTGCTCCCAGGCAATGTCTGCTTCTCCGGGTCCTCGGTCACCTTCATCCGTGGCTGGCCTCCCACGGACACCAGCTGCGGGGACAGGGTGCTGGGCTAGCTGGACTTCTCCCCAGACCCCTGGTCCATCCCCAGCCCACTCGCACTGGGCCCCACCTTGTAGACACAGCCCAGGGAAGGCTGGCGAGGGCAGGTGACCACGTTAGTACCGATGCCAATGACGTTCACCTCACTGCCCTGGAAGGGGGTGGGTGGGCACTGAGCTCAGCCAGCACATGCAGGCCTAGGGCCCCTGAACCACCCTCTGGCCTGCTCCTGCCCCACCCACCTTCTGGGCCAGCCGGGCCAGCTCCTCCTCATCAATGTTGTTGCTGACAGCGATGGGGACCGATTGCAGCCAGGGAACCCCGAACCTGTGGTGGGGCAGCCCCTCGGATGTTGGATGTTCCCGCCTCCCGCAGGCCCCCTTCCCACCCATCCTGCCGCCCTTTACCACCTGCTGGTCTGGCTCAAGCCTTTGTGCCTACAGGCCTCTGAGAAAGCTTAGTGCAGCTATCTCGCCCGCCAGCCCTCCGCAGCATTGCGACTCAGGTAGCAACCGCATCAGAGAGTCTCCCTCCGGCTTCCCCTCCCAATAACCCTGAGCTGGAGGGGGTCTCTCAGCAGACAAAGCCCCTCCCAGGGACTCACTGGGCTGCGGCTGTCCGGAAGACCCCACGGATCTCTCGTGCCTGCTGAAGCAGGTCGCCACTGTCCAGCCTCACGCCCACTGCCTGGTAGCCCAGCTCCTGCAGGGCCAGGGCTACAGCCAGGAAGTTGGGGAGCCCGCTCCTGGGACAGAGACAGGCGTATCAGCATGGGGGGTCTGCAACTTCTCTGCTGAGACCACCCGGGGGATGGCCGGGCCTCACCTCCGCACACTGTAGGTGTCCAGCAGGCCCTGGAAGGCCCGGGGAAAGGCCAGGGCGTAGGCCACAAAGGCCGCCCGCTCCCCCGGGTGAGGCTCTTGCACACCCAGCCCCAGGTGGCCACACACACGCTCTAGCCACGTCTCCACGCTGGCAGCCAGATCCACTTGGGAGCCCTGACCGGCCGCCGGAGCCAACATCTATGGAGAGGGGTGGAGGACAGAGGACCCGGCGTGTGGTGGGGATGCTGACTCTCCCCAGTAGAGAGTTTGAGCACCTGTCTGCCAGTGCCACGGCAGGGTGGCTTGGATAGGCCAGGCATGATACCTGCCTGAGGGCAGAGCAGGGACTGGGGTCTCCTCCTCCCGGGGAAGGGATCACCCTGGGGGTCTGCCCTCTGGACTGCAGCTAGGACAGGGGTACTGACCGGGTCAGGGGGCACTTCGCTGCCTGAAAAGGAGGTGACAAAGGAGTGGGCTAGGGTCCCGGCCACGGGCACGCCCCGCAGCTGTCCTGCGAGCACATTGCTGCTGGCATCAAAGCCTGGATCAGGGTAAAGTTGGGGGACTTCAGACATTGAAGAGGGGGTCTCAGGGCTAGACTCCTCCTCCCTTCAGTCTCCTGGCCTCACCGCCCAGGTAGCTGTAGGTAGAGGCAGTAAGACCCCCATCAGGGCCCTGAGCACGCCGAAGCCCCATCTCCAGCAGGCGCTTGTCGGGCCCTGCGATCAGGCGAAGGCGCGCGGCATTTGTGGCGATGAGGCTGTGGGAGCAGTGGAGTAGGGGACCAGAGTGAAGGCAAGGAAGCTACTCGGCCCGGCCTCTCGTGAGACCCTGAGCAGCTGGAGTGGGTGCGAGCCCGCGGTCAGCCCGCGCTCCACCCTCGCTCCCGCCCCCATGGGGCCACGCCCCACAGGCCGGCCTGGAAGTCCCCTCCCACTCAAAGGATCCAGCCTTCCCACACCTGGCCCCACCGCGGGCCCACCCTCCGGCCCCACCGCGGGCCCCACCTGGCGTAGCTGACCAAGCAGAGGAGCGGTGTCTCCAGCAGCTGCACCACCAGGAGCGGCCCAGACACCTGCAGTAGCGGCACCTGCGGGGCGGGCTGTCACTCGGTGCCGCCCTGCCCCGCTCGCCGCACACCCACCCCCCCCCCCCCCCCCGCCACCGCGTCCCAACCCCCGCACTCACGCCGGGGAAGGCGAGGGAGCCCTCGGGCAGGGCCCGCACCGTCACCCCAGAGCAGTCGAGGGCACGAAGGTGCTCAAAGAACGCGGGGTCTGTGTCTGGGGGTAGCACCGAGGCCAGGAACTGCACGTCTGGGGGCGACAGAGGCCGTGGCGGGCGGGGTCTCGGGGGCGCGCGGGCGGGGACTCTCCAGGCCGGGGCCTACCTGCGTCCAGCAGGCGGAAGGCGTGCAGGAAACGCACGCAGTCGCGCAGCCCCGCGGCCAAGGCGAAGGCTCCGCCGAACGGGCACTGACGGAAGAAGAGCTCGAACTCGGCCTGGTCCTGAGCGCGGCCGGCGCGCCAGTAGCCCAGAGCCATGGTGGCCTGGTACAGGTCTGTGAGCAGCGGCCGCGCGGCCGCGCGCCCCTCGGGGTCCTGCTCCGCCGCCATCGCCCTGGACTCTGGCCGCCCCGCCTGCCCTTCCGCGCTCGGCAGGGCCCGCCCCGCCAGAGGGCTGGAGCTGGGAGGTTGGGACACCGGGGCGGCCGCCTCTCCTGGCAACCAGAACCCACGGGGCGGGCCACCGGCCTCCAGACGCCGGGGAGCCGTTCCTGCAGCTAGACTTGGCTCGCTGGGGCGTTCTGCTCCCCCAGTCGGCCCCATGGGACACGGTCTGTCTTGTCCTCTGCTGCCTGCGGCTCCGTGCAGCATAGGGAGGGCAAAAGAAGGCATCACCAATTCCACACCCCGTCCGGCCCAGAGCCACTGCGGCCTTGGGCAGGGCAGCTCAGGGCTAGCACCACACCAGGCAGCAAGCCCAGACTGTCATGGGAGGAATGTGGTGGCAAGGGGGCCACTTGTCCACCACCAGCTGTCATGGAATGCTCTTGGGTCCTGCATTCTTAAGTCCCACAGGAATCCTAAGGGGCCTTGGAGGCCCCAACAACCCACCGGTCACACTGGATCCAGGAAGGAACCACTAGTGACACAGTCCTGCCCAGACATGAGGGTGAGGGCACAGGTGGGCCAGGGACACAGCTCCATGGGGTAGTGCGTTCTGGGGCGTGTTAGGGGCCCAGGTCTCTCTCCAGTGGGTGTGTGCGCCCCTCCAGGGCTGGAGGGAGAGGGGCAGAGCTAAGGGAAGAAACCCCACCTCCTTCCTAGACATGGACAGAGGCGTGCAGGGTTTCCCACAGGTGACTGTCTATAGTCACAAGAACAAGGCCAGGATGGCCACTGGGACCTCTTTCCTGGATGGTTCCAGCCTGGCACTTTCCTACCCATGGGGATAACTCATCAGGAGGAGGCAGAGTGGAGATGGTGGGGGACCGGGTACCCCGCAAAGTAGAGGAGACAATGCATGCTGTTAGGGCTTGACCTGGACGTGGCACTTACAGGTGAGAGCTAAGAGTGAGAAGGGGGCAGGCAGGGGCAGGGCCCACATGGCCACACCAGGGACGCACCCACCCACAGGGCCCAGACCAGGACAGACAGGAGCCAGAGGGCTGGGATCTCGGTCTTTATTGGCTGCACAGCTGCACAGGCTCAGGCCAGGGCCACTGGCCTTCCCTCAGGCCAGGGTTCAGATCTTGTTGAAAGCAGCAATGTCGACGCTCTGCACCTGCAGGGAGGGAGGCTGGTGGTCACACAGGGCCTTGTTTCCCCAAGTCCCACGCGCCTGGCCAGGGGCTCACGTGGGACACCCCTGCACCACTAAGCACGCCCTCACTCACGTGCTCCTCAAACTTGGTGATCTCCTCTTCCAGCTGGTCTGTCCCCACCTTGTCGTCCTCCACCACACACTGGATCTGCAGCTTGCGGATGCCGTAGCCCACAGGCACCAGCTTGGAGCTCCCCCAGACCAACCCGTCCAACTGGATGGAGCGCACACAGGCCTCCAGCTGGGCCATGTCCGTCTCATCGTCCCACTGAGGCGAGAGGGAAGGGGCACAGGCCGAGTTCACACCTGCCCTGCCCTGCGCTGACCCCTCCAGGACCCCAGGGCATGGGGAGGGGAGGGAAAGGTCGGAGGTGAGCTGCTCACAGGCTTCACGTCTAGGAGGATGGAGGACTTGGCCACCAAGGCAGGCTTCCTGGCCTTCTTCTCTGCGTACTGCCGCAGCCTCTCCTCACGCAGCCGGGCAGCCTCCTTGTCCTCCTCCTCGTCGCTACCGAACAGGTCGATGTCGTCGTCCTCGTCATCCTCCATGGCAGTCGCCGCCTTCCTGCTGGGTGGCTCCCCTTGGCGCATGGGAGACACGTGCTGCCGAGGTGGGGGGAGCGAGTGTGGAGGCTGAGCGCCATGCAGGCAGGACCCCAGGCCCCTGCCCTGTGTTACAGCCTGGGCCGGCCCAGAGGGACCCCACTCCTCAGCGCCAGGCTGGGGGTCCCTGGAGGGGGTGGGCCCTCACCTGAGTCTGTGGAGCAGTGGCCCGGTGGGAAGGTGAGCTCTTCTCCAGGGCGCTCAGCCGTGCCTCCAGCTTGGAGACAGCTTGCTGCAGATCCTGCACCACTGTGGGGGTACAGGGATGCTGGTCGGATGGCAGGGCCCAGGGCGGGAACCCCCCCACCCCCCACCCCCCACCCCCATCAGCCCAAGGCCTCACCCCCTCGCAGGCTCTGGTTCTCCACTTCCAGGCTGGCAATCCGGGTGACCAGCTCACTGTGGTCTCCACTGGGCCCGCTGGAGGCCCCGGGGCCTGCGCTCTGCAAGGCAGGAGAGGTAGGGCTCACACCCTTGCCTGCCCCTTGGGATCCCCAGTTCGCAGCTGTGCTGAAGCTGAGCCCTGAGCTCAGCCTGGTGGGGGGAGCCCTGCAAGCACGAGGCCGAGGCGGTGCCACAGCCGAGCAGGAAGCCCAGCCCAGAAAGCCGGGGGCTCGGGCAGCCACGACACGAAGGCAGCACAGAGTTGAGCCACAGCTGCCACTGCCTGTGAGGATGGGGGAAGGCGGCCAAGGACTCACAGCTCCAGGCCACAGGGGAACCAGGCAGCACAGCCTTGAGCTGGAAACAGGAGGGGACAGCATGGGAGGGCCCGCTGGGGGAGAGAGGACGAGCAGCAGCCCGGCCCTGCCTCCCCAGGCCACACGGCTGCCCGCCTTGGAAAGCTCTGGTGACGCAGGGGCCCAGGCCAGCCACCAGCCTTCTCTGCTCGTCCCTGAGGGGGAGCATCCGTTATCTGACCCAGACGGCACTGTGCAGAGATCACCCAGAGGGGGGGCCACTGCTTGAACCTGAGCTACACGCCAGGAGTTGGCATGTGGTCACGTGCACCCCAACAGAATGGCTCCCAGGACAGGCAACCAGCCCTTCTCAGGCCACTGCCCACCTCCAGTGTCCAATTACGAGCAAGTGCTGGCCCACCCGCCAAGCACTGTTTGGAAGGCACATGGCTCCTCCGTGCCCTGCACACCCCCAGACCCCCAAGGTGAAGGTCTCCAGAGGCTGAGAGATGCTGTCTCCTGGTCCCAGGATCAGTGGGCAGTACTGGGCTGGCGCCAGGTTCTGAGGGCCACCACTCCCACTACACAGAGCAGCCAGCAGAGCCGGCCAGCAGTGCTGGGTGATGGGAAGGAGCAGCGACCAGCTCCCAGATGCCCCAGGAACCCATCCCAACTGCCCCCACCTTCCCACTCTGGTCAGTGGGGGGCTGCCCCGACAAAGAGGATCAAACAGGTCCTGGTGCCTCAAGGCGGCTGCAGCCTCAAACCTTTGCCCTGCTGTGCCTGCCACCAGGACCAGGGGACCTCATGACACAGCCCCGCTGACAACACTGATGGGTCCCAAGGGCGCAGGTTCCAGGCAAGGCTCCACCTGCCGCATGGCCATGAGGACACCGCTGCTTAGCCCAGACCAGGCAACAGGTTGCTCCACGGTGTCCTGGCCCCAGGCCGAACCTCCCACCCTGACCCTGAGGAGGAAGCCCAGGGCTCAGGGAGGTGGCCCTTCCACCTCGCAACAGCAGGTCGTGGGCAGTGCCACGCGAGGTTCTGAGCCTGGAAGCCCGCGTCCCTGCCTGCAGCCTGCCTGGCACCAGCAGTGCCCAGGAACCTCTGGAGCCCCGGTGTGTGCTGAGCCCCACTCTGCCCCAACCCAAGCCCAGGGCTGGGCTGGCACTCTTCCTGGACAGCTGGGGGCCCCGACACAGGGCCTCAGGGTGCGAGACACCATCAACAGTGGGGGGGTTCTCACAGGGGTAATCAGCTGCAAAGGGGTCATGAGAGGGGTCCCAACAAAGTGACTGGTGTCCCTGGCAGCGGAGATTTGTTCACAGAAAGAAGATGGAAAGACACAGGAAGACAGCTACCTACACGCCAAGGTCTCTCCTGAGAGCCTCAAAAGGACCCAACCCATCCACACCTTCCGCTCCGACTCTGACCCTCCAGGTTGTCAAAACAAGTTTGTGTGGTTTCGGTCACCTGGTGTGTGATGCTTTTGTCATTACAGAGCCAGCTCGAAGTCCCCTGACCCTGTAGCAAAGTGACCCGAGGGCAGAGGGTCTGTGGAGCTGGATGGGCAGGCTACCCTGGATTATCCCGGTGGGCCCCGAGTCGTCACAAAGGACCCCATCAGGGAGGGGCAGGAGAGAGAAAGAAATGTGATAGAAATGGGTATCAGAGTTCCAACACTGCTGGCTGGAAGCCACAGGCCAAGGCATGTGGACAGCATCTCAAAGCTGGAAAAGGCAGGAAGGTGGGTTCTCTCCTGGAGTCTCCAGGAGCAGCACAGCTCTATGGACACTGAGCCCGAGGCTGGACACTACCCTGTGGCCCTGGGCGGGCGAGCAACAGGGTTGCCATCCCCGAGGGACGTGCCCCAGCCAGGCCAGGGACAGAGCTGGACGGGGCTGTGCTCCCCTCCTGAGCTCAGGTGGGCCCAGGAGGCCACAGTGGGCTGCAGGCCCCTTTCTGGGCCTCCAATCAGGATGGTAGCTTCATGCCCTGTGACGCTCCAACACTTTGGTCACCTGATGCGAAGAGCTGACTCCTTGGAAAAGACCCTGATGCTGAGACAGATTGAAGGCGGGAGGAGAAAGGGACAACAGGATGAGATGGCTGGATGGCATCACTGACTCAATGGACATGAGCTCGAGCAAACTCTGGGAGATGGTGAAGGACAGGGAGGCCTGGCGTGCTTCAGTTCTTGGGGTCGCAAACAGCCGAACACTTGAGCGCTTGAACAACCATGACAACACCATGACCCACCCTCCAGGGAAGCCACAGCTGACGGGGGAGGAGGAAGCAGGGCAGCCGCCCCAAGGCGGGCAGGGCCAGGTGACTGCCAGCTCAGCGAGGCTGCAGGAAATGCCAGACAAGCCGCCTGGTACTCACTCCGGCCAGAGACTTCTGGATGTTTTCTCTGGCTCTCGCGATGTCACGGAGGATCACACTGGCGCCATTCTCCTGCAGACGGTGCAGAAAGAACCTATCTGTCTTTTTCAATTAAAATTTTTTTTTTAAATAAGCAAGCCTCAGCTACCCCGAGGCCCAAGTGCAGTAGCCCCTACCTGGCGTGAGGAGCCAGCCATGGGCCCGTTCATCTGCTCGTAGAACTTCCTTTCTGCATCATCGTATTTGAACTTGTCAAACCAGATCTTCTCATGCACAAGAAAGTTTGTGGCCATTTTTCTGTTGAAGAGAAGGGAGACTAAGACCCGCCGGGAGGAGAAGCTGCCTGTGCCAAGGCCCCAGGACCTGCCCGCAAGGACGCCCTTGCGACGGCCTGGATCCCAAGGGAGTGGGGCAGGCTGTCCAGTCCTGGGTGGCAAGGGCTCCAGGTCCCAAAACAGGGTACCAGAGGTTCTCAGTGTGGGCCACAACAAGCCTGGGACCACCCCCCCAACCCCAAGCCTACTATGTATGGACTTCCTTCAGGGCTAAGGCCGGTGGTCCCCAGGCCAGTCCCCAAGACCAGCGACTCGCAAAGCATGGCCAGGGACTTCTGGGGGTCACCAAGGTTCCCCCTTTCCCCACCACATATCTGTTCAAGGCTGGACTGGTCAGACAATACACACCAACACATTGAATGCACAGCAGGTTTAGGAATCCAGCTGTCTCCTATTAAGCCAGACACAAGATTTGCAAAAATAAAGAATAAAGCCAGCCCACTTCACTGAATATTTGTTACAGAAAAACTGTTACTCATGTAGGTGTCAGTAACGTGTAACAAGCTTATTATCTTTCAACTAGTAAGTACTGCATTTAACTGCTAAGGTGGAAAAACCAACAGAAAAAGACAAACGCTCTCCTAACACCCTGAGACCAGTAAGTGTGTCTAGCTGCTCCAGGTGGGCCTGTGAGCCAGATCCAGCTGCGTTCAAGGCTGCAGCCGGTGGCTTCTCTACCACTCGGCAGGGCAGGGGAGTGGCCAGACCTGGGCCACAGCCCAGACTCCAAGAGCAAAGTCCACTGCTCAGGGCCACCCATCCCTCAGCCAGTGCAACAGAACAGGACCAATCTCGCCAACACTCTCTGCTGCGGATCCCCGGCCACCACCAGACCTCGGGGATGAGGGGCAGGACCCCGAGACCGCCCCACACCCCACTGAGAGGCACTGTGAAGACTGTTTCAGTCCCACACCTCACCTCCAGCGTTCTGGGGAACATTTGACCACAACAGGCCCCACACCAAGACCAAGACCCCGTCAAACCAGCACATCCACACCCTGAGGGGCCGAGGGGCTCCTGCCAGAGTCTGGGGTCCAGGGAGCTCTCTCCACATGCCTACTGGCCCTCTCTGCACCCCAGGCCCTCTCCCTAATGCTGTGCCTCCAGGCTGCCTGGGGTCCACCCGTCTCTGCCCACCTGGCCTGACCCCATGGGCTAGCAGACCCCTTCCTCAGCCAGGCCCTGCCCTCCAGAGATCAACTGGCACTGCACAAAATCACTCTGGGGCTAGACCCCTAGATCCACAGGCAGGAGGCAAGTTGGCCTTGTCCAGTGGGTGTCTTCCAGACTCAGGCGGAGCACCGGAGACACCCACCTTCTCTCTCAGGTGGCCCTGGATGAGGGAAGCAGGGAGATAGCCTGCCTGTGACTGTCGGGGGGGGGGGGGGGGGCTCTGCAAGCTGCCCAGCCAGAGGGGAAACCCCACATGGGCCACATTTGGGCCCACCCCAACCCCATGGGGGTAACCAGAATGCAGTGCCCCCCAGGGCGGAGCCCAGAGACTGCAGTGCCCGAGGCAGAGCCCTATCCCTGGAGAGCCGCTCAGGTAGCCCACTTGGCCAAGCCAGCAGTCTCGGGAGGAGCCCTGCCAGGGTGGGAGCAGGGAGGGGCACACGCTGGCCCAGGAAGCCCAGGCACCGGGCCAGCAAGCTTCTCCTACTTGGGTCTCAGGCTAGACGCGGACGGGCCGGGCCGGGCACCGGGTCGATGAGCCAGGGACGCAGCTTCAAGGCGCCAGGCCATGCGCAGGGCCTCGGCAGCGTGGTGGCGGCACTCTGCGCTGTCGTATGTGGGCTTGCTGAGCCAGGGGGCCTCGGCGTCCTTGTGCAGGAAGTACCAGTACGGCAGGGCACCAGGGGCCTCCCCGTCGGCCCGCCGCGGCCCAATCCGCTTGCTTCCCGCGGCGTTGCGGCCCCGCCGGTCTCTGCGGCCCCGCCGGGCAACCTCCGCCTGACCGGCTCGCTCCTGGAGGCGAACCTTCCCAGGGGGATGGCCATCAAACAGAGCCTCATAGAAGCCCCTCTCAGCTGCGTCATAGCGGGGTTTCTCCAGCCACACCTCCCGCACCAGTGCCTGCAGGCTGCCCAGCGGCGGCTGGCCATTGGCCAGTGGACCGGGCTGACGGACAAGGTGCAGGTTGAGGGCAGCTGCCTGCTGGCCCGTGTCAGGAGCCCCTTGCGTGTCACTCCCCTCTGCGGCCAGAAGCAGGGCCTGAGACCACTCTACAAATGCCCGCTCAGCCTGGTCGAAGGAAGACTTGTTGACCCAGATGCCCCATGTCACGTGGTGGCAGGCCACCTGGCTCCCATGGGTGCAGGGGCCCCAAGGGGCCAGGGTGGGAGGCTGGGCTGCCTGGGCGGCCGCGTCGGCCAGCCTCCGGCGGTATGTGCTCTCCGCCTGGTCGAAAAGCGGCTTCTCCAGCCAGACATGGTCGGCTGAAAGGCCCACGAGGGCCAGGTCCGCCTGGCCGAGCCAGCCCTTCGGGGAGCGCTTCCTTTTTTTCTGCAGCGGCTTCTTCCCATTGAGGTTCTTCCCGGGCTCACTCCTGCCGCCGCTGTCCGCCTCGTCCTCCTGACCTGGCCCATTCACGGCCAGCGTCGCGGCCAGGAGCTGCTGGGTGGCGGCTCTCGCGGCCTCGTGCTCGTAGAACTGCCGCTCGGCTTCCCCATACTTCTGCTTGTCCTCCCAGACGGTCTCCAGGGCGCAGGAGGCCTTCCCGCTCCTCATCTTGAGTGCAGCATTAAAAAGCAAGCACAAGAGGGCAGTTGCAACACAGCCCCTCCCGCTCGGCCCTCCCTGCTCAGCCTCCCAAATGGGGTGCCCTGGGGCAGCATGCACAGGGAGCTCAGGGAGGCAGTCGACACCCGTGTGCAGGGGCATGTGCGTGGGGGCTGGCGAATGTGCGTGTGTACCGCCCTAACTGCCAAACTTGTCTCATCCAACAAGTACCCAGGCTCTCTCCAAAGAGGTCCAAAGAACACTTTCCAAACCTCTATGGTTATAGAAACCTTTCCTATGAACCCCCAGAATGGCCACCAGGTCAAACACTGGACACACCCAGCTAATCTGACTCTGATGTCAACAGCAGATGATCTTGACAATAAGTCTGTCCCAGGAGACAGCTGAGACTCGCACTGAAAAGTGAGCTGCTGTTCATCTGAAATTTTAACTGGACGTCCTGTGCCTTCACTAGGCCTGGCCAACCCCGAGGCACGAGGGCTTCTGTTCTACGAAAATGACTTGGTGGCCTCAGAGGACAGCCCCGCAAGCACTCCCTCCCCCCGACCTGAGTCCCCCACCCACAGGGCCACACCGCCATCCTGAGCAGGGTCTGTTCCAAGGAGGAAATGGAGCGTCTGGGACAAGGGGCAGCCAGGAGCACAGGGTGAGAGCCCACCCGTGGAGGCCAAATCCAGGGACACACCTGGTAATCACACTTTAAAAGGGAAGGTACCCAGTGGCCCAGGCAGAACCTGGTCACCCCATCTCCAGAGCAGGAGGTGATCAGCCCCCACCATGGGTGCACCTCGAGGGGCCGCAGAGGAACCCGAGTTCTGTCCCCGCACTTCAGCACCTTTTGGTGTGAGGGGCTCCGTCACTGAAACACTAGGAGATGGACACAGGGCTCCGCACCTCCCGCCATGGCCCCTGGACAAGCACCCCGATCCTGATGCTAGCGTAGGGTCCCCCGTTCTGTTCTAAGGCATCAGGTTCCATGAAGACTGGACCCTAGCCAGGCAGCACAGAATGCTAAAGCGCTCCCACAGCCAGAAGCAGCCCCACCCAGGAAATCAGCCTGCTCTTGGGGTGCCCCAGGGGCGCCGAGCCCACACCAGACTGGTCCCCAGTTCTAGAGTGGGGCCAGGCTGGACAAGGACTCCATGCCCCTCAGACCCTACTCTGAACACTGTGCTGGAAGCAGAGGCTCCAGGTCAACTGGCCCAGGGGCTAGGCAGCTGCCCCCCAGGACGTCCCATGTCTCCTGCCAGCACCATGAGGTCTGTGGAGCCCTCACCCAGGACAAGGCCCCAGGGGGAGGCAGATTGTCGCCCTGATGACACACCCTCCCTGCCATTCCCTGCAGGGTCTACAGCCCTTTCCTAACACCACCCCTCCAACCAAAACCCGATTCCAATTACCCTGCAATGCACAGGCTAAGTCCCGACCTGCCCAGGACTTCAGGGAGACCCCTGTACTCTGAGGGGAAGGGTCCCCTCGAGCCTCCCCCAGGGTGGCAGCAGCACTTACTGAGGCTAGGCTGATGGCAAAGGCAGTGCTAGGGGGCAGGGCTGGGTGCCCGGGGGGCAAGGGCATTGTGACATCACCCACCATCCCAGGGGGCTGCAGGCCTACCAGGCTGGGCCTGTCTGCCCTCTGCCCTCCCCCACAGACCTGTACAGAGCAGCCTTGCCCACCAGGCTAAAGCCCTGCCTGCACCTAGCGGCGAAGACACGATCCGTGGCTGCTCACACCAGGCCAGGCTCCACTTGGAGCCCTCAGAGCCATTGCTCCCGGGGGGTGGTGGTGCCCTGCCCTCCCACAGGTGGAGAAATGCAGGTTGATCCCTGCTCAAGGTACCCTCTGCTGCCAGGGCTGGGGGTGGCTAGGCCCAGGACAGAACAGAGGTGACCCCTCAGGCCTAGCCTCCACTCCAGATGAGGTCAGGTGCCCAGGAAGTGTCAGGACACAGCAGGCAAGGGGGCTGGGCTGCGGTGCCTAGGCACCTGGGGAGGAGGGTACTTACTTTCCCTTTGGTCTCCTAGGACAGCATGAAGAGAAAGCAGCAAGGTTAGAGGCAGTCTGACAGAGCGGCCCGAGCAGGCTTGGGGCCTTTGCTGAAGCTGGTTGGTGAGGTGGCGTGGAGGCAAGTTTGGTGGAGAAGAAAGACAGCCAGAGCTCACCCCCAAATCCCCGTTCAGCTCGGTTCAGTCGCTCAGTCGTGTCTGACTCTTTGCGACCCCATGGACTGCAGCGCGCCAGGCCTCCCTGTCCATCACCAGCTCCCGGAGTTTACCCAAACTCATGTCCGTTGAGTCGGTGATGCCATCCAGCCATCTCATTCTCTCGTCCCCTTCTCCTCCCACCTCCAACCGGCCCAAATCCCAGGGGGTGGCCAAGTCCACGCTCGGGGCAGTACCACTCCATCATCACTCAAAATGGGCCAACCCTGGGGTTCCTGGGGCTGGAGCCCCTGCAGCATTAAGGCCCCAGTTGAGCTCCACCCTGAGCCCACCTAGGGGTGAGACAGCACCTCCAGCACCCCACTGTCCACAGGGAGTGGGGCAGGGATCCCCCAGTGCACAGAGTCTAGGCCTCTGGACCAAGCGCAAGGCAATAGGGACCCCACTGAAGGTCTGGGTCTGAATTCACAAGAGGCAGCAGCCCAGGAGCCAATGACCCAGCCAACCCTGCCCCCCAGACCCCTGCCAACCCCCCACTTCATGCCACGCTGCGGCCAACATTAGAGCGTCAGCATCAGGTCAGTGGCACACAGGGTGTACCAGGAACCTCAGGGGGCATGCAGCAAGGCTGTGGGAGGAGGAGGACCGCACAGGACAGCTGCCCCAGGGGAGGCCAACCACATGGTGCAGGCCGGCCGGTGAAACAGGTCAGGGACGCTGGAGGGCGGGGTGGCAGGGTATCTCAGGACAGCAGGCCTGGCATCCAGCTGTGTTTCCTTGTGCTCCCATCCCTGAACACTCCTGTGCCCTGAGCGTGCCTCTTCCCGTGAAGGGCCAGGGTGGGTCTCAAGCCCTCCCCTCGAGAGCAACACAACAGGGCAGCCGAGGGGCCTATGGGGCAGTGAGTCTCCGCTCCTGCTCTCTCCCTAGCCCACATCGGAGGAGCATAAGAAGAGCACGCCAGAGCGAGGACCAGGGGATGCAGGACCGCTGGCTCGCCTGCAGGGCCAAGGACAGGCTTTACTTTACCTGGCCACTGAGGCAGGTCGAGACCTCTCGCACGAGAGGGACTGCGAGGGCTGCCAGGCCCCAGGGTGAAGGCAGTGAAGCAGCTCAACCCTGACCCCGCAGAGCCTCTGGCTCTGCCCAGCAGACCATCTCCAAAACAAGGGCCAGGCTGGAGGCTCCACCCAGCTGGGAGGGCGTTCCTGCAGTCACAGAGGGACCCGACAGCAGCCCCACCCAGAATACTCTGGCCAGAGGATCCCAAAAGTGAGGACACCACCTGGCAGGGTCGAGCTCACCACGGTGGGGGCCCAGAAGTCCCTGGGTAAAAGGAGGTTTCCAGGCAACCCAGGGCTCACACGGCCCCATTGCAGCCATGCACAGAGGGGCTCCCAGGTCACCCACCCAGGGGTCAAAGTGCTCGGCCCACCTTCTGCAGGAAGTGGGAATTGGGGTGAGGCATGTGCAGATAGGGCCCCCGGCAGGCATGGCCTGGCTGAGGGCTGCCGGACAGAGTGCCCTGTGCGTACAGGGTCCAGGAGGGCGGGTGAGGGCAACTATGCCCTGGGGCGACTGCAGGGCCACAATGCCCCCTGCCCTTCCCTAGGGGTGACCGCCACAGCCCCAAGACCCTCCTCAGATGCTTTCCCACCCGACTCCTGGACAGTCTAGCCCCCCTCAGAAATGCCAGCCTACCGCAGGTTGGCAGGAAGCGGGGAGCCTGCACCCCAAGACTCAGGCCCCACGCTGTGGCTGCCCATGGCACCCCACCCCAGCCAGCGCCCCATCCACGCTGCAATGCCACGGCCAGAGCGCTATTTCTGCCCCCGTCTCTGGTGCCCCATCAATCCATCCTGGCTGCCGGGCGCTATGCCCCTCCCCAGGGCAGCTCCAGCAGCATGCACCTGGCACCCGTGACCTCTCACACAGCTGAGGGGCTGTAGAGAGGGGGAGACACGTCCCGGGCCAGTAGGTGAGGAGCTGGGACTTCACGTCTCCCTTTGACACTGGTGCTTCACACAAATGTCACACTGCTGTCCATTTTGAAATCACACATGTCATCTTAATACAAGGGCATAGGGCCAGAGCTCACACCAGCACTTCTTGCCTGCAGCCCCCGGAAACCTGACACCGGGGCATAAACCCTGGAGATAGGTGGTGCTGAGCTCCGCGGCCTCACCCAGCAACCCAGGACAGCAACCAGGGGCAAGCCCTACCAGGGGCTCTGCCAGGGGACAGCGCCACCCGCCCAGGCTCCCGTGAAGCCCACAGCGGCCGCGCTCCAAGGTGAGGTGCTGGAGGGCACCCCTGGCACTGGCCCAGGACTGACTGCCCCGCAGAACTGGCCCAGGGCACCTGTTCCTTGGAGTCTGTGTGCCACCCCTTCTGGGCAAACACCTGTGTCTGGAGCTAGGGGTGGGGGGCGTCTCGGACGCAGTCACCGTGAGCTCAGCCCACTTACCAGCTGAGGCTTCTCAGAGGAGCTCGGAGCGTCAGAGCTGCTTCTGAGACAAGACCTGGGGCCTCCCTGGCCCCAGGCCCTGTCCACTCCTTCACTCCCCAGGGTCAACTTGCCCTTCTGACAGATAAGGACCACCCACACAAATGGCTCTCTTGCTCTCCCGGCAGCACTTTGCTCTGCAAACTTGAGGATGCCTCCATCGGGTCCCCATCCTACCTGGCTCCAGCACAAGCCTCTCCCTTCTTCGTTCCAGCGACACTGCCCACTGCCCGGACCACGTTATCCAAACCTAGTCCTTCCACCACTCTCAGGGAACACGGTGTTTGAGTCACCCAGCAATCACGTCCTTGCTGGTCCCCGCGTCCGTGAACTGTCCAAGTTCTAGGACAGCTTAACGGAGCTTGGGCCCGCGCCTGGCCCCCAGACCCAGAGCCGGCATGCAGCAGTTAGCTGCTCAACAAACGAGGGCAAACGGGAAGCTACAGGCTCGAGCTACGGCTGGGCAAACATCCATGTCACCCACCGAGCCGAGGGGCAGAGCGGCCCCGGTATCCCGGCCGCCGCCCTCCCGCCGGGGCAGCCGCAGAGGTCCGGCGGGCACGTGGCCCGCGCGCCCCGCCCCTCCGCGCGGCCACCAGCCCGCAGCAGGCCCGGCGCCGCGGACTCCGCGGCACTGCGGCCCGGCCCCCGCGGCACTGCGGCCCGGCTCCGGCCTGGGCAGCGCGGGCCGCCCCTCCCCTGGGCCCGGGGGCCTGGCGGCGCTAGCCGCGGTACTCACACGCCAGCCAAAGACGAGGCGACCAACGAGGAGGGCTCGGCGGCGCGCGACGGCAGAGGAAAAGGAGGGCCACGCGGGCCGCGCACGGGAAGTGAAGCGGCGGGCTCTACCACGCGCCGGGGCGCGGGGGACGCGGCCCGCCCGCAAGTCCTGCCGCGCGTCCCGGGCCCTCCGCGCGACACTCTGCGGGAGCGAGCGCAGAAGCCAGTGGGAGACCCCCGCGGGGCTCGCCCTTCCCGGGAGGAACTAGAGCAAACCAATGGGCACGGCGCCGGCCCCGCCCGCCCCCCTCCGCCGCGGCTCCGGTGGACTCGGCGGGCGGGGGCCGGTGACGCGCGGCGCGGGGCGAGTACGGGGTGCCCAGCGCGCCTGCGCGCGCCCTGCGGGCGAGACAAAGGGGAGGGCCCGGCCGGCCCCGCCCCCGGCGCCCGCCCAGCGCGGCCGGCCCGGCGGGCTTATGGCTCCGGCCTCCGCGCCCCCGCTGCCTTCGCGGTCGCCGCAGCAGCCATGTACCCTGCGGGACCCCCGGCCGTCCCGGCCCCGCGCCGCGGTCGCCGACCCCCGCCCGGACTCCCCATGCAACCGCCGCGGCCCCCCGCGCCCGCCCCAGTCCCCGCCGCGCGGCCGTCGACCCCCGCGCCCGGGCCGCGGCCCCGCGTCGCCGTGAAGATGGCCTTCCGCAAGGCCTACTCCATCAAGGATAAGCTGCAGGCCATCGAGCGCGTCAAGGGCGGCGAGCGACAGGCCAGCGTGTGCCGCGACTTCGGCGTGCCCGGCGGCACGCTGCGCGGCTGGCTCAAGGACGAGCCCAAGCTGCGCTGGTTCCTGGAGCAGCTGGGCGGCGAGGTGGGCACGCAACGCAAGAAGATGCGGCTGGCCAACGAGGAGGAGATCGACCGCGCCGTCTACTCGTGGTTCCTGGCGCTCCGCCAGCACGGCGTGCCGCTGTCGGGGCCGCTCATACAGGCGCAGGCCGAGGCCTTCGCGCGCCAGATCTACGGGCCTGAATGCACCTTCAAGGCCAGCCATGGCTGGTTCTGGCGCTGGCAGAAGCGCCACGGCATCTCCAGCCAGCGCATCTACGGCGAGGCCGAGCCCGCGGCCGCCGGCCCAGTGCCTGGCCCGCCCGTCAAGCAGGAGCCCGCGCAACCCACCCGCGCAGGGCCCCTGCCCGACCGTGCAGTGAGTGCCCTGGCCCCTGCTGAGGGCGGCTATGGCGACGAGCAGATCTACAACGCCAACGTCACGGGCCTCTACTGGAAACTGCTCCCGGAGCAGGCCGCGCCCCTGGGCGCAGGGGGCTGCGGCCGCCGCCGCTGGCAGGGCGACCGGGTGACGGTCCTGCTGGCCGCTAACCTAACCGGCAGCCACAAGCTGAAGCCTCTGGTCATCGGGCAGCTGCCAGACCCACCAAGCCTGCGCCACCACAACCAGGACAAGTTCCCTGCCTCCTACCGCTATAGCCCCGACGCCTGGCTCAGCCGCCCGCTGCTGCGCGGCTGGTTCTTCGAGGAGTTCGTCCCGGGTGTCAGGCGCTACCTGCGCCGCAGCTGCCTACAGCAGAAGGCCGTGCTGCTTGTGGCCCACCCGCCCTGCCCCAGTTCTGGGGCCAGGATGCCCGCCCTGGAGGAGAGCGAGGAGACCCGCAGGAGGTGCTGGCCCGAGCCCATTGGTCCCCCAGAGGAGCTGCAGACGCCTGACGGAGCTGTGCGGGTGCTGTTCCTATGCAGAGGTAGCGGCCGGGCACACATCCCCGCCCCCCTGGAGCAGGGGGTGGTGGCCGCGTTCAAGCAGCTGTACAAACGGGAGCTGCTGCGGCTGGCCGTGTCCTGCGCCGGGGGGTCCCCGCTGGACTTCATGCGCAGCTTCATGCTCAAGGACATGCTCTACTTGGCTGGCCTCTCTTGGGACCTGGTGCAGGCGGGCAGCATTGAGCGCTGCTGGCTGCTGGGCTTGCGGGCTGCCTTTGAGCCCCGGCCAGTGGAGGAGCGTGCTGGGCAGCCTGCTGGCCAGGCCGAGGAGGCCGCGGAGCGCAGCAGGGTGCTCAGCGACCTCACGCACCTGGCAGCCTTGGCCTACAAGCGCCTGGCTCCTGAGGAGGTGGCAGAGTGGCTGCACCTGGACGATGATGGGGGGCTGCCCGACAGTGGCAGAGAGGACTGGGGTCCCAGCCGGCCTCCCGTGCTGGTCCCCGGGGGTGCCCTGCTCCCCACCAGCATACCCTCAGTGGTGGCAGGAGGAACAGAGGAGGAGGAGGCCACCATCCCCACAGCTGGGGAGGCTGTTCGGGGTCTGGAGACAGCACTGCGGTGGCTGGAAACCCAGGACCCCCAGGAGGTGGGGCCGCTGAAGCTGGTGCAGCTGCGCTCGCTCATCAGCACAGCCCGGAGGCTGGGGGGCATCGGGCCCTCGCCCACAGTCCCCGACAATGGGCAGTGACCAAGCCCGCCCCAGAAGCTCCCGGTGGCCTTCCTCCTGAGGCATGCAGAGTGGGGGACAGACACAGAGACCCTGTCTCGCCTCGTCTCCCCTGGGTTAGCCCACCCCCAAGGCTCAGGGGTTGACAGGGATCCCGGCATGGCTCAAGGGAGCCCTGTTGGTGAAGGGCCGGCCCCTCCACTGGCACCCCGTCTGGTGCGGGGGTAGCTGGAAGAGAGGCTGCAGCCGCCCGCCCCTCCTCCCCGGGCAGGCCCACCCGTAGGGTTCTGCGGGCTTGACCAGGCACCCTCCCATGCCACAGTGCTTACCAGAGAACAGGTAGCCGTGTTCTCTCTCTGGCCCCTGTGGGGCTGCCCCCAGCCATGTTCCTGTCCCCAGCCCGTGGCCCAGCACTTGCCCTGGACAAGGGTCCGGCATCCAGTCCCCGTGGACCACAGCCCTGTGGTCGTCCCAGTGGGAAGCACACCACTCGTCTTCGGCTTTTCCAGATACTCTTCAGGCACCCAGGGCAGATGCTCAGGGGGCTGGGAAGGAAGGACGGGGCTTTGAGGTTCTGGGTGCGGCCAGGGGTGAAGGTTTCTGTCCGCTTGTGTTTATCTTCCTTAAGGAAATGCCATTCCAAACAGCTCTCTTATTCTGTGGGGTTGATGAGCACTAGACCTGGGCTCTGGTGATAGACCAATCACTGGGCCCCTGCCCCGCACCCCACCAGCCTCAGGGCCTGGAGCCATGCTGTCTTCTCAGAGCAGCACCGCCAGCCACGCCCACGCCAGGACAACCCTCAGTGCCTTAGCTCCCCTCCAAGGCTTCCCCACTCCCGGAACTGCCAGGTCATGAATTAGGCTTCTGGGTGGCACAGCTTGAAAGGAGGCGGCGAGGGCGCCGTGTGACCCTCCAGCTTCCACACTGTTCTGCTGCTCCTCTCAGCTCTAGATTCAGGACCCTGTTGGGGGCCTGAGGCTGAGACACCCAGGTCTCCCAGGGGCTGCCCCAGCAGAGATGCCCAGAGCCCTGGGGAGGGCCGGATTTGAGGTGCTGCTGCCTGCCTCGGTGCTCTGCCCTCCTCACCTGCCCCCGCTTCCTCCACAGCCCAGGCCTTCCCCAGGTGACATGTTTGTGGGGAAGGGCCACGCATGGTGGCAGGACCACAGGGGTGCCCCCGGAGCAAGGACGTCAGCTCTCCCTTGGAACCATCTCTAGTCAAAACAGCCACACTTGTACGTGGATGTGTCAGATCTGAAAGCTGAGGGATGTTGCAGAGGATGCCAGGAGAGAAGAGACGTGGCCGCCAGCCCCGGCTGAAGCCTCTGCCTCACCTGCTGCCCTCACTCTGCTAGCAGCTGTGGCAGGCCTGCACCCGGCACACGTCTCTAGGCTCAGGATGTCTTGCATGTCACAGCATCAGGGACCCAGGCAAGAGCGCCTGTTCACCATTGCTAGCCTGCGGGGCCTCTGTCCTGCAGGGCCCTGTGAGGGGGCAGACTTGGAGCCTGGGTGGGCGCCAGGCCAGGGTGGTCTCTGGTGGTGTCCTCGGTGCCACCCCTCTCACCAGGTTCCCAGTCTCACCTTTGATCCTCTGTGTCTCGGGTCTGGGCAGGAGGGCTGCAGTTGATGTTGAGAGCTGGGTGTCAAGACAGAGCCTCCTGCCTCACCCACTCTGGGGAACTGAGGCTGCATGCCAGAAGGCAGCTGTGGCCAGTGCCCGGCCCCAGATGGCAACACGGGAACGAGGCACAGCTCAGGCTGGTCTGGGGCTGGGGACACCTCACGCAAGGGCCTCTGAAGTCCTCCTCCCTAGAGTGGGAGCAGGGACACCGATTGCAGGCCCAGCCCCTGGGGCTCAGCTCTGTGAACTGTGTGGAGTATGGCTGAAGTGCCTTCCTGTGGTTACCGCTGGGCCTGAGGCATCTCAGCTGCCAGGCTCTCCACTCCAGTTCACCGTTGTCTGCTGAATCCTTAAGACAGCTACTCACGAATTCCAAACCAGCAGCCCCCAGGCAGGATGTCAGGGCTGGGCTGGCAGGCTCAGCCAGGGGCAGAAAGCGCCCCTGTGGCTTCTGCTGATACCAGCCCAGCAGGGGGGTCAGGAGAGCAAACCCAGCCACCTGAGGCTAGCCTTGCCTGAGGGGCCGCACACTGGGAACAAGCCTGCAGGTGACAGCTGGACCACAAATGGAGCCTGGGTGAGGAAGGGGCCTTGCCAGTGAAGGGTTGGCCCCCGCGCCTGTGGGCCGGAGAGCAGGTCAGGATCTTGGGGGCAGGGGGCTGGAGTGGACTGTGGGGTGCTCGCTCTGTCAAGGGGCCCTTTCACAGCCAGCCTCGCTTTCTAATAAAGGCTGAACATGCCCACTTCACACAACCTCTGTCCTAGTCTTCTGTAACTGCCATCCAGTGCGTGGCTCCAGAACACCATCTGAGAAGCAGGGGGGAACAGCAGTGGGCCCAAACACCTCATGCAGACTGGCTGCCTCGGGACAGGGCTCCAGCCTAGGCCCAGGGACTTTATTGGCAGATGCACTGCTGAGGGGGGGTGATGGGAGATGGAGGGGGAGTCCCGTCTGCACCACCCACTCGAGTCTGAGCCCAGGGCCTCGCTGATGGGCCTCTAGGCACCAGGATTTGGTTTTATCCACCTCCAGTGAAACACTGATCGCTCTGTGCTATAAGACAGCATCTTTATTTCTATTTTAAAGGTTAAAAAAAAGTGAAGAAATTGACTTGGGCTGACCCTTCTAACTAGTAGAAGGGCCGTGGTCAGAC
Organism: Antilocapra americana; assembly: GCA_007570785.1. Classification (NCBI taxonomy): domain Eukaryota; kingdom Metazoa; phylum Chordata; class Mammalia; order Artiodactyla; family Antilocapridae; genus Antilocapra; species Antilocapra americana. The sequence continues at coordinate 409,489 of ML660780.1, forward strand.
AAGCAGTCTCTGGCTGAAGGCCAGCTGGACACTGATGGCTGGAACTTGGGGAGGGGCTCGAGGCTGGGCGGCAGAGTGGGGGTGGCTGGTGGGTATGTCAGCCCTGTTCACAGATGCCCTGCAGCTGGCAGGTGGCAGGAAGGGGCTCCAGCACTCAGGCCTGTGTGGGATGGGGAAGTCCCCCGACAAAGGCCCCATGTTGCTGGCTTTCCTGGCCAGTTGGTCCCTTCACGGACATGTTGGGAACCAAATCCTGCAGTCAGAGGCCAGGCCCCAGGACCCTCTGGGACTCCTGACCCAGGGAAGGGTCGTCAGGGCCAGCTCTCCCTGCCCTTGCCGGGAGCTTAGGGTCCGGGAGGGGGGCCACACCCTGCTGTGTTCCCTGCGGGCCAGGGCCCCTCCGCCTCGGCCTGCAAGATGGAGGAGACCTGAGCCACCACGGGGGAGGGGCGTGGCCCACACCTACTTCCTGCTGAGCTCCCTGGCCCGGCAGGTGGCAGCTTCCACAGCACTCATGGCCGCGGCCCGCAGCCCGCCCTGCTCCAGCGCATGGAGCCCGTAGATGGTGGTGCCGCCCGGCGTGCACACGTCAGTCCGTAGCTGAGCCGGGTGCTGCCCCTTCTGCAGAAGCACCTTGGCCGTCCCCTGGGGAGAGTGGTGTTGGGGTGACGGGGCGGGGGGGGGGGCGGTGCTGGCAGCCTGTTTGCAGCTCAGCCCCCCAGCACCCCGTCTCAGCTCAGGCCAGCTGGCCACCTCCCCACGCTCCCAGGAGGTGTGCTGAGACCCTCCCCTTCCACACACTCCCCAGGCCATGCAGCAGGGTCTCACCAGCAAAGTCTGGGCAGCGATGCGGTGGGCCAGGCCACTGGGCATGCCCATTTTGACCGCACCTTCGGCCAAGGCCTCGGAGAAAGTGCACACCTGTAGCAGCGAGGATGGGGCAGGGGTCAAAGCTAGCCCTCCCTAGGACTCAGCACCCGTCCTGGAGAAGGCTGGGAACCTTCAGAACAAGGCCCAGAGCCCAGAGGTGGGTGGGCACACGCAGGCAGGTGAGGGACGAGGTGCGGATCCCTGGGGGCAGGGGCTGTTGCGGGGCCTTGGGAAGGCCTCACTTGGTGGAGGGAGGGGTGCCCACCACACTCACAAAGGCTACGCCGCTGCCGCTGAGGCCAGTGTGGACATCCACCTGGGCCTCAGGCACCTCCTCACACTGCCCGCAGGCCTCCAGCAGGGACCGCAGGAGCCGGGCCTCGCAGTTCCCAGAGTGGCGGCCCCGCGCCATCACCATGGCGCCCTCCTGGACGATGCAGGGCAGGTTAGGTGAGACCCTGAGTACCCGAGCCATCGGGGGCAGCAGCTGCCAGAGAGAGACTATGGTCAGTGAAGCCTGCGCTGGCTGGCGGCGAACCAGTCTGTTCCCCAACCCACCCATGCACACTTCCATAAGGGCCGGGCCCCAGTTGCAGCTGGTCTGGGATGGCTAGGGTGGGAAGTCGATTCTGGTCAGCAGAGCCCATCCTGGGGTCAGCGCCTCGGCCCCACTGCACCCTCATGGGCCGCTCACCTCCTCCAGGGTGCTCAGGGACACTCCGGCGGCCACGGACACCAGGATGTGCTCAGCAGTGACTGCAGGAGCCACCTCCACCAGCACGGCCGGCAGGATGTGGGGCTTGGTGGCAAAGAAGACGAGGGAGCAGCTGTGCAGCACCTCCAGGTTGGAGTGGGTGGTCTGGCAGCCCATGGCCTGCAGCAAAGACGTCGGGGCCAGGCATGTCAGTGGGCATCCTACAGACCTCAACCATCTCTGCTGGCCTCCATTGCGGACGGCTCTCCTCCCAGTGGCCAGATCACTGGCCCTGCTCAGGACCCGACCTCAGGTGGGCCCTGATGGCCACATGGCCTCAAGCCCTCTGACCCATGAGTGCCCATGACATTCCTGCCCACCCAACACCCACCGTGGCCCTTCATGACCTTGATTTTCCTTCTGGCCTTTGGCCTCCCCCCCCCCAGCCCAGCCCAAGCCACCTCAAAACTTTAGCTAAGTAGGCAGCACTTTCCTGGCCCCAAGGAGCGTCTGAGGGACAGGAGCCAAGAACTACTTGGGAGCTGCCTAGCTCACCCGGAAACGGCAGAGGTTCCTGTCGGAGGGCGCGCTGGCCAGCACATGCTCAGCTTCCACTTTTCCTGGAGGGAAAGGCAAAGGATAGCGGGGGTGTCAGTGAGGAAGGCGGGGCGGTGGAGCGAGCCTGCTGGGTCTGCAGGACTCTGAGGCTCAGCCACATCTGGGCCATCCTGAGCCTCTCCAGGAAGCTAGGAGCTCAACCGGGACCAGACCAGACCAGTCCAGACCAGACCACTAGCCTCACTTGATTCTACCCAGCAGTCGTTGCCACCCACCTCCTGCAGACGCTTTGCTGGACACAGGGACCAGGAGTTCATCGTGTCTTGTGAGGACACAGATCCCAGGGACTGCTGTCTCTGGGAATAGGCAGGCTGGGGAGGGAGGGTCCGGGGTGAGAGTGAACCCTGGAAAGAGGGTGTGTCTATGGGTGTGTCTGTGCTGGGACATCAAGCAGAGAATGCCTGTTTGGCAGAATCCTCTACAGGTCAGATTTCTACAAGGTCTAACAAGAAAGCAGAAATGCGCCCCACAACCTGGACAGATGGTGGCAGCCACCATGTGTTGCCTACACTGTGTCAACACGAACTCTATGGAGCTGGGGGTGGCAGGTAACACTCCAAGTTTTACAAGTAAACACCTTAGGCTTGCAATAAACTGCTTCCTGATGATTTTCATCTCTCTAGACCTTGACATACAGCTAAAGGCAAAAAACTAGTCCATAATCACCACATGCTGCTGCTGCTGCTAAGTCGCTTCAGTCGTGTCCGACAGAAGCCCACCAGGCTCCCCCATCCCTGGGATTATCCAGGCAAGAATATTGGAGTGGGTTGCTATTTCCTCCTCCAATGCATGAAAGTGAAAGTCGTGTCTGACTTGTAGCGATCCCATGGACTGTAGCCTACCAGGCTGTTTCCTCCATGGGATTTTCCAGGCAAGAGTACTGGAGTGGGGTGCCATTGCCTTGACTCTAAATACTGTGGAACACGATCAGGACAGCACCACCATTCCTGCTGCAGTTCAGTCGTTCAGTCGTGTCCGACTCTGCAACCCCATGGACTGTAGCACGCCAGGCTTCCCTGTCCATCACCAACTCCTGGAGTGTGCTCAAACTCATGTCCATCAAGTTGGTGATGCCATCCAATCATCTCATCCTCTGTCATCCCCTTCTCTTCCTGCTTTCAATCTTTCCCAGCATCAAGGTCTTTTCCAAGGAAGTTCTTCGCATCAGGTGGCCAAAGTATTGGAGTTTCAGCTTCAGCATCAGTCCTTGCAATGAATATTGAGGACTGATTTCTTTTAGGATGGACTGGTTGGATCTCCTGGCAGTCCAAGGGACTCTCAAGAGTCTTCACCAACACCACAGTTCAAAAACATCAATTCTTCGGTGCTCATCTTTCTTTATGGTCCAACTCTCACATCCATATATGACTACTGGAAATACCATAGCTTTGACTAGATCTACCTTTGTTGGCAAAGTAATGTCTCTGCTTTTTAATATGCTGTCAGGTTGGTCATAGCTTTTCTTCCAAGGAGCAAGCGTCTTTTAATTTCATGGCTGCAGTCACCATCTGCAGTGATTTTGGAGCCAAAAAAATAAAGTCTGTCACTGTTTCCATTGTTTCCCCATCTATTTGCCATGAAGTGATGGGACTGGATGCCATAATCTTCTCAACCAGTGATTCTGCCTACCCCCAACACTGGCAAGGTTTGGCGGCATTTTTGGCTCTCACAACTGGGGATGTTACTGACCTCTCATGGGGAGAAGCCATGGAAGGGAGCTAAACACCCTACAATGTGAAGGATGGAGGATGATCTGGCTCTAAATGTGCAGGGCTGGATACTAGGAGTGCCACTGGCAAACAAACTGAAAGAAGAGTCTTAGGCTCAGAGCGGTCAGGCAACTCGTCCAAAGCATGAGATGTCACTCTAAGCTAGGACTGTCCAAAGAAATATCGCTCAACCCATACATGTCACTTTACAATTTCTAGTAGTCGTATCAAAACAATCAGGAAAATACAAGTTTAATTATAATACATTATATTTAACCTAAGGTAGCCAAAATGTTACCCTTCCAACAGGTAATCAATATTAAAAATTGATTAATATTTAAGATACATTACTTTTTGTTTGTGTGCTAAATCTTCCAAACTCAGTGTATGTTATTTTATGCACTCACAGTGAAATACCAGAGCACCCGACCTGCCTTCTAAGAAATCTGTATGCAGCTGAAGCAACAGTTTGAACTGGATATGGAACAACAGACTGGTTCCAAATCGTGAAAGGAGTACGTCAAGGCTGTATACTGTTACCCTGCTTATTTAACTTACATGCAGAGTACCACATGCGAATGCCAGGCTGGATGAAGCACAAGCTGGAATCAAGATTGCTGGGAGGAATATTAATAACCTCAGATACGCAGATGACACCATCTTTAAGGCAAAAAGCAAAGAAGAACTAAAAAGTCTCTTGATGAAAGTGAAAGAGGAGAGTGAAAAAGTTGGCTTAAAACTCAACATTCAGAAAACTAAGATCATGACATCTGGTCCCATCACATCATGGCAAATAGATGGAGAAACAATGGAAACAGTGATAGACTTTATTTTCTTGGGCTCCAAAATCACCGCAGATGGTGACTGCAGCCATAAAATTAAAAGACACTCCCTGAAAGAAAAGTTATGACCAACCTAGACTGCATATTAAAAAGCAGAAACATTAATTTGCCAACAAAGGTCGATCTAGTTAAAGCTATGGTTTTTCCAGTAGTCATGTATGGATGTGAGAGTTGGATCATAACGAATGCTGAGTGCCCAAGAATTGATGCTTTCAAACTGAGAAGACTCTTGAGAGTCCCTTGGACTGTAAAGAGATCCAACCAGTCCATCCTAAGGGAAATTAGAATATTCATTGGAAGGACTAATGCTGAAGCTGAAACTCCAATACTTTGGCCACCTGATGCGAAGAACTGACTCACTGGAAAAGACCTGACGCTAGGAAAGATTGAAGGTGGGAGAAAGGTACGACAGAGGATGAGATGGTTGGATGGCATCACCGACATGATGAACATGAGTTTGAGCAAGCTTCGGGAGTTGGTGATGGACAGGGAAACCTAGCATGCTGCGGTCCATGGGGTGGCGCATGAGCTGATGACGCGACTGAGCTGATGCACTCACAGAGCACAGAGCATCCCAATTCCGACCGCCTCGCGGTTACCGTGCGAACGGCTGGCTGTGAGCCTCTCCACCACACCCCCTCCAGCCGCGCTCCCAGAGCAGAGTTCGGAAAGGCAGAGTCCGCGAGCCCTCGCCCACGCCCGCCGGCGAGCTCCACCTTGCGGCCCCTGCGCCTAGGGCGCCGCGCTGCTCTGGGATCGGCGGGGCAAGTGGGCACGGGACAGGTAAGCCGCTCTCCCACCACAGGCCAGTCTCAGACGCCCGCTGGCCCCGACCCCGGGATCCCCGTGCGCCCCACGCCCGTGGCGCCCCACCTGCTTGGATGAGGCCCTGCGCGATGGCCTCAGCCATGCGGCCCGCGCCCACGAAACCCACTCGTCTCCAGCCACACTCCTCCGCCGCCGCCGCCGCCGCCATCACGCCGCCGCGCGGCACCCCACCCCCGCCCTCAGCTGCACCAATGGGCTGCGCGGGCCTCACCTGAGCTCTTCCATTGGCTGCGGAAACCTCACGCTCCGCCCTCTCCCGGGGGCGCCGCGAGGGGCGGGGCGGGGCGCCGCGAGGGGCGGGGCGGGGCGCCGCGAGGGGCGGGGCGGGGCGCCGCGAGGGGCGGGGCGGGGCGCCGCGCTAAGCGTCGGGTACGCAGGGCGATGGCCGGCTGCGTACCTGGGTGCTCCCCTGGTGTGTGAATTTCGCAAGTAGCAACTTGAGAAGGTCCATTTACAAGCGAAGGGTCGGAAAGGGTGGAGGCTGCTGTGGGATGGGGTCCCTCGCGGAGCCACTGGGGAAGCACTGATGGACACCGGCCAGCTGAGCTTCCAGGAGGGGGCAGCTGAGCAGATTCCGATGAAACTCCTGGCAGCCAGAATCCGAACTCCCGCTTATCACTAGCGCAGGACAGGCGTTAGCGAGTGGGACTCTGCCGGCCTCAGGCCCGTTTCTCTGGGTGGGAACAGCGCGCGCTGGTTCTGTTTGGAGCCTGTGAGGAGTCGGCAGTCCGGACTGCCTGGTCCGGTCTTGGTGGTCAGCTCTCCCCCAAGTTGCAGTGGGTCCGAGTGACAGCATAAAGTTGACGCAGCCGGTGAAACGTGATAGTGGCGGTCCGCGGCTTTTCTGTTAAAGAAGCTCCTCAGGCCAGCCTGGGTTTTGGTTTCTGAGAGCCTCTCAGGGAGCTATGTGGGGAGGCAGGGGAGACCTTCCTGCGGTGTAGATCCCCAGGAGAGACCTGGCCTCTCTAGTTGGTCCTAAGGAAGAGTGTTTGGCTGGGGACAGGGAGCACCTTAGAGACTGGGGTGTGCTTGTAACTTCTGATTGACCTAGGAGAAATAAGCTAAGACTGCAGTTTTCAAAACTGCATTTTAAAAACGTTTTGTTATTTTCTTTAAATTCTGCTTTAGCACGTTCTAAATTCAACAGGCTTCCCAGTGATAAAGAATCTTCCTGCAACACAGGAAACGCAGGTTCAGTCCCAGGGTTAGCAAGATACCCTGGAGGAGGAAATGGAAATTCCAGTACTCTTGCCTGAGAAATCCCATGGACAGAGGAGCCTCGAGGCCTCCATGGGATCACAAATAGAGTGAGACACGAGTTAGCAACTAGAAAGTTCAACAATGAGAGTCCCTCACTCATTCAATGTTGTTCCTTCAGTGAGAAGCCCCTACTCTGGGGCTGGGAATGAAGGCCTCACAGCAGTGGAATAAACAGCCAAAGTCTTACCCTGCAGACCTGCCCTTCTATGATATACACACCCCACAGGGACAGCTCAGGACACGCAACCACTATTAGTGTCCTGCCAGGCACGTCCGGGCCTTTCTGCTCCTGCCCCCTTTCTTGCTGGGCTGATCTAAGCTCCAACTCAGGTGCCACCCTTGCCTATCTCCCTCAACCAGCAGACCCTTCATTCACAAATGGTTGGTGCCCCGGGGGTACACCATGAAGGCGGACCTGGTTCTGGAGCTCTGAGTCCTGGGGGTGGGGGAGGGAAGGAACTTCTGGAGAAGCAGGCAGGTGGGGTGGGCCTCAGAGAGGAATGTGTGTCTGGGCAGAGACCAAAAAGGTAGGGAGGCACTGACACTATTGGGGAGAGGAATGGGGTGGTGACAAACGCAGTGTGTGGTCAGCTGGACAGGGCGCAGAGGTTGGGACTGTGTGCCTGGCACGGGGGGAACAGCCAACACTGCCCAGATAAACAAAAGATGCCATGACTGTGCGGGCACACCAGTCACTGGTCCACACTAAGGAAAAGGGGACCTGAGAAGAAGGGGGTCCCAGAGCCAGGAAGGTGCCTGGGTCCTGAGGGAGGCAGTCCCGCTCTGGCCTGGAGGCTGGGCACCCGCAGCACTGCCTGACTGGCCAGGGCACCAATGGGTCAACCTGTCTAGATCTTCCCATTGAGGAAGGTGCCACTCACCTCCCTGCCCACCAGGCCCACTCCTGTGTGACATCTGTCACTGTCCACAGGAGAAGGACAGCTGTGCCCCAGCACCCAAGCCACCATATGAGGGCTAGAGAGATGAAGGGCCAGTTCGGGCTCATCTCTGCTGGGGCCCCAGGGGAGCCTGAACCAGTAGGCCGACACTCTCCTCCAGATCCCTCTGTGCCCACTTGGCCTATCCAAACCCAGACCTGGCCTCTTTCCCCGAGGTCCTGGGAGTAAGGGAGCCCTGGGGAGGACAGTTACCCAGGCCACATGTGGCTGTGCGGGGGAGACGCTGGGTTCCGGCCGCCGCAATGGGACCGCTGCAGGTGCCCTGCCCTTTGTCCCGACCCACTGACAGCCCACCCTCTCCTGCCACCTGCCCACTCACCACTTCTCTGTGTCTCCACCCACTGCCACCCTTCTGCCTCAGAGACAGTTGGTCACCATGGCCCAGCAGCTTTGGGGGCTGGCCGGGCTCAGGAGGCAGTGCTGGGATGGGGGCGGGGGTGCTGGCACACAGGCCTGTGACAATGCTCTTTATTGGCTCCCAGGGATTGGAAGTGGACACTCAGGGACAGTGTTGGGAGCAGGGTGCTGGGCCTGGATTCCCTGACGTGGACAGAGACCCCACCAGGCAGTCATTGAGGCCTGCCTTGGCAGGTGGAGTAGAGCAGAGGCCACCATCAGGAGAGCAGGCAGTGCCCCCGGCTCCCGGCAGGTTCTGAGAGTGGCTGCCGCTGGGCGCTGCCGGCTGGGCGCTGGGGAAGAGGCGGACCAGCTCCAGCTGCAGGCTTCATTTCCGGGCCTGCTCATAGTTGTCGGTGAACCAGGCACAGGTCTCCTTCACAGCTGCAGAGGCGGGCAGGTGAGGGCCAGGGTGGTTCTGACCTCCTCGGAAGGAGTGGGGAAGATGGGGACCCAGGGAGTCCTGCCTCTGCAGTGAGGGCACAGAGGCCAAGCCCCAGGAGCATCCCCCCACAACTGGCAGGACCGAGGCTGAAGCCTGGACAGTGGCAGTAGTGGCCCCTGGGAGAGGCCAGAAGGCCCTGAGGAACAGGGTGGGAGGCTCACCCTGCTTGAAGGGCGTGAACCGGAAGTTGGGCAGGTAGGCCCGCAGCTTGGCATTACTGGCCGTCTTCTTAAACTGCCCATCTGACTTGGTTGTATCAAACTGGGCATCTGGTCAAGGCCTCAGCACAAGGGGAAACCGCACCACCCCCCACCTGCCCTTGAGCCTGGCCCAGCTTTCCCAAGAGGAGTCTCCAGGACACAGCAGCAGTCCCCCCACCCCTCAGCTGCCAGAGTGAGCGCCATGGGGGCATCAGGCCACAGTCTCCTGCAGGGAGGCCCGAGGCACCCCAGCCTCCGACCAAAGGATACAGTGACCTCCCCGTGGAAGTCCATGGCCTCCACCACGGCCTCAGCTGCCTCCTGGACAGACACCTCATCCTCCTCGCCCACTGTGGGGAGCCAGGGGCCAACGGCTGGGTCAGGTCCCGGCTGCCGGGCCCCCAGAAGTCCCCTGCCCGGCGGGTGGGAGTAGGGATGGGGCTGCTAGGCACCCACCTGACAGGATGATGGGCTCCACCTCATCATATTCCCGCAGGGCCCAGATAAAGAGCCGGGCCAGGTCCTGCTGGTCAGACATCCTGGATCAGAGGCCACCAGTGACAGCCCACGGGTGCGCGTCCCCTCTCCAGCCCAGGTGCCTCCCTTTGGGCAGTAGCCAGCCAGCTGTGCCCCAAGTCCCTCCTCTGGATGAGCTCAGAGCTACCCCAGTGACTCTGTCGGGGACAGGAACCTACAGGGCCCCAGCGAGGACGGGGACAGCCTGGACCCCCATCCCTTCCCAAGCTCATTCCCATCTGCCCACAGCCAGCACAGCGGCCCCAGGAGACGTTCTGGGGGACAGCTGTGCCCCCCTGCAGCACCAACCAGTGAGTAAATGAACTGCCTCCGGGGCCTCCCCGTGCCCCACACGGTCAAGGCTGAGCCGCTGCCTGTGGGCCGGGAGGGCGGGTGTCAAGAGAGGCTGTGACAGTATCAGCCGTCCTCCTCCCTGGGCTGTGCCCAGGGGCCCCTGAGGGTGGCGGGCACTCACTCTTGGCCAGGTGCACCTTGTGGATGAGGCCAGGCAGCACGTGGCCATCCTCGATGCTGAAGTTGTCATGGGGCCCGAAGACGTTGGTGGGGATGACGGCAGTGAAGGTGCAGCCGTGCTGTTGGAAGTAGGCCCTGCGACGGCACAGCATCCCCTCTGGCCCTCACCCTGGGGCCACTGGCCCGTCCCACCCCAGTGGAGGTCTGGGAGCCCTGGCGGGCCACCCCCTGGGCCCACCCACCGTGGGGCCCCTGAGCCCCCTTCCCCAGCCCTGGCTGGCCTCTGCCAGCGGGCGCAGGAGGACCTGTTCTGCACGTCGATCATCCTCTTGGCGTAAGAGTAGCCAAAATTGCTGCTGTGCGGTGGCCCGTTGTGAATCTGGGGGAGCAGAGGACCCGCGGCTTCTCAGCCCCGCCCCCAGGCCAGGCCCCACCCTGCCCAGGCCCCTCCCCTCACCATGGTCTCGTCGATAGGGTAGGTGGTCTTGTCTGGGAAGATACAGGTGGACAGGCAGGAGACCACCTTGCGAACGCCCACCTCGAAGGCCGAGTGTAGCACATTATCATTGATGTGTATGTTTTTCCTCTGCAGGGGGGAAGCAGGGCTCAGGCCCCTCCAGGCAGGGTCCGAGGCCTCACTGGCTTCTCCAGGGACTGAGGTGGGGATGCACCCTGGAGGCTGCATCTGAGCCTGAGTTCCAGCTACTCCCAGGGCCCACCCCCAGGACTGCAGGAGGTTCGGGCCTGCCTCCCCTGGAGGAGGCTGCAGGAGGAGAGGGCTACACCCTAAGCTCAGGGCTAAGCCCCACCCTCAGATGCTCCTGAGGTGGTGCAGGAGCCCACAGGGCCCAATCTGGCCCTGAGGCAGGAAGGAAGATGGGGCCCTTCCACACCCCCAACCGCAGGAGCTCACCCCTGGCTCTACTGCTCACTAGCAGTGAAGCCTTGGCCGGCTACACCCTCTTTGGGCCTCACTTCCCTCTCCGAGAACATGAGCTGGCCGGGGCATTTGGGTGGTCTGGGGAGAGGGGAGAGGTGGTGGTCAGCCAGCCTGCTGGGAAGGCTGTCGCTGAGACAAGGACAGACCCCGCTGCAGAATCCTGTCTAAGCTTCCAGCATCCCAGCCCCAAAGCAGGGCTGAACCACACCAAGGCCAGTGGCAGAGACAGGGACAGCCCTCAGGGAAAAAGCCTGGAAGGGGCAGGGCCCTGGGAGAGCCCAGCTCACACCTCTGCAGCCCAGGGTGCACCCCAGGCTCAGTGCAGCTGGACCTCCTGGGAGCAGGCTGTCTGGAGGCCCAAAAGGCAGGACGCCGTTGGTGAGGTCACACAGCAAACACTGACTTCTCTCGGCTCACCCAAACCCCATTTACCTCTTGGGCTTTCCCTATGGGGCCAAATATCCCCCAGCCTACCTGTGTGCCCCTCTGCCTACAAGCCCAAGTGCGGGGCACTGGGGGCCCTTGGGGCTGCCCCAACTGCTGGGCCAAGCCCTGACCCTCAGGAGCTTCCTGGGGCCAGAACAAAAGTTTGGGAAGCTGGTCAGAAAACCCCCAGAATCCAGGATCCTGGCTCCCAGTGCTCACGGGGGCCCTCCCTTACCCAGAAGTCCAAATTGTATTTGATATTCCGGAACAGGCCCCCCACCATTGCAGCAAGATGGATGACGTGTGTGGGCTGGACCTGTTCAAACAGCACTCGGGTCTGTGCAGCATCCCTGTGGGGAAGCCAGGCCATCAGGGGCTGCTCAGAGGTGCAGGGAACAAGCACCCTGGCTCAAGGCCCTAGGGGAAGGAGCCAGGCAGGGCCAAAGGCGGGAGGGGCTGCCAAAAGGGAAAGTGACGAGGCCAGGCCCGGGCTGGTAGGAGAGTGTGGGCTTCCAGGAAGAGAAAGAAGGAAGTTTGCCCAGGAGCAAAAGCTGTGCACTCCCCAGCCAGGCCAGCCACCTGGCAGGGAAGGCCCGGATGTGAGGCTCTGCCAGGGGCAGGGCTGGCCCGGAGCAGCACAGCGGGGGTGCTCCAGGGATGGGTGGACTCACGTGAGATCGGCATCCTTGGAAGAGACAAACACCCAGTCCTCTCCGGGCAGCCTGGCCCCATCTTCTACCACCTTCTGGATGGCTCTCCCCACCAGCCCTGAGCCCCCAGTCACTAGGATCCGCCTGGTCTCTCCAGGATCACCCATGGTGGCTACACCTGTAGGGCCAAGTGGTGTGAGGTTGAGGTCATCCGCTTCCATCCCATAGAACCCCACTCCCCTGAGCTGTCATTGCCCCTAGCACTGGGGCACAGTATGAGGTCACCGGGTCAGGGAGACTGCCTGTTGGGGACCAGGCAGGCCCAGCTAGCCTGAGCCATCTGCTCCTCTCCTTTCTGCATCCTGTGCCTAGAGCTGCACAGGGCCCTGGGGCTACCACTCAGCCCGGAGAACCAGGCTCTGCCCTGCGGGCCCAACCCTGACCCCCGCTGGGCCAAGAAAGAACATCTGGCTCCTCTCTGGCTCGCAAGAGGGGAGGCAGCCAACCTTGGGTCTGGGGCTTTCTGGCCAAAGTCCATATGCTACTGACTGCGGGAAGGGGCTGCGCCTGTGTTTGCAGCCCAGTGCCCACCCATGTCCAGGTGGTCCCAGCTAGCCTTGGAAAGCCTGGTTCCTTCTGGGCAGGTAGAGCTTCTGGCTACCTGGAGAAATGGACAGGCCTCAGGGTACCACCACCTTGGAGGACCCTATCCTGGGGGCTGGAAATCTGCTCCGGCAGCTACCGGAGGACTTTGAACTCCCCGATGCAGAGCCCTACGGGCAGCCCGGACCAGAGAGGGCCATGCCCGGACATTCTGCTGCTCCTGATGGCAATGGGTAGTGTAGCAGCAGGCCCTGGGGTAGACGCTGCCGCGGCCGGGCCCCTCCCATGTTTCCCCAGGCGCTTCCCAAGCCTTCCACCCTGGACCCAGCGCTAAGCCCACTCGCACAATGCAGTTGGGCCCCCTTCCGTGCTTCCTGGTCCGTCCCACGGCCCCAGTTCCCGGCACCCTTCAGGCATTTCTGGTTGTCACTGGGCACCCAAGGTCCAAGCCCCGGCTCGCCACGCCACGCCCCTCCTCCCGAGGTCCCCTCAGCGCCCCTCGCCTTCTCACCCGCACCTTTCCCCACAGCCGCTTCCGGCGCCGGCGGAGCGCCCAGCCACGCGCCGGTGCCAGCTGGAAGGGGCAGGACTAGGTCGGGTCCTCCCGCGGCACTCTGGGAAGTGGAGTCCTCGAGGGCCGCCCCGGGCGCTGCTGGGACATGAAGTCCAGGGCCGCGCAGTAGCCTAGGAAATGTAGTTCCCGTCGGCCCCGCCTCCCCTAGGCCGAACCCTGCTAGCCTGTAAGTCCGACCGGTGCCGGCTGTGCGGTGGTGGGAGAGGACGCGAGGGTGCGCATCTCCGAAAGCCCGCAGGGTCTGGACGGAGGAGTAGCGGCAGGGCCAGACTATACTGAAAACGGAGGAGCTGCAGCTGCTCGGTGCTTTCCTAGGGTAAAAACTGCATTTGTGAGAAGCAACTGCAACAGTTACTATATTCGGGACACTGAGGGGCCAGTACATAAAATATACTTTAATACATTAAAAAGACAAACACATTTCACGAGATTATTAATAGCAGGAGATCGCTTGGGGGCCACTGCTGCAGTTCAGGTAATAAGGACTCATAAGTTTACTGACTGAAGCAACATGAAGTTGGAAGAATTAAGAGGATTCTTGCTTCATTGGATAGGCAAGCTAAGGGAAGAAGTTAGGTAGAGGCCTGGTGTGATGGTTGGTGTCAACTGGTTGTGTGGCAACTTGGCCAGGCTGTAGCACCCAGTGATTCACACACAAATCTAGGTGCTGGGTGCTGCCAGTGAAGATACTTCATAGACAGTAGCATCTTAGATAAGGTGACTTTAATAAACTAGACTTTCCTTGATAATGTGGGTATCATTCATTCAGGAGGCTTCCGGGATGGCACAGTGGTAAAGAATCCACTTGCCAATTTAGGAGGCACAGTTTTGATTCCTGGGTCGGGAAGATCCCTAGAGTAGGAATGGCAACCCACTCCAATATTCTTGCATAGGAAATCCCAGGGACAGAGGAGCCTGGTGGGCTACAGTCCAGGGGGGTCACAAAGAGCCGGACACGACTGAGTGACTGAGCACATCCATTCAGCTGAAAAGCCTTAAGAGCAAAATTGAAGTTTCACTGAAGGAGAAGATATTCTACTTCAAGACTGGAGCATCAGCTCCTGCCTGTGAATTCTAGCCTGCAAGCCTGTCCTACAGACTTCAGACTTTCCAGCCCCACAGTCATGTAAGTCAGTCCCTCGAAATACATCTATATCTACATATATATGTATATATATACACATATATGTATTTGTTATATACATAGTTTGGGTTTCTATCTAGGGCACTGCAAGTATGGTGAATGGAGTTTCACCAAGGGAGATAAAGAGCTAGAATAAAAGCAACTGTAAAATGAATCCAGTAGCATAGTAAAAGGATTATACACATGACTAAGTGGGATTTATTTCTGCAATGCAGAAATTTCCATTAAAAAAAGAAATACACCATATTCATAGAACAAAGAACAAAAATGATCTCAGCTGATGCAGATAAAGCATTTGATAAAGTCCAACACCCTTTCATGATAAGAACACTCAACAAACCAGGAACAGAAGAGAACTTCCTCAACTTAAGGGCATTTATGAAAAACCCACAGCTAACATCCACTCCTTTAACATCCCAAAGGAAATCAGTCCTAAATATTCATTGGAAGTACTGATGCTGAAGCTGAAACTCTAAAACTTTGGCCACCTGATGAGACAAGCCAACTCATTAGAAAAGACCCTAATGCTGGGAAAGATTGAACGCAGAAGGAGAAGGGGACTACAGAGAAGGACATAGATGGTTGGATGGCATCACCAACTCGATGGACATTCGTTTGAGCAAGCTCTGGGAGATGGTGAAGGACAGGGAAGCTTGGTGTGCTGTGGTCCATGGGGTCGAAAAGAGTTGGACACAACTAAACAACGTCATACTCAATGAATGAAAGACTAAAAGCTTTCCCATTAAGGTAAGAAATTAAACAAGAATGTTCAGTTTTGCCATTTCTGCTCAAAACTGGAAGTTCTGGCCAGAGTGACTGGGCAAGAGACAGAAAAACAAGGCGCCAAAACTGAAAGTGCCACTGTGACTTCCTACAGTGGGTCCCAGGAAGTGCTGCAAACCCAAGGGGAGGTACTTTTACAAAAAGAGAGGAGGATGGACTCAGGATGGGCTGAAACAAGCCATGTTCATTAGAATCCACCTCTTGATGACCCAATATCCACATCAGTACATTTTCTCAAAAAGCAGTTTCAAAGCTTCCGTCCATCCATTCCAACATGGTGTAATTATTACATAGCCCTGAAGCTGCTCCCTCCTCCACCCCAAAGGAACATCAGCCAGCATCTCTTCATTAATTGTGTCCTGTTTCATCCAGTGTTTCTGAGCCATGTCTTCTTTATCTCTGACAAGACTCCATCATATTTTTTGCATCTAATGAACTTGATTTAACTACTGCTATCACACCCTAGGAAGAAAGAGGTCAAGGGAAAAGAAAGGAAATAAGCTTTAAAATTTGACTCTAGGACTTCCCTGGCAGCCCAGTGGTTAAGACTCTGGCCTTCCACTACAGGGGGCTCAGGGAACTAAGATCCTACACTCCCTGAGGCACAGTCAAAATAAATAAAAAATGGTGACACATTAAGGAAATAAATATGGAAAGAGCTGCAGTCTTTGTTAATTAAAGTCTGGGGCAAGCTTATTTTTTCCTGTTGGTGATCTACTTTTTCCTGGGTGTTTGTGGTTCAGTCATTTCATGAGACTTCGTGTTCTCTGTTTTTTCTTAGCGTACAATCAGGTATTTCAGTGTCAAGTTCAGGAAGGTTTTCTTCTGCTACAGCTTTCAATCTAGATAGTCTGGGTGAAACACTGTGGGCAACACCCAAATCCCCCTTTTTCATTGTCAGTTTACCAGGTTCCTTTGAGTCAAAACTTCCGGTTATATTTTTCTGTTTTATGTTGGCTGCACTGCACATAATGTGGGATCTTTGTTCCCTGACCAGGGATCAAACCCATACCCCCTACAATGGAAGCCTGGAGTCTTATCCACTGGACTGTCAGGGAAGTCCCATACTTTACTTTATATATCTGTATATTTCCTCAAATGATCATGTATTGCTTCTGTAATTAAGTTATTTAATTTGTCTGCAGGAAAATGGCTGAGCACATTTAGTTTCACTAGACATGTGACACTCAGCCTCTAAGCAGTGAAAGGAATGCCAAGAGTTCAGTGGGTGGTCACAAAGGCACAGCCTCCCCCTGCCAACCCCCTGATGCTTGGGCAGTGCTTGCCAACTCACCTTCCTTAAGATATCCTGTGTTTCATGACCACTGGCTTGTTTCAGACCTGTTTTCTCTTATTTCCACCATGTGTTTTAAATTTTTTAAGTTATTATTGTATAGAAAACATTCATATTATGCAATAATATTCTGTGTGGAAGAACTGGCTGGAAAAAAGAACAGTCCAAATGACATGCACACTCTTAATGTTTCATATGGCTTGACTCAAGCAGAGTCGGCATGCAGGAAGGTGAAGCTGAGCGAGCAAAGCACAGTGCCAACACCAAGGGCTGAGCTGCCCAAGACGGAACACTCATATCCTGCTCAACAAATCAGCATCTGAAAACAACCAGCCAGGACCAAACAATGACCAGAGTTATGTGACATTCTCCTGGTGCTCAGGGCTGCTGTGTGATGGAAGATTGATTATCCAAAAGTTCAGCAGCCCATTTGGATTTCAAAGGCATGTAGAACCCACCTATGATGCAAATAAACCGAAGACCTACATTTTAAGTTTCAGATATAAAATTTGGATGCACCTGAAAATAGTAACTTTCAAAGCATCAATTTGTCCACAGACGTCTCACAGCTACACTGAATCCAGCAGGCTACCAGGTCCTGCTGGCTGGGGAAGGACCTGAAATGCACGTGTTAATCTCGGGTGGAGAAACAATTCAGTCCTTCCTGCTGGTCTCGCTCTGCACTGTGCCGCGTGCGGAGGATATCCTTCTGGAGCCCTCCTTGCACCAGCAGCCAGCCCCAAGCTGCCCCCGCCAGCAGCTGCTTAGCTTATAGAGATCCACGCCGCCTGGACTTCCAGATGAAGCTCTTTCCGCACTTTGAGCACCGGAAAGGCCTCTCTCGGGTGTAGATCCGCTGGGTGCTGGGCGAGGAGAGTGCTGTAACTGAAGGGCTTCCCGCACCACTGGCACCAGAAAGGCTTCTCGCCGCTGTGGACGCGCTGGTGGCGGTGCAGCGTGGAGAGCCGCGTGAAGGCGCGGCCGCAGCGCCCGCAGGTGTGCGGCTTCTGGCCGCTGTGCGTGGCCGGGTGTCTCACCAGGCGCGAGAGGTATCAGAAGGTCTTGGTGCACGTTTCACACGTGTGGGCTGTCTGCCCTTTAGCGTTTGTCTCGTGGCTACAGAAAAGGTCAGGTCCCCATTTACCGCTTTTCTGGGCCCCTTCTCCTTTGGAGATAGTCCAGAAGGTTCCATGTGATGGTCTCTCCTGGATAAGGAAGTTCTCCAGGTGTCCGTGTGCCTGGGTAAGGGCACCAAGGGACAAGCCAACGATGACTGTCTGACTTTCCTTCTGTCCGGCTGTTCACAACACTGCTGTGTATGCTGAGTGCAAATACTGAACAACCAGAAGCCTGTGGCTCCCCTCACTCACCCATGCTGGCATCTCCCTGGGTCTCTGCTTCCTGGGCCCCCAGCAGGTGTAAGCCCCAGGGCTTCCTTCCTTGCTCCAGCTGGGAGATCAGATCTGGTTTGGATCCTGGAACTCCTGCCCGAGAGGAGAGAGGAAACAGGTGAACTCAAGTGCTAGGGCATGCTTGGCTTCCTGCCCCAGAGGCAGTCTGGGACTGGGGGGTTAGCTGGCCCCATGATGCAGGCTCTGAAACATGGGGTCTCCCCAGAAGGCTGAGGTGGGTGGGGAGCAGGGCAGGGATGAGGACTCAACAGAGGCCCGCCTCTGTGAGAGACACAGACACCTCTAGTCTTCAGGCAGCAAAGTGCTGGCAGAGGCCCTGCCCTGGGGACAGGTCCAAGACCCCACCTGTCACCTGGGAGCAGAATGCCCCATCTCTGGTCCCAGAGTCACGACCAGCCTGGCCCCTCCGGGATCCCACCTCAGCTCTGAGGGGGACTGGGGGTGGGGGGGAGGGAAGGGCTGCGGCTGAATCACCTCACCCAGAGAGACCAGGTTCCTGTAAGTCTCCAGCATCACGTCTCTATACAGGGTCCTCTGCCCAGCGTCCAGACGTGCCCCTTCTTCCTGGGTGAAGTGCACAGCCACATCCCCAAAAGTCAGGAGGCCCTGAAACAACACTGGTTCTGCCCATGGGGTCAGCACATCAGGATTCAAGGCGGAGGAGGCAGATGGCTCACCAGCAGGCATGTAGGACCCTTGGACTCCATCTCAAGGTACCCTGCCTGCCAGTGAACCCCTAACGACAACCGTCAACCCAACCTACCTATCGGCCTGGTCTCGTTTCTCTCCACCCTCCGTACCCAACCTGCTCCCTACCGCCTTTTTTGGTGAGTGTCCCTCCGCAGCCTCTGGAGACCCTGAGGAACAACGCGGAGGGGCAGGGAAGCCCCTGTGAGGCCCCCAGTCCTGGAGAGGACCTGGGACTCAAGGTCCCAAGTGAAGCGGGCTCCGAGGAAAGATCTTCTGGGAGGCAAGGAGCCCAGGTCCCGGGGGCAGGCGCGCTCACCTGGGGCCAGGCGGCCGGGGGGCTGCCTGCCAGGCCGGCTCCCCGTCCCTCCGTGGCAAGGGTAGCGGCGGCGGCAGGGCAGCCTGCAGATTGGAGAGAAGGCAGGGGACGGCGGCGGGCCTGGGGCTCTGGACCCAGCCCCAGCCCTGCAGCGGCTCCAGCTCGCAGGCGGCCGGGACAGGGGCCTCGCGAGGACGCAGAGGCTCTGCGTTAAGGTGAGCACCCGAGCGCGGTGGTCAACCATAACAGAGCAGGGTAGCTGAGTGGGCGCCGCGCGGGCGGACGGGAGTAGCCGGCTCACGCCCCGCCCCTCCCGCCTGTGGCGGGGCTGTAGCGGCAGGTCGCCTCGGCTCCGGGAAGCGCCCCGCTCGGCCCCGCCCTCCTGTGTCTCCACAGGCCCCGCCCCCGCCCCGCCTCCTTCGGCTCCAGCCCCGGGACACCTGCGACGCTTGCTGAAGGCGGAGATCACGGGCCGTTGCTGCTTAAGTTCTAATTCCGTGGGTCTGAATGCACTTCGGAGTCAACTTGAGTAAGCTCTCCTGGGGACTGTGGAGGGCAGACTTTAGCACCTTCCCGTTCCTAGGACAGTCCGCATCTTCTCCACTGCCTGGCCGGTGCCGCCCCGGCCCCGACCCTGGAGGGCCAGCTAGTCACACACGCGCACGTCTGCCTCCCACTATCTGGGCTTGGCGCTGGCACACGTCTGTCAGGAAGGAAGGGAGGGAGGGAAGAAAAAAAAGAAAGAAAACATAAAAGAGGCGACTGGCCCAGATAGCAGGAAGGTTTGTGGTTGTGACCAGCTGATGGAAAAGTCCTGCTTCCAGGTACAAGGAGGTTTGGAGCAGTGGAGGTGCTGCTCAGGTGAGAGGAGACAGGTGACTGACTAGATCCTTCGCAGGCAGTTGGTCCAGAGTAAGGAAACGCAGCTGGTAGCAGCGAGGATGATCGTTACTCTTGATTCTTCTATGACAATCACGCTGCAGGACGGGATAGACCCCACCCCGTGGGGTCTTAAAAGCCTCAGCACTCAAAGGAATGCAGACTGTCACATCTTCCTGCTGCAGGCTGTGGCTTCAGAGGTCCTCACACACCCCATAGCATTCACAGTGTTTGCACACTTTGCACTATCAAGTGATTCACGTTCCTTTCAACCATGTATATTTGTCGGTCTAGACATTGGTTGCCTGTACTGATTTTTTATCATGGCAATTAGATGGACATTGAAACTCGAACTGCAAATATTTTATTTTTATAAGCATATTTAATGACAATTATATTTTTAAAAAGTTGCATTTCAGCTTTAAAATTCAAGAGCAGAGAAAATCAATCTATGGTGAAAATACTGAGAGAAGTGTTGTGTCTCTAAGAGTCCGGGGGCAGGGGGGAGGCATTGGCTATGCAGAGCCTTGAAATTTTTGGGGGGTGATAGTGACACTCCACATCTGTATATGGATTTGAGTAACACAAGTGTCTGCATATGTCAAAGTCAAAGTTCATACAAGGGAACATGTAAGACATGCATTTCACTGTCTACGTTTTACCTAAAAATATGTCTCCTGTAAATATATTAAAGTCTAGTCTGTGATTTGCATGTTAAATTAGGAGAGGACTGTACTAATATCTACAACTTACTTTAAAATGCACCAAAATAATAAGATGAATGAGTAGACAGGATAGGCAGCTGAATAAATTCATAATAAAGAAAGACAGCAAAACAGTAATTTGTTATTGTTGTTCAGTTGCTAAGTCATATCTGACTCTTGACCCCATGGACTGCAGCACACCAGGCTTTCCTGTCTTTCACTATCTCCCGGAGTTTGCTCTAACTCATGTCCACTGAGTTGTTGATGCCATCCAACCATCTCATCCTCTGTCGCCTCCTCCTCCTGTCTTCAGTCTTTCCCAGCATCAGGGTCTTTTTCCAATGAGTCAGCTCTTAGCATCAGGTGGCCAACATATTGGAGCTTCAGCTTCAACATTAGTTCTTCCAATGAATATTCAGGGAATAAACACATGATAAAGAAATATAGCAAAACAGTAATAATAGAAACTAAATATTGTATATATGAGGGATTACTGTACAATTTTTTAAATATATTTTTAAAAGTCATGATATTGGCATTTTTGTTTATCAATTTTTATTTTGCAACTTTATACTCATTAACTATAACTTATGTTTTAGTTTTTTAACTTCAGCTTTTTATTTTGAAATAACTTTAGACTCACAGGAAGTTGCAAAATACTACAGAGAGGTCCCATGTTCTCTTCACTCAGTGTTTCCCAATAAAACATCTTACAGTATCAAAACCAGGAAATGTATGATGCTATTAACTCATGTACAGACCTTACCTGATTTCATCAGTCTTGCATGCACTTTATTTTGGGAGTTCAGTTCAGTCGCTCAGTCATGTCCCGCTCTTTGCGACTCCATGACTGCAAGCATGCCAGGCCTCCTTGTCCATCATCAACTCCCAGAGTTTACTCAAACTCTTGTCTATTGAGTTGGTGATGCCAACCAACCATCTCATCCTTTGTCGTCTCTTTCTCCTCCCACCTTCAATCTTTCCCAGCATCAGGGTCTTTTCAAATGAGTCAGTTCTTCTCATCAGGTAGCCAAAGGATTGGAGTTTCAGCTTCAGCATCAGTCCTTCCAATGAATATTCAGGACTGATTTCCTTTAGGATGGACTGGTTGGATCTCCTTGAAGTCCAAGGGACTCTCAGAGTCTTCTCCAACACCACACTTCAAAAGCATCAATTCTTTGGCAAAAAGCCATAGCCTTGACTACACAGACCTTTGTTGGCAAAATAAAGTCTCTGCTTTTTAATATGCTCTCTAGGTTGGTCATAACTTTTCTTCCAAGGAGTAAGTGTCTTTTAATTTCATGGCTTCAGTCACCATCTGCATTGATTTTGGAGCCCCCAAAAGTAAAGTCTATCACTGTTTCCACTGTTTCCCCATCTGTTTGCCATGAATTAATGGGACCAGATGCCATGATCTTAGTTTTCTGAATGATGAGCTTTAAGCCAACTTCTTCACTCTCCTGTTTCACTTTCATCAAGAGGCTCTTTAGTTCTTCACTTTCTGCCATAAGGGTGATATCATCTGGGTATATGAGGTTATTGATACTTCTCCCAGAAATCTTGGGAGTAGGGGTATATTTTTTGAAATTCTGTCACACTTGTGGAGTCTTGTAACCACCACCACAATCAGGACACAGCCCTGCTCCATGGAGACAAAGAAATGCCTTTATGCTACTTCTATATAGTCACATCACCCTAGGACTATAACTCCTGGAGGTCACCCTGGGTCTCTATCACTGTGGTGTCATCACGTTTAAGATTGGCTTTACCATTCAGGATAATGCCCTGTAATCTGCCCAAGTAGCATTAGAAGTGTGTTCCTTTTGGTTGCAGACATTTCTCCCCCCATGAGGCTGGACATGGGTTTGTTTGTTCATTCAACTATTCAAGGACATTTGGCAGTTGTGAATAAAGCTTCTATAAATATTTAGATGCAGGCCTTACTCTGAACATGTGTTTTTATTTTTTAGGGTAAATACTCAATAAATGCAATTGCTGGGTCACATGACAAGTTTATATTTAACTGCAAGAAACTACCTAACTGTTCCAGAGTTCTTTTTTATATTCCCACCAGCATGGCAGGAGTGATGCACTCCCTTACCTGAATTTAGTGTTGTCACTATTTTTATTTAATTTTAGCCATTCTGAGAGATGCATTCTGATAGATAGCCCATTATGAATTTAATTTGCATTTTCCCTTATCACTAAAGATGTTAAATATATTTTCATGTGCTTTTTTGTTATCTGTATATTGTTTTTAGATGATGTTTCTGCTCAAATCTTTTATCCATGTTCTAATTGAATTTTTCATTTTCTTACTGTTTAGTGAATTCCTCATATATTCCAGATACAAATTCTTTGTCAGATATGTGATTTGCAAGTATTCTCTCCCAGTCTGCAGCTTGTCATTTCATCCCCTTAACAGAATTTTTTGAAGACCACAAAGATCTATGGATTGCAGGACAAACTGAGCATTGGCATTCAGGTATGAAAAAAGGTAAAATAACTAATGGGTCAGATATTTCTTTCTTTTCTTCCTGTTCCAGTCTATAACTCCAGGAGCACTCAGGAAACAGTGCAGTACTTGCAATAGTACCTGAGGAACATTTTGTAGTATTGATTCATACTTCTCTTGAATTTGTATGTATGTAAGTCTAGGTGAAACATTCATTTGACTTAACGAAATGACTGGAAAAAAAAGAAACTTACCATTTTAGAAATTAATTTTAAAAATTACCAAGAGCAAGTAGATACTACTGGCACTGACATGATTAAAGAAGTTAAAAGGTGTGTAGAAGCCAGAATTTTGGCCAAAAATTTAGAAGCATTTTTTGAGTTCTGTATCATGTTACTGGGAGACCTGACCTCAATTATGATCATGAAGACATTCTCTGGAACAATTAAAAGATCATATGCAGGACTTTCTGGATCTGCCCAAAGATGAAACATCTTGGAAAAACTTATCACATTTGACCTTGTAGCTGCCCTTGGACTTGTGATGGGCATGCTAAGCACTTTGAAGAAAATAGATTAGGTTGGATTCTAGAAAAATCAGAAGAGTTAAGCAAAACAGAGCATGATTCTCAAATAAAGAGCAAATCTTGGTCCTAAGAAGAAAATGAAATGTCTGAACTTTGCACCACTCATCCGTATTTGAGAGGGACTGCTGTTTATTAATATTGACAAGTTTAACAAGGTTATGTTTTACATTTTTTTTTTAACAGTTGATGAGCCAACACTGATACATTATTAAGAACTGAAATCTCCATCGAATTGCTTTTGCACTTTTGTTAAAAGTCCACTGGATATATTGGGTGTGGATCTGTGCCTGGTTCTTTATTCTGCTCCAGAGACCTAGGTGTCTGTTCCCTCACCAATGCCACACTGTCATGATTACAGAAGCAGTATTATTGATCTTAATATTAGGTGGTGGTCCTCCCATTTTATTCTTCAAGAATGTTTTAAGCTATTCTAGGGCATAGCTTGTACATATCCATTTTTGAATAAGCTTATCTATGTCTACAAAAAATCTGGAATTTTGATAGGAATTGCATTAGACCTTTAGATTAACTTACGGAAAATTAACATTTCTACTATGTTGAATCTTCCGATCCATGAACATATTTATTTAACTCTTCCATTTATTTAACTCTTCTTTGAGCTCTTTCATCAGTATCTTTTAATTTGCAGCATACAGATTTTGTCCATGTTTTGTTAAGAGACAATCCTCTCAGGCCTCCATAAAAGATCCCCCTCCTCCAAGCTTTCCCTGCTGTGCAGAGGGGTGTGTGTATGTGGGGGGAGGGGGGGACTGGGCAGGAGCAGTTCCTCAGGGCCCAGTGCCCCTCTTTGGCACGGCTTGTTGTAATGACTTCCTTGCTTGCTCCTGGCATCTTACGCCCTGACAGAGCTGGTGCTTGTGAATGCTGCTGTTCCCCAGCTCCAGTTGATGGTTAATTGGATGCCTGCTGTTCCACCCGGGAGGTGGGGGTGGGGGGTGGCATTTCCCACGACTGTCCTCAGAGGCCACCCTTGCACCCACAGGACCAACAGCCGGGGCAGGAGCGTGACGATCGGCCTGGCCACTCACTAGCTGTGTGTCCTCAAGTGACCGGGCTTCTCCAGCTTCAGTCCCTGGACTGTAAAAGGGCTAAGTCAAAGGGCCCTCCTCGTGGCTGAAGAGGGAAGGGAAGACGCGGCAAGTCTCGGGAATCACTGCCCGCTGCGGGAAGCAGGAGAAAGCCCCCGGCGGCCGCGCCACGCCAGACCTCGCCTCTCAGAGGAGCGGCCCTCCCACCAAGCCCGAAGGTGGAGGGCGGGCGCACGCTCTGGGGCCCCGGGGCGATGGGCGCAGGGAGCTCCGCCGGGTTTTTAACGAAGGCATTTATAGCTAACGGGAAGCTAATTAACCCGTGGGCGACAAGCTGCGCTCAGGGCTGTGGGGGAGGTGAAGGCTTGCCTAGCGCGCGACTCGGATCCCAGCCCGCTGCACCCGGCCGGAAGTGCGCACCACCGAGAGGTCGGCCGGCCCCAGCGCGCCTAGAGCGGCACCGGAAGCTCTCCGGGCGGGCCCTCGGGCCGATTTCCGGCCGCGGCGTGCGGGCTCCTCTGCGGGCTTTGTCGGCTGGCCCGCTGGGCGGGCGGCTGGCAGTCCGTGTGCAGGGCGCCCGCGTCCTCTAGCCGCTGGGCGCCGGGTGAGTGGCGCGTTCCGGGCCCCAAGCGGGTCGGCAGGGTCCTCCGGCCGGGTGGACGGGCGGGCCGAGCGCAGCCGGCCCCGCACGGGGGTCCCGGAGCCTCGGGCTCAGTGAGCCCGGCTCCTAGCATCCGTCACGGCCGGCCCCGCCGGACTGCAGTCCGGCCCGGGTCCCGCAGCTTCTCTCCCCAGGGAACGTCGTGTGGGTAAACGCCCGATTCCACTCTCTTGGTTCATTTCCCCGGCTGCAGGGGCCACACACCCCAGGCGTAGAGCCCCCAGCTTCAGCGTCTGTGTCTGCGGTGGCCTGGGGGTAGGTGAGGGGCACGGGTGCTGGTGGTGCTACTCTTTTGTTCCAAGCCAGCCGCCTCTCCCTGGAGCCCGAGGGAGCTCTCTAGATGATGCTGGGAGAGTGACCGGGGCCTCGAGCTTGTCTGTGCTGGAGGAGGTGCAGAACCGGCACCGCTGCCCGGGCGGGGTAGTGGTAAAGAAGAGAATCCCCTCCAGGTGATGGGCGGCGCCGTCCTTTTCTCTAATCGTATCAGTCCTGGAGGCCGTCTCTGCTGGTGCCCTGGACGTCTTACCCCTCATGCAGTGGCTGCATGGTAGTAGGCCTCAGGGCCTGAGTAGCATGCCTCTCTGTGTTCCCGGGATGTTAGCTGGAGGCCCGTTTGAACTCGGGCAGTTTGTAGAGCTCGTGCTCTTCAGGCCGCAGTGCCCTCTCTGGAGCACATCTTTTCCCTGAGCTTCAGCCCCAGTGAATGACAGGACTTGGTCCTGTCCGCGGAGATGGGACTTTGGTTAGATCTAACACTAACGGTATTTTAATGATGACAATAGCAACAGCATCCCTAATGTAGAAGATCCCAGAGAAATGGGGCGGGGCGGGGCGGGATGGGATTGCCATGTCTTTTCGCAAGCCTAACCTCTAGCTCCAGTGTTTCCTGGAGAGATGGGGATGGATGCCTGACTCTCCTGCAAAGGTCTTAGAGATAGTAAGGCTTGCACCGCGGAACTGAGAAAGCCCAGACCGCGTTCACAAGCTGGTAATGGAAGAGGTGCTCAGGGAAGCAGCTGACCCAGAATAGGGCAGGGCCTTGAAGCAGTTCAGGGAGCCATCAGGCAGGTCCAGTGCTACCTCGGGTTGTGGAATATGACCGGTGAAAGGACACTGAACTCAGGAAAGGAGAAGACCATTGATGTCTGGGCAGAACCCTGGGAGCAAAAATCAGATGGCTGTGGGTGGAGGGGGAAGAGACAGAATCTAGCAGCTGGCTCAGCTGTAAACCAGTCATCTCCCCAAACCTCATGGATGATTGTGTAGGGAACACAGGAAATAAGAAAAGCACGTGCCGGGCACTCAGTCCCTGCTGTGGCTGTGGTGGCACGAGTGCAGGTTGGTGACACTGGTGGCCGTGGGGCTGCGTGGGTGCAGATTCTCCTGCAGCCAGTCTGTGTCTTCTTTGGATGCCCTTTTACTCCTTTTCCTGCTGCTCCAGGGTGGAGTTCTGCACACCTACCTCCTTCCTTCCTTTAGACTGTAAGTGGCAGACAGCCACACTGGTAACTTGCAAGCCCAAGGCTTGTAACACCCCTTTACCATTGCGCCTGTGCAAACAGCTTCCAGCCCCCGCAGTGGGCACTGCCCCCTCCCATCTCAGAGCCACTCTGGTGGCTCATAGGCTTCACTCCCAGCTCTGAGGCTCGCCCCCATCTCAACATCACTAGTATTGGGTTATATTTTGTCCAGCAAGTTCTAACAGAAAGGAGGGCCATGTTAGCCCCAAACATTATGGAACCAGCAGTCTGATATGTTTTTACTTTGTTTGCTTATTTCATTCAGGTTTCTTTAAATGAAAAAGTATCAATTTAACTTTATTTGAATTCACAGGAGAAAAAAGGCGTTAAGCAGAAACTGAAAGATTGCTGATATTCAGATAAATGTTTATTCAAAGCAAGGTATATTTAATTTTAAAAATTTCCTGAAAAGTTACGAAAATCATGATAAGGCACACATTTTAAAGCTATTTGCTTGTAAATAGATGCAAGCCTGTTTTCAGGTGGTATAACAACAACAAAATCGGGAAATATCACCTTGAAAACAAAAAACCGAATATACTCCCTTTTTTTGGGTTAAAAAAAACAAGATTTAAAATATAAGCTTACTTTTAGAATATCAATCCCAGCTGCTCTAAGCAAAATATCCTGGAACAGCTCTTGGGCTCGGTGTCACCCCAGGAGGTCCACCTGTGCTCTGGTGCAGGGCTTCCCTCCTTGCTGGAGGATACCTCAGTTGGCCCTCTCCTGCTGATGGATGTTCTGGTGACTGTGAGCTGCTGTGACGACTATTCTCACCCAGACTCTGCTGCTAGGTGGGTGCAGGGTGCACAGGTGGACGCATTTACCTCAGATCCCATGGTGGGCATTTAACCCAGTAGAGAGGGTGGGTGTTGCATGGGTGCCAACACTGGTAGTGTGGTAAACGTGGGAGAAAATGGATGTCCTCATCTAATTGCTTCTGTTTTCTTGTTGGAAGAAGCCACAAGGCCATCATCCCTGGGGTGGGGAGCTCTGTTGGACTCTTGAGAGGAGAAGCCAGGAGATGGTTTCACCAGAGAGTTAGCCAGGTGTGGGAGCTGCTGGCAGCCCCCTGGGCCCGTCAGGCAGGTGGTTATAAATGTGAGAGCAGGAATGGAGACACTCATCAGGAAGCAAGCTGAACTTTGCCCTGAGGGGAGGGCTAGAGGGCACACGTGGTGGAGGAATGCAAGGGCACGAGAGCGGGGTTACTAGGCCAGAGCTCATATGAGTCTCACCCATCCAGTGTCTCAACTGGGCAGAGGGCAGCCAAGTGGGGGTCGGAGCGGTCTTCCTGTGTTTCTTAGGAAACATGTCTTGACTTGGAATGGAGTCCAGACCCATCCTTGCGCATCAGCCTGTCGGTCACCTGAAACTGGTGTTAGTGGTGGAGCCCTCAGAGGGGCCAGCGGGCTGAGCCTACTGCTGTGCTAAGCAGGGCTGTGGGCAGGGGACATGTCTCTCCGCTGCTCCGTGGGTACACCATTCACCCCATCTGTTCCAGTAGATTCCCATCTCGTAACGAAGGGGAAAGATGATCTTACTCTGCTTTATTTCAGATGCTGACTGGTTACCAGAAGGGGACTCGGAGCCTGGGTTTCTGGCTGTGGGAATCTGCAGAAGGCAGTGTCCGAAGTCATCCCAGTGATGGAACTCACGTCCCCCACGTCTGGGAGGGCCCCTGACCCCAGACTCGGGAGGCTTTTAGGAAACCTGGATGCACAGAGCCTGCGGAGCTGTACCTCGCAGGAAGGGGGTTTCCGGCAGGTGACAGTCACCCACTGGAAGATCCAAACGGCAGAGGCAGCACAGGCGGGGAGTAAGTCCGAGGGGAGCCCTCTCCTGAGCCCAGACCTCCTCCTGCTTCAGAGAGAGTTGATCGAGGGGGATGGTCCCCAGCACGAGGCCTGCGGCAGCTTCTCATTCAACCCGGGCTTGGCCAGACATCAGGCTTCTCGTGCTGGGGAGAAAGTGCACAGGTGTGACGAGTGCGGGAAGGGCTTCAGCCAGAGTTCCCACCTGGTGGAACATCGGCACGCTCATGGTGGGGAGAGGCTGTATGTGTGTAACGTGTGTGGCAAGGACTTCATTCTCTACACGGATCTCATGGAGCATCAGAAAGTACACACGGGAGAAAGGCCCTTCAAGTGCACCCAGTGTGGGAAGGCATTCTGTCACAGCTCAGACCTGATCCGCCACCAGCGGGTCCACACCCGCGAGAGGCCCTTTGAGTGCAAGGAGTGTGGGAAGGGCTTCAGCCAGAGCTCACTGCTCATCCGGCACCAGAGGATCCACACGGGGGAGCGGCCATACGAGTGCAACGAGTGCGGCAAGGCCTTCATCCGGAGCTCCAGCCTCATCCGGCACTTCCAGGTCCACACGGAGGTGAGGCAGTACGAGTGCCAGGACTGTGGCAAGGCCTTCCGCCACCGCTCAGACCTTATTGAGCACCAGAGGATCCACACCGGGGAGCGGCCCTTCGAGTGCAACGAGTGTGGCAAGGCCTTCATCCGGAGCTCGAAGCTCATCCAGCACCAGCGCATCCACACCGGGGAGCGGCCATACGTCTGCAACGAGTGTGGGAAGCGCTTCAGCCAGACATCTAACTTCACGCAGCACCAGAGGATCCACACGGGGGAGAAGCTCTATGAGTGCAATGAGTGTGGGAAGGCCTTCTTCCTGAGTTCCTACCTTATTCGACACCAGAAGATCCACACTGGGGAGAGGGTGTATGAGTGCAAGGAGTGTGGAAAAGCCTTTCTCCAGAAAGCACACCTCACCGAGCACCAGAAGATCCACTCTGGGGACAGGCCCTTCGAGTGCAAGGACTGTGGGAAAGCCTTTATTCAGAGCTCCAAGCTCCTCCTGCACCAGATTATTCACACTGGAGAGAAACCCTATGTGTGCAGTTATTGTGGGAAAGGCTTCATTCAGAGGTCAAACTTCCTTCAGCACCAGAAGATCCACACTGAGGAGAAACTCTACGAGTGTAATCAGTATGGGAAAGAGTTCACCCCACCCCCAGACTTTAAAAGCAGTCAGGAGGCTCCCCAGGAGGGCCTTACCTTGAGTCAGACACCCGTACACTTGGGGGAGACGTGTGGAGGCCCAGGGGGGCACACAGACTTCTAATTATTCTCCGGCTCACTTAGTGAGGCTGGAAACAAGTGGCAGGGGCCCTGACTTGTTTTTGAGGAGTCAGCATTTTCCAGGGTCGTGGATGGGCGGGGCTGCCACCTCTCACTTGGCGAAGTGGGGCCTGCTGTCCTCCGTTGGGAGCACATGCTCACAGGAGAGCCACACAAGTGAACAGCTGACATGGAGCGGGACCAGTTATGGAAGAGCTGTGGGCGTGGGAGGGAGGAGCTTGGCCTCAGGAGAAGATGATTCTATTCCACTGCTTAATAGCAATTCACCCTTGAGTTAAATCCCTTTTAAAGCAGAGTTATGTATCTAATTTTATTACTTTAAAAGAGTGTTCCTTAGCCATTTTTGATGTGTCAGAAAGGCAAGCTAGAGAAAGAGACTTTCTTACCTGAAACCACAACTTGGTTCCTGTGGTCCTTAGGAGAAATTACGAGCTCCCCACCCTGCATCCAAAGGCTTCCTGGAGCCACATCTGCCCCCGGTTCACTCCTGGTCACAAAGGTGGCACTGTGGCAGCACCAACTGCTGGACGTGCCCCCCTCATGTGGGTCCTCCTGCCTCCCAGCTGAAGCCCGAGTGCCCCCTCTCCTCATCTGGCTGATGCCACATCCTGAGTCAAGACCCATCCCAAGCTGTGTGTCGGGCTCTGCCCACTACCCCTCTGCTGCTTCTGACCCCCAGTGGCCATTCACCTCATCACTGCGCTTACTTTGTTCTGTATGCTCTCATTGTTAAGGACCGTGAGTGTATCTCACTGATTTGTGTGTCCCTGGTATCTGGAGCAGGGCAATAAAAAGCACAGCCCAGTCTGTGTGCTCTTGGCACCTCTCTTGCTTTGTCCTCTCTACACCAGTATTTAAAACATTTAAAAAAGTTTTTTTGTTGTTGCTTTTTTGTTTTGTGACAGTGTAGTCTGCTGGTGTACTGGAAATACCTCTTGGTCCTGTTGACATCTCTGTTTGTAATGCATTTGGCACTTGTGGGCAGTAGCCAGAGTGAGACTGGCCTCTTGTATGTTTTGCCTTCAGAGTTTGTCTATGAATGACTGTCTATTCGCTTGAGGGTGCTTGGGTGGGGGGTGTTCATCTTCACTTAGTGGTCTGTGTATCTCAAGTTCAGTCAGAGGGCACACAGTCCTGATAACACTTCATGACTTTCTTCTGTCTTAATAATTCCGTGATTGAGCTCAACTTCTTCCCCCTCCTCTCTGTTCTCCAGCTCACTTTGTCACTGATTTGAAAATGTATTGATCAAAAGGATCAGTGCTAAATACTTGGAAACCAAGGTGAATAAGACACTATCTGTCCTGAAGTCGTCCATAGTCCGATGGGGCAGGCAGAAAGGTCATGGCAAGCTGAGTTCATTGTTGGAGTTGAAGTATGTTTCCAGTTGTGCAGGGGTGTAGGTCAGGAGGCAGCTAGTTTGCTGTGGAGATGTGAGACAGCTTCATGGAGGAGGAGGTGACAAGTGTCTACTTTGTACACCAGTTCACTGTCACCTAGAGAAGAGGGTGGTCTAGGAGGGACTCCGGAGAAACAGGAGGCCTGGAGGATCCCCCTCTGATCAAAAGCAGGTGAATTATATCACACAGTGGATAACTGTCTAGCAGAACTGTTAGTTGTTGCATCTGAATTTATCTGAACATGAAGCAGTTTTGAAATGCTGTCAGAATGTACTGCCCATGAGGGCATATCTTGAGTTCTTAAATTCCAGCAACTCTAGAAGCCTTCAGTGGGTAAAGAGCATATAGTACTCCATCTTTGGAAGACTCACCCATAACAGATGTTTCAAATGGTATAGAAACATATTACCAGACCATTTTAACCAATTTTGGTTGAGGTCTGGTTGCAATAGTAACACACCTATTTTCAATGTACAGAATTTTGACAAATCCATGTACCTGTGTCACCATCATCACAATTAAGAAAAATAACACTTCTATCACCCAAAAAATGCTCCCTTTTGTCCTTTCCCAGGTCCCACTCCAGGCCCAAGTAAACACTTTATTAGTGTGTATTTATTTTGCCTGTTGTAGGACTTCACATAAATGAATTCATATGGCATGTAATCCTGTGTGTCTGACTTTTTCCACTTTGGCATGTTTTAAAGACTAAACCAAGTAGCTCTGTGTTTCCAGAGCTCTTTGTGAGTAGTGTTCCATTGTATGGGTGAAGGTGAACATCATTTATTCATTCATCTGTTGGTAGAAATTTGGGTTTCCAGTTTTGGTTGTTATGAATAAAACTGTTAGCAGCATTTGTGTAAAAGTATTTGGACATGCCTCTTTATTTCACTTGAGTAAATGTCTGGGAAATTAATTGCTGGATTATAAGATGCATGAATTTTAATGTTATAAGCAATTGTCAAAAAGCTCTTCATCATGGTTATGGCCTCTCTTGCCACTTCAGGGTTCAGCTGGTCCACACCCTTATCAACATGTGGTATTGTGACACTTCTAAAATCTAATCCACTCCAATGGCATATATGGGTGTCTCTTTATGCTTCTAGTTTGTATTTGCCTACTGAATGATGGGACTCCCCAGGTGGCTCAGAGGTAATGAACCTGCCTGCCAGTGCAGGAGCCACTGGAGATGTGAGTTCAATCCCTAGGAATAGGGGGAAGATCCCTGGAGGAGGAAATGGCAACCCAATCCATTACTCTTGCTGGGAGAATGCTATGAACAGAAGAGTCAAGCAACAGCCCATGGGGTTGCAAAGAGCCTAACAACTGAGCACACACATGCACGCTGAATGATGATATGGAGAATCCATTTTCAAATTCGGTGGTTTGTCCACATGAAAAAATGCTCAAGATCACTCATTATTAGAGGAATGCAAATTAAAACCACAATGAGGTACCATCTCACGCCGTTCAGAATGGCTGCTATAAAAAAGTCTACGAACAATAAATGCTGGAGAGGGAGTGGAGAAAAAGGAACCTTCTTACACTGTTGGTAGGGATGCAAACTAGTACTGCCACTATGGAGAACAGTGTGGAGATTCCTTAAAAAACTGGAAATAGAACTGCCATATGACTGAGCAATCCCACTGCTGGGCATACATTGAGGAAACCAGAATTGAAAGAGACACATGTACCCCACTGTTCATCGCAGCACTTTTTACAATAGCCAGGACATGGAAGCAACCTAGATGTCCATCGGCAGATGAATGGATAAGAAAGCTGTGGTACATATACACAATGGGGATATTACTCAGCTATTAAAAAGAATGCATTTGAATCAGTTCTAATGAGGTGGATGAAACTGGAGCCTATTATACAGAGTGAAGTAATTCAGAAAAACAAACACCAATACAGTATACTAATGCATATATATATATATATATGGAATTAAGAAAGATGGTAATGATGACTCTGTGCGAGACACCAAAAGAGACACAGATGTAAAGAACAGACTTTCGGACTCTGGGAGAAGGTGAGGGTGGGATGATTTGAGAGAATAGCATTGAAACATGTATATTATCATATGTGAAATAGATCGACAGTCCAGGTTCAATGCATGAGACAGGGTGCTCAGGGCTGGTGCATTGGGATGACCCTGAAGGATAGCATGGGGAGGGAGGTGGGAGGGAGAGTCAGGATGAGGAACACATGTACACCCATGGCTGATTCATGTCAATGTATGGCAAAAACCACTACAGTATTGTAATTAGCCTCCAATTAAACTTTTTTAAAAAATAATAAAATTGGGTGGTTTGTCGTCTTATAAGGATTTGGGGGGGGGGAGGCAAAATGACCCAGGAGGCCTTACAAATAACAGAAAATAACAGAAGTGAAAGACAAAGGAGAAAAGGAAAGATATATCCATCTGAATGCAGAATTCCAAAGAACAGCAAGAGGATATAAGTCTTCCTACGTGATCAAGCAAAGAAATAGAGGAAAACAATAGACTGGGAAAAACCAGAGATCTCTTCAGGAAAATTAGAGTTACCAAGGGACCATTTCATGTAAAGATGGACACAATACAGGACAACCAGTATGGACCTAACAGAAGCAGAAGATACTAAGAAGAGGTGGCAAGAATACACAGAGTAACTATACAAAAAAGATCTTAATGACCCAGATAACCATGATGGTGTGATAACTCACCTAGAGCCAGACATCCTGGAATGCAAAGTCAAGTGGACTTTAGGAAGCATCACTATGAAAAAAGCTAGTAGAGGTGATGGAATTCCAGCTGAACTATTTCATAGCTTAAAAAAAAGATGCTGTGAAAGTGCTGCACTCAGTATGCCAGCAAATTTGGAAAATGCAGCAGTGCCCACAGGACTGGGAAAGGTCAGTTTTCATTCCAATCTCAAAGAAAGGCAATGTCAAAGAAGGTTCACACTACTGCACAATTGCAGTCATCTCACACACTGGCAAAGTAATGCTCAAAATTCTCCCAGCCAGGCTTCAACAGTAGGTGAAAAGAGACCTTCCACATATTCAAGCTGGATTTAGAAAAGGCAGAGGAAACAGATCAAATTGCCATCATTGTTGGATCATCAAAAAAGCAAGAGAGTTCAGAAAAACATCTGCTTTATTGACTACACTAAAGCCTTTGACTGTGTGCTTCAAAATAAACTAGAAAATTCTTGAAGAGATGGGAATAACAGACCACCTGACCTGCCTTCTGAGAAATCTATATGCAGGTCAAGAAGCAGCATTTAGAACAGGACATGGAACAACAGACTGGTTCCAAATAGGAAAAGGAGTACTTCAAGGCTGTATATTGTCACCCTGCTTATTTAACTTATATGCAGAGTATATTATGCAAAATGCTGGGCTGGATGAAGCACAAGCTGGAATCAAGATTGCCAGGAGAGCTATCAGTAACCTCAGATGACACCACCCTTGTGGCAGAAAGCAAAGAAGAACTAAAGAGCCTCTTGATGAAAGTGAAAGAGGAAATTGAAAAAGTTGGCTTAAAGCTCAACATTCAGAAAACAAAGATTATGGCATCTAGTCCCATCACTTCATGGCAAATAGATGGAGAAATAGTGGAAACAGTGGCAGATTTTATTTTGGGGGGCTCCAAAATCACTGCAGATGGTGACTGCAGCTATGAAGTTAAAAGACGGTTGCTCCTTGGAAGAAAAGCTATGACCAACCTAGACAGCATATAAAAAAGCAGGGCCTTTGCTTTTGCCGACAAAGTTGTGCCTAGTCAAAGCTGTGAATTTTCCAGTAGTCATATATGGATGTGAGCGTTGGACCATAAAGAAAATTGAGCACAAAGAATTGATGTTTCTGAACTGTGGTGTTGGAGAAGACTCTTGAGAGTCCCTTGGACTGCCAGGAGATCCAACCAGTCCATCCTAAAGGAAATCAGTCCTGAATATTCATTGTAAGGACTGATGCGGATGCTCCAATACTTTGGCCACCCAAAAGACCCTGATTCTGGGAAAGATTGAAGGTAGGAGAAAGAGAGAACAAAGGATTAGATGACTGGATGGCATCAATGACTCAATGGACATGAGTTTGAGCAAGCTCCAGGGGTTGGTGATAGACAGGGAAGCCTGGCGTCCGTGGCAAAGAGTGGGACATGACCAAGTAACTGAACTGCAATGAAGGATTTTGGAGGCCTCCCTGGTGGCCCAGTGGTTGAGAATTCATCTGCCAGTGCAGGGGACATGGATTCAATCCTTGGTATTAAAAAAAAAAAAAAAAATCCTTGGTCTAAGAAGATCCCACATGCTATGAGGCAGCTGAGCCCGGGCTCTGGAGCCCTGGAGCCCGCAACTACTGAAGCTGGCTGTACCCTAGAGCCTGTGCTTTGTAACAGGAAACGCCATGGCAATAAGAAGCCTGCTCACGGCTAGAGAGTAGCCCCCCCCACTCTCAAATACAGAAAGCCTCCCAGCAAGGAAGACTCAGCAGCCAAAACTAAACAAAAATAAATTTTTTTTAAAAAAAGGTGGAAGTTTAGGTAGTTTTAGGCCTTTCTTCTTTTCTGATGTAAATATTTAAATCCAGGAACATCCCTCTACACATCGCTCTAGCTGCATTCCACAGATTTTGACATGCTGTGTTTTCATTATTCCCGCAGCCCTGGGAGGTGGGACGGGTCCAGCCGGCTCCCGACGACACCGCCACGAAGACAAACTCCTAAAGGGGAGGAAGCGCCGCTTCCGGCGGGGGGAGGAGCACTTCCGCTAGGGAGTGTGCGTCAGGGCCGCTCCCTCTGTGTTAGAGTGCGGCGTTCCCTCCTGGGGTTAGGTGCGGCCGCAGGCCTGCCGCTTCCCCGGGCGCTGGCTCCCACACTTATCAGGACCAAGCTTGTTTCCGCTTACGGCTGCGCGCTCCCTGGGCGGCCGCGTAGGTGGTTTGGGTGTCCTCCACGTCTGTGAGTCAAACCTGGACCGCTCAGGTGCCCCGCTGCCTGCTTAGTACCAAAAAATACTTCGCCCAGGACTTCTTCGCAGGTAGGAGCTGCGTGCTCCTGCCTGGCCTATCGGCCAAGATGACTGACACTCTAACTCAGGAATCGTCTTGAGTTTTGCCCTCTCCGTTTCCACCCTCCACATCTCCGCCCGGGCCCCCATTCATCCCTCCCCTCGACCATCTCAGTGGCCAGTGGTCGTCTCCCTGGCTTCCCTTATCCCGTCCTGCCCTGCTGCCATATGATTTGCTCACTGCAGGGATAATCTTTCTGAAGTGTAGCCATCACAAGAGGCCCTGCCTTTTCTGTAAAACCATGGGGACTTTCTGAAGGTTAGGAAAAGATTCTTAAGGTTTTTTATCTTCTAGAAGCATTATAGTTTCATCTTTCACATTTTGGTCCAACATCAATCTTGAATTATTGGGGTATGGTATGAATTACATTGATGCCCTTGTCATAAAACACATAACTGGGGGATTCCCTAGCAGTCAGGTGATTAAGCTTCCACTGTTTCACTGCCGAAGATCCGGGTTCATTCCTTGGTCAGGGAATTAAGATCCCGCAAGCTGCCTGGCACCATCAAAAACTAACAAACCCACCTAACTGTATGGGTGAGTCTATTTCTGCACTCTCTGCTGTTCCATTCATCTATATATTTGTCCATGCCAGTACTACACTGTCTTAATTACTGTAGTTAGTCTTAGAATCAAGGAGAGTGTAAGTCTTCCAACTTTGTTCTTCAAGATGGGTTATTTGATGTCGTTTGCTTTTCCATATAAAATTTATTATCCTGTTGATTTCTACAAAACAAAACCAAAAAAATCCCTGCTGTGGTTTTGCTTGGAGTGGTGTTGAATTTCTAGATCAGTTAAGGGAGAATTGATAATACCCATAAGCAGGGACATCGCTCCATTCCGTTTCCATCTTAAAGTTTGCTGAGCGTTGTTTTGTAGTTTTGGGAGTAGATGATTCGTTAAATATATTCCTATGTCGAATGTGTTTTTTCCCTTATCACCAAGCAACTAACTGAATTGTGACACTATCTGGAGATAATGTCAGATACCACAAGTTAAGGGCTCAGTCCTGGAAGGCTGCCTCTCTTCCCACACTTGAGATGCCAAACTTAAGTCCAGGTTGTCACCTGTGCTTCTGACTGGCTATAGATCTGAAGATTACCACAGCAGAGGCTGTGGGTTTGATTAGTTTGCTAGAGTGGTTCACAGAACTCAGAGAAGCATTTAACTTACTGGATCATGGTTATGATCAAAGGATAAGGATCTGAATAGCCTGATGGAAGACACATAGAGAAAGTATGGGGGAAGGGCCCAGAGCCTCCACGTTCTCTCCAAACACTCTACTATCCTGAATTGCCAGGTGTTCACCAACCTGGAATTTCTTGAAGCCTTCCAGCGCTGGAGTCCCTCACTCTGGGGACTGGAGATAAAACCAACCTTGTGTTCTTGGGATAAACTCCACTTGGACATGATACAGAGTTCTTTTAATAAATGGCTATACTGGGCTTCCTAATGTTTTGTTAAGGACTTTTGTGTCTGGTTATGAGAAATACTGGCCTGTATGTTTCTTGTGATGTCTTTATCAGATCAAGGCTTTGCTGGCCTCATAACACAAACTGGAAAGGGTTTGCTTTCCCTTGTTCTCCTACAGGCTTCTAAGACTGGTATATTCTTCCTTGAGGGTTTTGTAGAGTTCATCAATGAATCAGTTCAGTCTGGTGTTTTTTTCTGTGACAAGGTTTCTTCTTTTGTTGATTTCATAAAATCGCATTTATAAGGGAATTTGTCCATTTCATCTGAGTTGCTGAACTTGTTGGCATAGAGCTAGTCAGAGCAGAAGTAATGCTACTCTTCACGTCTGTAGGATCTGTAGTGTGACCTCATTCTTTCATCCCATAAGTGGGGAACTAGGCATCTTCCTCCTTCTGGCCTTTTTCTTAAGGTGTCTTGGCAACTGTCCTCTCCTGCATCATCATGATAGCTCGATGGATGTCTGAAGTGGGTATCCCTGCTTCACTTGGGAAAGCCACAAGGACTCACTGTGACCAGAGACTTTGGGATCCTGAGGAGGGTGATTCTGAACATATCTGGGGGCAGAAGTTGGATCTGAGCAGACCAGGTCTGCATGGTTTTGGGGAGCTTGTGGCTTATTCTCAAAATGTGGTGAAGGATAATGAAGCCCTGATGGAGGAGTCTGATTTGGAGGGAAATACCCAAGAATATCCACGTGTGGAGTGCTATGGGCTGTCTGTCCTGGTCCATCCCTTGGGGAGGCATCAGGGTGGGGTCTCATCCCCAATCATCCAGTCAGGTGTCTGGCTAAGCTGTTGTCTTTCAGCCATAAATGGATGATCTTGGCTACCATTTGGTGGTAGCCTGTGGCTTACCCTCTGGAATGTTAGAGTCTTGTGTATGGTGGGGGGGACACAGGACACCCAGTGGTTTCCTTAATGATGCTGGCACCCACCCCACTCCTAAATTCCCCTTCCATTGTGGAGCATGACTGAGTCACTGGGGAGGGAGAACTAAAATCCTGTTATCAGCAGGTTCTAAGTCAGGAAGGTGTGACAGAAATCTAAAGCGTTCCAAGGGTTTGGAGGATGATCATGAATTACAAGTTTAAATGTGCATTAACACTTCTCAGGTGACCATGAAATGATGAGAGTGTGACTGTCACACAAGCAGAGGAACAAATGAAATCAGAGAGAGGAGGGTTCACCTGAAATACAAAGGGAGAGATGCAGAAAGTATGAAATCAACTGATAGAAAAGAACCCTTCTGTTAGCACCATAAGTAAACCAATGTGAAATATGCTCTGAACTTAAAAGACAGAGACTGTCAGACTGCATTTTAAAATACAAGAAGGAGAGGGATGTGGGTTCAACCCTGCTTGGGAAGCTGAGACCCCACACACCGAGGGGCAGCAGGGCCCACGCACCACAGCTAAGGCCTGATGGTCAGAGATGGGCAGATAAGTAAACATTAAAAATAGTGAGATGCAAGAACCATATCTGCTGATTCTAGGCACATACCTAAAATATAAAACTGACACTGGTAGAAAGGGGATGCAAGGCAACCCCCCAAAAGCTGGAGCAGCCATATTACTGTCGGCGCAGCAGTGAGCACTGCAGACTGATGACAGAGTCAGTGCACAGAACAGCCAGTAGTTCTATACACGTATGCAATTCACAATTGCTTCAACACACACGAAAAAACAAGGACAGAACTACAAAGAAATTGACAAGTACCTACTCAGAGCCGTCTCTCAGGAAGCTACTTCATGGAAACTAGCAGATTAGAGGTCCTGAGGACCCAAGGTGTCCAGGCAGGAGGGTGGTGAAGTGTCAATGCTGGGAAGAGGATTGTGGACTATGCTGTTAGTTTTCTGGTTACCAGAACACTCTATTGATTTAACACCACAAATTAAAGCAAAGGATTGAGCAAGGTCCACAAGTGCCACTGATTGGAAATGTGTCTTAAGTCTCTGTTGTTGTTAAGTCACAAAATTGTGCCTGACTCTTTGATACCCCCATGGACTATAGCCCGCTAAGTTCCTCTGTCCATGGGATTTCCCAGGCAAGAATACTGGAGTGGGTTGCATTTCCTTCTTCAGGGAATCTTGCCAACCCAGGAATTGAACCTGTGTCCCCTTCATCTCCTGCACTGGCAAGCAGGTTCTTTACCACTGAGCCACCAGAGAAGCCTTGAGTCTCTGTTACTTGTTAACAATTTCCTCTCTATACTTTTAAAAAATTCTTTGCTATTCATTTTTGGCAAAAAAAGAGAGTCATTTGTCCTATAGAAGATTTGGATGACTGCATGCCTACTCTGCCTTTTAACACATTCCTCTGTCCCCTGTATTTTGTATCCTGGTAGTTACAGCTAAAAACTGAATTATATGAATGTTGTTTCTAATGCTGTATAGGTTGCTTGGTGTAGATGCTACTGTTTCACACCAGAAGGCACTTCATATCTCACTCTTAGTAAACTCAGGGTCATTCATGGATTCAGGGATCAGCTAGA
The DNA here is from genome assembly GCA_007570785.1 of Antilocapra americana. NCBI lineage: Eukaryota > Metazoa > Chordata > Mammalia > Artiodactyla > Antilocapridae > Antilocapra > Antilocapra americana. The sequence goes on from ML660780.1 coordinate 449,553, forward strand.
GCCATTTATTATCCTCATCAAATTCCACCCATAGACTTTAACAACCATCATGGTTGAGTATTTTTTCCACACCTGTATTAGGTGGAGTTCGGTATGTAATTTTCCTTCACCAACAATCTGTTTATCCTGGCATTCAGGTCATATGGGAAAGGCAGACTGGATGTGTGATTCTTTGTTTACCAAATTTTATTATTTATTCACTTGGCCCCTCCACACAGCTTGTGAGATCCTAGTCCCCAGGCCAGGGATTGAACCCAGGTCCCCTGCAGTGATGGCACCGAGTCCTAACCACTGGACCATCAGGGAATTCGCAGTCTAGCAATTTTTTGAATGCTACATTATTGCATTTTGAGTTCATGTATTTTATCTATTTGACGTGTTTCTATTCAGCACATCCTTTATGATGCTGAAATTGATGCGTTTTTGGCCAATCAGAACCCTTCACTTTGTTACTATGACCTTCTGACAGGTCTCTCTCTCTGGGACAATTTTGTATCTGGCACCAGTTGCTACGGACTCAATTTCTTTTACTTCCTTTCCCAAATCTCTAAAGAGCCCCTTTAAAATTGAAATCAGTTCTGAGAACTTGACTGTCCTGGATTTCGAACAAACTTCCCAGAGAATTTGTGTTTGCTGCTGCCAGGCGCCTCTGAGGATTTTCAACCTAGAACCAGAATATTTAACTAAGTTTCCAGCGGGACGTCGGGGTGCGGGGGTGGGGTCAGTTTGAAAGCTTCGGTCTGAACTCCCTTCTCCAAAGGGCCCAGGTCCGCTGGACACGGTGCCGAGTCCGTCTGTGGAGACCCAGGAGCCCCTTGGGGTCTCCACGCCCAGGAGCGCTCCAGCCGCTCTCGCTGTGGCCACCTCACCGGTCCGTTCTTCCAACCCCGTGAAACCTCGCTCTGCGCTTGGCATGCAATCCCTACCCCTTCGGCCAGTGCTGAGGGTGCATGGGGCCTGGTCTCCCCCACGCTTACCTCCCTGATACAGCTCCAAGGAACGCAAACCACATGTGATGGATACCATACTAACCGGCCTCCGCGAACTGGGTCTGACAGCACAATCAAAATTATCCCCGGAATCCCCCAGTGGTTAGGCCTCGGCGCTGCCGGGCCCCAGGTTCAATGTTCAATCCCTGGTCGGAGAACTGAGATTCCAAAAGCCGCCCAGCAGGGCAAGAAACAAAAAACCCAGTAGGTTAAACATAAAAACTCCCATGGCTCCCTTTGGCGCCAGAACAAAGCCCAGCCCCTCTGATGGCTCCTGAGGGCCTGAGACCCTCCCCGGCCTGCCAGACTCCCTCTCTGCTCGCATACTACCTGTTCCCACCCCCGATGTCCATGTCTGCCACCAGACTATCAGCCCTGTGGGCAGGGCGGTGGCTTGGTCGTCTCCCTCTGCCCCTGCCAGTGCAACCAGCTGTGGATTCCCAGCAGACATACAAGGCAGAGAACGACCAAGAAGCCTTGCAGGTTGGAAACGGGAAGCCATAATGAGTGGCCCCTGTGCAGGCCAACAAACGCTGGACAGCAAAGCAGGCGGTGCCAGAGTGGAGAGTGGTGGAGGGAGTCATGCCTTTATTCATAATCCACTCACCAAACCCGCCTCCTGGACACCCCCTTTCCCTGCCACCTTCTGGCCTCACTAGCCTTCCTTGAGGTAGGTTCAGGCTCTCCCGGAGTCGGCTTCATCTGCAGCATCATGGTCGCCATCTCCTTTGACTGGGAGAGGATTAGAGCCCGACCTGGGGACAAGCTTCCCAGAGAGGATGGTATTCTGTGAGGTGGCATGCAGTGAGGACCGCGAAGAGACTCGAGAATCCGGTCGGGACGGTGTCAAGGGCGCGAACCCGGAGCCCGGGCTGGACGGGGTCAGGGATGGGACCCGGGAGCCTGGGCGCGACACGGACAAGGACTGGGCCCTGGACCCTGCGTGCGATGGGTCGTAGGATGGGACTCGTGAACTGGCCTTCGAAGGGGCCAGAGACAGGACCCTGGAGCCAACACGCGATGGGACCAGTGAGGGTACCCTGGGAAGTGAGACCTTCGAGGGCAGGGACGGGGTCCAAGAATCCGCGCGGCATAAGACCTGAGACGGGTTCTGGGAGGCTGGGACTGATGGAACCCGGAAGGTCGCGGGCAACGAGGTCGTGGAGGCAAAAGACTCGGGGTCAGAAGCAGCCGGCGACGGTTGCCAAAGCGGCGGGCCCTCGGGGCCTCGGCGCAGCCAGCCGTGCACGCGCGCCAGGTCCCGAGAATCCTCATGCTCGCGCCGCAGCTGCTCGCGCTGCTCCAGCAACTGGCGCCGCGTGTCCTGCAGCACCTGGGCCCGGCGGAGCAGCCGCAGGAGCTCCTGCCGCAGGCGACCATTGTCCACTCTGATGGCCTGGGTGTGCGCCAAGAGCGCGCGCGCCGCCTCCCGCTCCGCGCGCCGCGCCAGCGACTGCAAGCGCTGGCGCGCCTCGCGCTCAAACGCTGCCTTGTCCTCCAGGAAGCGCCGCTTCACGCGGTGGAGCAGCTGCGTGTGCTCCACACGCATATGCAGCAGCTCTCGCTCCAGCGCCCGGATCCGGGCCAGCTGCTCCAGCTGCAGCTCCTGCGGCCGGGGGCGGGTCAGGGCCGGTCCTCGGCTCGCACCCACCTCGCCCTGCCCCCGCCCGGCCCGCCCGCGGGCGTGCGCGCACTGGCCTTGTAGGGCTGCAGCTCCTGCACCTGTTGCGCCATCTGCGCCGCGCGCGCCTCCATCGCCAGCAGCTGCGCGCGCACCCCGTCCTCACGCCCGCGGTAGATCGACGCCAGCTCTGCGCGCTGCCAGTGAATCTGCGACAGGTTCACGCGGTTCTGCTCTTCCAGCTTAACGATGGCATTGGCGCAGCGCTGCGCGCGCGTGCTCGCGTAGCTCGCGTAGAGCCGGTTTTCCTCGCGCAGGCGCGGCGCCTCGCTGTCCAGGAGGTCGTTCTCCTGCTGCACTTGGTCGACGCGCTGCTTACAGGCGTCCAGTTCCTCAGAGAGCAGCTTGTGCTCGCGCTGCAGGTACTGAGCGCGCTCCGACAGCGGCGGCTCGGCACCCTCTCCCGCCGCGCCCCCCCGGCGCCCTGCGCCCGGCCCGCGCTTCTTCTTGGGCGCCATCGGTCGGGGCCTCCAGCCGGCTCCTCTAACTCAGCCCTGCCCCTGCCCCAAGCCTGAATGTTCTGGCGAGGTTGGACGCATCTCAGGGTCACGAAGCTGCGGAAGGCAGAATCAGGAGTTTGGGGTCAATCAGGGGTCAGGGTATTGTCGCCAACCTTTACTAGTGGGCTCCTTCTGGACCTTGGCCATCAGTCGGGGTTCCTCCACCTTTAGTAGTGTTGTTGGTCAGCCGGAACGGTCTCCATGGAAACAGAACTTAGTCTCCCTTCCCGACTCCAGTCCTGTTGCTTGCCAGCGCCCCCCACCCCCTCTCGGCTTTCTCCATTCCCCCAACTCCCTCACTAGAAGTCGATGCATGATGACCCGTGTGCCTGCCCTGCAGAGATCGGAGTCCAGACGGGCAGGACTTGCGCTTTCCCGGAGGACCACGCTGGGCTTGCTTCTGAATCTAGCAGACCCAGCAGCAGCTGGAGTAGAGCCCACTCTCCATGTCCAGATGGCCCTTTTGCAGCCCCTGTGCCAGTGGTCGCCATATGGGGAGAGGTTTTGCCAAGTTCTTGGCTTCCCCCATTGCACCCTGCCACACACAAAATCTCCGTGTATCTTGTCAGTACAGGACGCTTCCTCACAATTTTTCATCACTCCGAGACCCAGTTTTCCTTGATGCACTTCGTGATTCCTTCCTCCTCTCTGGAGCCCTCTAGGAGTTAGGACTGCTGGGAAGGCCAAGCCCATAGGGATGCCATCCCCTGGTCAGGAGAGCTTTTCTCTGGGATTGCCTCTCCTCAGCAGGCCCATGAGGCAGCTGTTCAGCTCAACCCACCAACCTGCACTTGGTCTTCCCAGTTGGCTGGAGTGGCTTGTCAGGCCTCCTGTCCTGTATGATGCTTTTGACAAGTAACTTAAATCTTTACCCATTTCTGCCCTGCCTTCATATAGTTGGGCTTCTGTCCCAGTGTGTCCACATAGGCTGCCATAGGGACAGGTTCAAGAATTGATGACTTGTAATACTGTGACGAGCACAGTTTAGGAGACCACATGTGTAGGAAGGCCTGCCTCCAACAAGCCTTAGGAGATTGACTTCAGAGCCCAGTACTTTGCTCCAATGGCTGGACTTGCTCTAGTTAGTTACATGTGCCCCAAAGGTGGGGCAGAGCTTCTTAAAATTAGGAATACACTTGAGGCATTTTCCTCCTTATAAAAATGTATTTAATGAATTAAAATGACAAACTTTTAAGACAATGCAGAATTTCCATTATCTGGCCTTGGAGTACGAAATGAAGCAGGCAAAGGCTAACAGATTATCAAGGGAACACATTGATCATAGCCAACACCCTCTTCCAACAAGACAAGACAATGATGGATATCACCAGATGGTCAATACCAAAATCAGATTGATTATATTCTTTGTAGCCGAAGGAGAAGCTCTATACAGTCAGCAAAAACAAGACCGAGAGCTGACTGTGGCTCAGATCATGAATTCCTTATTGCTAAATTCAGACTTAAATTGAAGAAAGTAGGGAAAACCACTAGACTATTCAGGTTGACTAAATCAAATCCCTTACAATTATACAGTGGAAATGACAAGTAGATTCAAGAGATTAGATCTGATAGAGTGTCTGAAGAACTATGGACGGAGGTTTGTGACATTGTACAGAAGGCAGTGATCAAGACCATCCCCAAGAAAAAGAAATGCAAAAAGACAAGATGGTTGTCTAAGGAGGACTTATAAATAGTTGAGAAAAGAAGAGAAGTGAAAGGCAAAGGAGAAAAAGAAAGATATATCTAAATGCAGAGTTCCAAAGAATAGCAAGGGGAGATAAGAAAGCCTTCCTCAGTGATCAATGCAAAGAAATAGAGAAAAACAATAGAACGGGAAAGACTAGAGATTTCGTCAAGAAAATTACAGATACCAAGGGAACATTTCATGCAAAGATGGACACAATAAAGGACAGAAATGGTATGGACCTAACAGAAGCAGAACATACTAAGAGGTGGCAAGAATACACACAAGAACTTACATAAAAGACCTTAATGACCCAGATAACCACAATGGTGTGATCACTCACCTAGAGCCAGACATCCTGGAATGCAAAGTCAAGGGGGCCATCGCTATGAACAAAGCTAGTGGAAGTGATGGAATTCCAGTTGAGCTATTTCAAATACTCAAAGATGATGCTGTTAAAGTGCTGCACTCAATATGCCAGCAAATTTGGAAAATGCAGCAGTGCCCACAGGACTGGGAAAGGTCAGTTTTCATTCCAATCTCAAAGAAAGGCAATGCCAAAGAATGTTTAAACTACCACACAATTGCAGTCGTCTCATATGCTAGCAAAGTAATGCTCAAAATTTTCCAAGCCAGGCTTCAACAGTACGTGAAAAGAGACCTTCCACATGTTCAAGCTGGATTTAGAAAAGGCAGAGGAACCAGAGATGAAATTGCCAACATCTGTTGGATCATCAAAAAAGCAAGAGAGTTCCAGAAAAACATCGACTTCTGCTTTATTGACTAAGCCAAAGCCTTTGACTGTGTGGGTCACAACAAACTGTGGAAAATTCTTCAAGAGATGGGAATACCAGAACACCTGACCTACCTCCTGAGAAATCTGTATGCAGGTCAAGAAGCAGCAGTTAGAACTGGACATGGAACAATGGACTGGTTCCAAATAGGGAAAGGAATACATCAAGGCTGTATATTGCTTATTTAACTTATATGCAGAGTACATCATGCAAAATGCCAGGCTGGATGAAGCACAAGGTGGAATCAAGATTGCTGAGAGAAATATCAATAACCTCAGATATGCAGATAACACCACACTTATGGCATAAAGCAAGGAAGAACTAAAGAGCCTCTTGATGAAAGTAAAAGAGGAGAGTGAAAAAGTTGGCTTAAAACTCAACATTCAGAAAACTAAGATCATGGCATCCAGCCCCATCACTTCATGGAAAATAGATGGGGAAACAATGGAAACAGTGACAGGCTTTATTTTGGGGGGCTCCAAAATCACTGCAGATGATGATTGCAGCCATGAAATTAAAAGACGCTTACTTCTGGGGAGAAAAGCTATGACCAACCTAGACAGCATATTAAAAAGCAGAGTCCCAGCACTTTGCTGACAAAAGCCTGTATAGTGAGAAATGTTTTTTCCAGTCATGTATGGATGTGAGAGTTGGACTCTAAAGAAAGCTGAATGCAAAGAATTGATGCTTTTGAACTGTGGTGTTGGAGAAGACTCTTGAGGATCCCTTGAACTGCAAGATCAAACCAGTCAATCCTAAAGGAAATAAGTCCTGAATATTCATTGGAAGGACTGATGCTGAAACTCCAGTACTCTGGCCATCTGATGCGAAGAATTGATTCATTGGAAAAGACCCTGATTCTGGGAAAGATTGAAGGCAGGAGGAGAAAGGGACAACAGATGATGAGATGGTTGGATGGCATCACCGACTGGATGGACATGAGTTTGAATAAGCTCTGGGAGTTAGTAATGGACAGGAAAGCCTGGCGTGCTGCAGTCCATGAGGTCACAAAAAGTCAGACACGACTGAGCGGCTTAACTGAAACAGACTGCGAAGTGGGGACATGCTCTCAAGACTGGGCTGGGCCGGCCCTGCCTGGTCTCGGACACCTTGCCCTCCCAGGCCACGCCGCACTGTTGAAGAAGGAATTCATAGGGCCCAATCTTCATTTCAGGCCTGTTCATGCTGATCATGCTCAGGAACCTCTCTAATGGACTCTGAACTCTGTGCTTAGTGCCTGTGGAAATTACAATGGAGGGATAAGACCCCCCCGCCCCTGGACAGGGGAATCTCGAAGATTATATCCAGGATACTCAACACCTAAGAGAAAACATGCACTAATCACCCCTGGCTCCTGACAGGTCATAAATCCTGGCTCCAGACAGGTCATAACTTTCTGATAGTAACCTTGGGCTTATCGACTATTAACTATTTGGAATGTAACCTCAGGCTTATTGATTATCGACTGTTCTAACACATGATACTTGAATGATGGCATTATTGTGATTGTATTTACCTTTCCCTTGTTTATGCAAGTTTCAGGTGATTTGGGGTGGTGGGTTTAGACACGTACACATGGGTATAAAAGATCCTCACAAATGCTGGTCGGGGTCCTTGGCTAAGAGGAGACTCTGCCTTGGGCCCGCCGGTGTAATAAACTGCACTTCACTATCTGCATTGTCCTTCTGAGTGAGTTTGCTTCCCGGAGCGCGTGGCTACAACATTTGGTGCATTGGCCGGGAAGCTCCTCACTTTGAGGAGACAGGTCTCATTTGAGGCCACCCCGAGGCTTTGTAGCTTGAATCTCCTAGAGTAGGGAAGGCCCCTCTGGAAGATTTCGGTCTTTCAACACCCAGTTCCTTTGTTTTGGCAGGCAGTGAACGGCAGCAAGGGAACAGAGCGCTCAGGTGAGGAGGAGCCCACCCGGTAGGGTGGAAGAGGGGGCCTGATCACCCCCCTGGGAGGGACTAGAGGAAGAGACGCATAGGAAACTGGTTTGGGTTGGCGACGATAGCTGCTCCGCATTCAGGTCGATGGCTGTGCCAGGGTTGAAGAAAGGGAACTTAGGGTTTAAGAAAGCCAGTTAGGAGGTGTGTCCACGCTGTCTTAGGGAACATGCGGAGCGGTTGCCAAGGGGTTTTATAGAAAGGATATCGAACTCTGTGCGCTGGTATTCTGCCCTCCCCCTCAGGAGGTACCCATCTGCTGTGTGGCCCATCGTCTCCTCTGCCAGTGGAGACAGGTAGATTGGCTCTTTGGGAAGACCCTGAGACGTGGGAATCCAGAGGTAAGAAAATGGGAGGAAGCAGATCTAAGGTCACTATATTGGAAAATATGATTAAGAATTTTAAGAAAGGATTCGATGGCTCCGTCTCCTTTGTGAAGTCAAATGGCCCTCGATGGGAGTCGGTTGGCCACCAGAGGGAAATATGGACTTAAATCTCATAAAGGCAGTCTATGCTATAGTTATGGGAGAGCCTAGACATCCCGATCAGTTCCCATACATAGACTCTTGGCTGGGAATAGCCCAAGAACCCCCCAAATGGGCCCGCTTTTATGCTCATGGTGGGGGAGGAAAACTCTTGATGGCCCAAAAGGTAACCAAGGATGAATAAGAAATTTTACAGGACCCTGAAGGAGATGAGCTTCCTCCACCACCGTATTGGATGATGGCCCCCCCCAGCTGGTATCACCGCAGCCGCCGGAGGCCCAACCAGAGGAACCAGCCCGAGACTGGTAAGCCTCCCGGACTCAACGGTCCCGGCAGCTCCACAGGTTGTAGAGCCGCCCACCTGGCAGCTCCAGCCTCGGCTGGAGGGACAAGGAGCCCACCAGACTCTATCACCCCGGATGCTGCCACTACGTTCCCTAAACTCTACCCTCCACTCCTGCACCTGCGTGACAACCCATTTTTGCCTTTGAATGGGAGGACCCAATCGGAGGCAGCAAGCAGCAGCTCACTTGGACTCGCCTTCCACAAAGATTCAAAAATGCAACAACCATCTTTGGAGAAGCCTTGGCCTCGGACCTGGAACTCTTTCAGCCTGAAAGAACAGAATCCCAAAATTACAACGCCTGCTCTCAGATTAACACTGCTCCAAGATGCAGACCAAAGCCCCCAGGTATCCAGTTAAAGGGTACCCTTCCTTTTGAACACCTGGAAGTGGACTTCACTGAGATGAAACCATATCGCCATTTCCGTTACCTGTTGGTCCTGGTATGTACATTCTCTGGCTGGGTAGACGCTTTCCTCACCCAGAATGAAAGAACATCAGAAGTGGCTCGAAGCTTGCTTAGGGAAATAGTTCCTCGGTTTGGATTCCCCACCAGCATAAGATCAGATAATGGCCCAGCCTTCATATCAGACCTGATACAACAAGTAAGTAAAGCCATGAATATACAATGGAAGTTACACACTGCCTACCGGCCTCAGAGCTCCAGAATGGTAGAACGAACTAACCGGACACTAAAGGAGACACTTTCTAAATGGATTATAGAAACTGACTGTTCCTGGGTAGATTTGCTCCCTGTGGCCTTGTTCAAACTCAGGATGACCCCACGGTCTCATGGCTACTCTCCTTATGAAATTGTATATGGGAGACCTCCTCCCATAATAAGACAGGTAACAACGGAAATGTCTGAGGTAAGAAGAGACGGGATATCACAGCAGATGGAACAATTAGGTAAGGTAATTAATCAGGTAACTAAGTTTGTGCAAGAAAGAACACCGTTCCCCTTTGGGGAACAAATACATGAGTTTATACCAGGGGACCAGATATGGGTGAAAGACTGGAGGCATGACACACTAGCCCCCGGATGGAAAGGTCCTTATACTGTTGTTTTAACCACCCCTACTGCAGTTAAAGTTGCAGGCATTGCCCCGTGGATCCAACACACCAGAGCGAAGAAGGCATACCACGCTGACCCAGAAGACGCCGAGAAGACCACCCAGATGGACCCCACCGACCCACAGGGAACCAAGATCATTTTGAAGAAGAAGAAAACGAGATCCCGGACGAGCCCCCTCCAGGAAGGAGCTGGGTAAATGATTCCTGCTACTCTGCCTCACCAATGCGGCACTGAACCTAACGACTGTTTCTGCGCAGGACAACGTCTTCATCTCGTGGGCACATTCTTAGGCGAACTTCCACAACTCCTCCGATTGTTGGGTATGCGGGGCTATGCCCCTATCAGTAATGGACGGACTCCCCTGATGGGTGTCGCCACTTCGTTATGGGGACTTTACACCGCTGTGCTCCTTCTTGGAACAACAGAAAGGAACTTTCCTTTCTCTCACTAATCATAACCTTTCTTTGCTCTCCTGGTGTAAGAAAAAGCCATCAATGGGCTTGGGACTTGGCGTTACATTTAACATGAACACTAGTCTTACGGAGGTAACAAGAGCTTATACCTCATATGTAAAAAATAAAAAGGAGAAGGGCTCCCTTACAAAAGGACAACAGGCCTCCCAGTACCTTGAATAATACTACCAGGTCTGAGATGAATATTTCTGGATGACTCCTGAGAAAGGACAGCTGATTACTCCCGCTACTATTTGCTGGGAACAAAGAGAACACAAAGTTGGATTTGGAGATCACCCCCTAGACCCAAAGGAGTTATTTATCCCCTGAACAATGTAAGCAAATCTTGGAAGTTGCCTACCACCCCAACCGGTCTGCTCAGTGGCCCGGTTCTGACTGGAAATATAACCCTGGAATCCGCTGGGTAGCCCCCAACGGAACCCAGTGGCTCTGTGGGCTTAACTTATGGCCATGGTTGCCAGTTGGCTGGGTGGGGCGCTGCACACTAGGATTTGCCTTCGCCCATGGCAGTATTAAACCCAGCCTACACCAACCACCTGTAAATCTGCCCTATCTGCATGCAAGATGGACACGATCCGTGTTTCAATGGTATGACTATCTTGCTGCCCTGTTTGTGCCCTCTACAGGGACAACGGATGTCATGATTAAGGTAGAGGCCCTAACTAATTTCACAACAAGCCCTTTTAGACAATACAAAAGCCATTCAAGCCTTGAATGAAAAACAAATTCAGATGAGGAAGGCAGTAATTCAAAATAGGGCGGCATTAGATATACTCACAGCAGCCCAACGGGGGACTTGCGCTGTAATTAAAGTCAAATGTTGTGTATACATCCCTGACCTGTCTGGAAATGTATTCACTGCCTTGGAAGATATGCAAAACCAAGTGAAAGCCATGTCTAATGAAAATATTCCCTTTTGGACTTCGGTCCTATCCTGGGTAAAGGGAGAGTGGTGGAAAACTATAGTTACTGTTGTCATAATGGCTTTAATCATACTGCTCTTTGGGCCTTGTTTCTTACAATGCCTTGTGAATTTTGTAACCCAGAGGTTGATAGCGTTCTCTCATGTGGGTGGCCAGAGGACTAAGGTAAAATATATTCCAGTGAATGATGCTCGTTATAGAAACTAAGAGCATCAGGAGGGCGGAATGAAGAAGGAATTCATAGGGCCCGATCTCCATTTCAGGCCTGTTCATGCTGATCATGCTCGGGCACCTCTCTAATGGACTCTGAACTCTGTGCTTAGTGCCTGTGGAAATTACAATGGAGGGATAAGACACCCCCCTCTGGATAGGGGAATCTCGAAGATTATATCCAGGATATTCAACACCTAAGAGAAAACATGCACTAATCACCCCTGGCTCCGGACAGGTCATAAACCCTAGCTCCGGACAGGTCATAAACTTTCTGATAGTAACCTTGGGCTTATCAACTATTAACTATTTGGAATGTAACCTCGGGCTTATTGATTATTGACTGTTCGAACACATGATACTTAAATGATGGCATTATTGTGATTGTATTTACCTTTCCCTTGTTTATGTAAGTTTCAGGTGATTTGGGGTGGTGGGTTTAGACACGTACACATGGGTATAAAAGATCCTCACAAATGCTGGTCAGGGTCCTTGGCTAGGAGGAGACTCTGCCTTGGGCCCGCCGGTGTAATAAACTGCACTTCACTATCTGCATTGTCCTTCTGAGTGAGTTTGCTTCCCGGAGCGTGTGGCTACAACACTGTCCCCCTCCCGGGCTCCTGCGCTGCACACATCTGCGCAGGAATGTCTAGGTAGACCTTGGCCTTTTAATTTCTGTTTCGAAGTGGGGCACCCGATAAGCAGAGGTTTTTAAAGTCGTCTGGGCCTCGCAAGTTTCTCTGCGATTTGTCCTCACGTTAAAGCTTATAAACGCCTCTTTCCCGAAGAGGGTTGGCTAGCGTTTCCTCTTGCTGGTTCTCTGGGTTCCTGGAGACTCGCTTCTCCCAGGCGCTGCAATTCCCGATGACGCAATCCCGAGGGCCTGGAAGGCGGAGCCCCAGGGAAGCCCCCTAGACCCCTGACCCGGTCCTGCAGCGATCACCGGCAAAACCCGCCCAATTTGGGCTGGGCTCTCTCCTGGCCCCGCCCCACCCCGCCCAGTCCGCCTCCTCCCAGCCGGAAGCGTCCGCCTCGGCGCTTGCTGCTGAGCCGGCCGACCGGGGCTGGGCCTCGGCTTTGCCCTGTGGCAATTAGGATCAGAATTGTCTCCTTGGCTTTCTCAGGCTCGCTCCGCGCCGAAGGCCACGGGGGCGCGTGGGTGTTCCTGGGAGCGACCCCTCTCCCGGGGAAGAGGGGCGTGCCCACGGGCCTGGAGGCGGGCTGAGACGTCCCCACTGCAGACTTCAGGGGGCTTCTCTAATTGTGAGGAGAAAGGGGTGTCTGGTGTGCAGGTACCCTCGCCGCCCACTGGAGACAGAACTCACCTCCAAGGGCCCAGATTCAAAGCCAAGTGTTACTCCTGGTCCATCTCCCCACCCTTGGGGTCTTTCCCCCTCCCTACGTGATGGTGTGGGGTCTTTGTCCTTCCAGGGGCCAAGACCCAGGCTGGGGAGCGTCTGGAGGGGTCACTCACCTCTTAACCGGGACCCTGAGCTGGAAAGACACTGGAAGGAAGAGGCGCTGGCAGTCTGCTCAATTTCTGCCAAGGCCGTCCCCCTACCCCCGTCCCCGTCCCCTTTCTCCCCCTGGCCCCTCCCCGCGGCGGGCTCTCCCAGAGCCCCGCCCTGGACCGCGAAGGCCGCAGCACAGTGTCCCATCCGGCTTGTTCCTAGGATACCGCTCTCTTCGCTGAGCCCCTGCCCCTACCCGGCCAGGCCACCAGAGGGCACACCTTCCTGCCTCGGCTTGCTGTTCCTTCTGTCTTGGAGCCCTCCCCGCTGAGCTCCGGAGACTTGGGGTGAGCGCCCCTTCTCTGGAGTACCAACGGGCTTGGGTTGTATGTCTGACCTGCGGGTGAGCACTTGCTGCTCCCATTTCACAGATGGAAAAATTGAGGCACAGAGTGACCGTGCAAGGACTCCTGAAAGCACTGGGTCTGTGACTTGGGCCTTAGTGGGCTCTTCCCACTGTGTGCACTCTCTGGCAGAGGTCAGTCTGACCAGACGAAGGGGGCCTGGCAGTAGGGATGCCCCAGCCCCACCCCAGTACCTTGTCCCTTGATCAGAAGCACAGCACTGATGGCAATCACGGTGGTGAAGGGAGGGATGAGCAGGAACGTGAGAGAGGTCCAGGAGAGCCTGTCTATCCAGTGTGTCCTCTGGCTGAGGTCAAGCCCTGGAGACCCTGGGCCTGGCTGTTCTCTGGCCCTGGGAAGGCCCCCAAGTCTGTCCCCTTCCCTAGATCCCTATTTGGGGTTGCCTGCCGGCCTGCCCCGCCCCACCCCCAACCTGAGCTGGCCCTGGGCTGGGCACTCAGTTAGGACCCTTCCTCAGGCGGCCTCCCCCGACAGCCAAGTACCTTGGAACCGGTGCCAGACCCACACCAGGCTCATGGTCAGCCCCAGGTGGAAGGACCAGATCCAGGCCATGATGTGGGTCAGCTCCCACAGCCACAGCCGCCCCTGAAATAAGCGCCCTCCCCAGACATACGGAGCCGTGAGGACAAAGTGGCACATCACCCGATTCCCAGGAGCCACACGGGCGGGAGCTGGCAGGAGCCCTGGGTGCGCACATGTGCACGCGGAGCATGTGAGGGCGGGTCGGGCCCCTGTGGTACTGCTGCTGTGGTGACTCAGGGCCCCGGCCTGCTCAGGGTCAGTGGGTCACAGCTTTGGGGAGAGGCCTCATTGGAGCCCAGGGCCTGTGGACTTGATCCTTGGTCCCCCGAGTGGCCAGGCCAGGGTAGCTGGGCCTCAGGGTATGATCCAGATTGGTCTGTGTGCCGCACCCCCCAGGGGTGCTCACCTACCTCTGTTTGTGAAGAAGAGGATGACAAACAGAAGGATGCCCAGAGTCCAGAGCCCTATGCAGGCCCCAATGGCAATGGCAGTACCCATCTCCACAGGCTGATTCAGAGACACCCCTGAGAGACAGTCAGGAGGGGCATCCCCTGTTTGAGTCTGGACACATGATCTAGAGACAGGTCCATCTACAACTCAAAGGCACCCTCCTAGGAGAAGCCCAGGCACCTTCCTGGGGTGATCTGGGGTACCTGGGTCCATAGCCCTCGCTGGGAGCGGGAGAGGAGAGCCCAGTTTGGAGTCCCAGGTGTTGGGGAGCAGAGCAGGTCCTCCTGCCGCAGGCTCAGGGCTGCTCTGGGGACGGTGGGCTCCACCGTAATGTAGATGGGGACGCAGCTGATATCTATTCAGACTTGGACACCGAGGGGCAGGAAGGGTGGGGGCCACACATGGTCTGTGACACACCGGGCGGGCGGGGCCCTGAACCTGGACTGTGACTCACAGGGTGGGGCAGGGCCCACATAGACTGTGACCCTGCCATCCTGGAGGCGGGCTCCCAGTGAGTCTGGTCTCCCGGTTGTTGAGGCTGGTGACCGTGGAGCAGGAACTTCAAGCCAAATCATCTCAACTTGGGGGTTTGACCTGATGTGCCCACTCCCCTAGCTGTGGGTTTCCTGGATGAGGCCCCCCAAACTGCACTTGATTTGCCCATGGGTCAGTTAAAATTTCAATGCATGGTCCACTTTTTCTTGAATGTATAATAAATATCCTAAATCAATAACGCACTCAGAACAAACCTGAAGGTACAACTGCATGCAATAAAACTGTCAACTGACACTTGATGAGAAAAAAACTTGACAAAATTTATATCTACAAGGATATTTAAACAAGAGGAGAATGGGCTGGGTGGAAATAATGGCCCCAAGAGAAAACACATAATAGATTTAAAAAGAGCAACTGGATGAGTCAAATGACCACTGAAAAACTAATTTATTAAGTGAATGTAATGAAGTTCACGCTGCAGAATTCTTTTTTGCTGAAATTCACTGATTCGGGGCTGCTTCTGCTTAATGGCCGTGTTCTTGGTGGGAGAACGGCAAGGCTGAGACTGCCTTTGGCTGCGGGTTCTGGGGAGGAGGCAGGGAGCAGAGGGGTTGGCCTGCCGGCCAGGGGCCAGCGGTGCCCACTGCCCTCCGAAGCTGTGTGGGACTGCTCCATGCCCCACCCCTGGTCCTGCCTTGTTGATGGGTTTACTAGGCTCCTGCTGTCCACTTGCTGCTCCTGCTGCCCACCGCTGGGGAGTGCCTAGCTATGCCTCCTGCCTTGCTCATGGCTCCGCTCCCCACCTTAGACTCTCCGCAGTGAGTCCA
The DNA here is from genome assembly GCA_007570785.1 of Antilocapra americana. NCBI lineage: Eukaryota > Metazoa > Chordata > Mammalia > Artiodactyla > Antilocapridae > Antilocapra > Antilocapra americana. Next base: position 464,826 of record ML660780.1, read on the forward strand.
GCTCGAATCTCTTTCAGCCTTTCCAAGTGGTTGTCAGTCCTTTTCCTGCTCTTCTCTGTCCTTGTAGGCATAGAGCTTTTCACTTTATTATTGATTCTATCTGGGGAATATTCCCACTCATTCAGTGAATTTTCCATTTCATCTAAGTTATCAAGTGTCTTGGTGGGAGGCTGTTGACAATAAACCCTTCTTTTCTGGTCAATGCTCAAAGGATTTGGTAGGAATATAGTCTTTCACTCCTGACACTAGTAATTCCTCTCTTAGTTCTTGAATTGCACCTTTGTTTTCTATGTTCTGTATCAGTTTTCGTGATTATGTCAAAAATATGAAATCACTTTTAATATAATAGAACATTTAACTGCATCCATTTCCCATCAATGCTCAAGTCATTTAATGATTTATGTCAGCCATTTCCATTGGCAGGGGGCTTTTCCACAGAAGGCCCCCGTGGTTTCCTGAGACCATGTTTCTCACCAGATTTAGTTCATTTCCAACCTGAAGAGTCACCATGTCTGTTTGGCAGCCCTGAACTTGCTCTTCTAATTTTTTAACACTGAGTTCCACTTTAACCACAGCCAGCTTCTCATTTGTAACCTGTTCTATATGCTTTCTATGTGTGTTATCCGATCAGTCGTGTCCAACTCTTTGTGACCCCATGGACACCAGCCTACCAGGCTCCTCTGTCCATGGGATTCTCCAGGCAAGAATACTGGAGTGGGTTGCTATTTTATTCTCCAGGGGACTTTCCTGACCCAGGAATCGAACCTGAGTCTCCTGCACTGCAGGCAGATTCTTTACCATCTGAGCCTCCAGGGAAACCCTTGCTTTCTATACACTGCACTTTTAGGGATTGGTCCAAGAACTCTGCTGCTGCTGCTGCTGCTGCTAAGTCGATTCAGTCGTGTCTGACTCTGTGCGACTCCATTAACGGCAGCCCACCAGGCTCCCCCGTCCCTGTGATTCTCCAGGCAGGAACACTGGAGTGGGTTGCCATTTCCTTCCCCAATGGGTGAAAGTGAAAAGTGAAAGTGAAGTTGCTCAGTCGAGTCCGACTCTTCGTGACCTCATGGACTGCAGCCCACCAGGTTCCTCAGTCCATGGGATTTCCCAGGCAAGAATACTGGAGTGGGGTGCCATTGCCTTCTCTGTCAAGAAGTCTAGATTGGCTTTTTTCCCCTTTGAGTACATTAATGATGTCGTTGGTTTTTCTTCTGGCTTGAATTTTTTTTGATAAAAACTCTGCAGTCATGCTTATTTTTTGCTCCTCTGCATGTAAATTTCTTTAGTTACTTTAAAAATTGTTTATCACTGCTTTTCAGCAATTTAGTTATAAGTTCTTTGTGTTTTTCCTCCTTGGGCTTCATTTAATTTTCCGAATCTGTGAATATATGGTTTTTTCTTTAAATTTGCAAAAATTTCAGCCATCACTTTCTCAAACATACTTGTTGCACACCCGCTTTGGTTGACACTATACACAAGTCATTACTCTCTTTTCTTTCTCTGTGGTTTCAGTTTGGGTAGCTTTTATTGCTGTGCCTTTGAATTCATGGATCATTTTTTTCTACTATATTCATGTTTTCTATATATCCAGGGCATATTTATAATAGCTTTTCTTAAGTCCATCCATACTCAGTCATGTCCAACTCTTTTCTGATCCCATGGACTGTAGTCTGACAGGCTCCTCTGTCCATGTAATTCTCCAAGCAAAATACTGGAGTGAGTTGCCATTCCTTTTTCCAGGGGATCTTCCCAACCCAGGGATCGAACCCATATCTCCTACATTACAGGCAGATCCTTTAGCAACTAAGCCACCAGGAAAGCTCTTCTGTGTTTATGGAGTTACATCTTCTGAGTATTTCCTTTAAGTGGAGATCACTAAATATGTGACCTTTTGCATCTGACTTACCTCACTTAGCACTGTGTTTCCACATTGTAGCATAAACCATTACTTATATCCTTTTTATGGAGGAATTATATTCCATTGTTTGTATAGATGTCATTTTCTTTATCCATTCATCGGTTGATGGATATTTGGGTTGTTTCTACCTTTTGGCTTTCGTGACTAGGCTGTTGCAAAAACTCATGTACAGGCATTTGTTTGAATATCTGTTTTCGATTATTTCAGTTATAGACTCAGAGGTTTCTCAGGTGGTGCCAATTTAAAGAATCTGCCTGCCAATGCAGGAGATGCAAGAGACCCGGGTTTGATTCCTGGGTCAGGAAGATCCCCTGCAGGAGGAAACGGCAACCCACTCTGGCATTCTTGCCTGGAAAATTCCATGGATAGAGGAGCCTGGCGGGCTAAGAGTTGGACATGACTGACCAACTGAGCACACACACACACACTTACATCCACAAGTGGAATTGCTGGATCATAAGGGAATTCTGTCTTTAACTTACTGAGGAATTGCCAAACAGTTTTCCACAGTAGTTGCACTGTTTTACATCCCACCAGCAGCTTATGAGAGTTCTGATTTTTCTCCATCCTTGCCAAGACTTCTTTTGCTTCATTTTGCAGTCATCCTGGGGGGCAAGTGTGGTCCTGCATCTCATGACTGCATTTCCCTGATAGTTAATGATGCTGAGCATCTTTCCCTGTGCTGCTGGCCATTGGTACATTTTCTTTGAAGATGGATCTATTCAAGTCTTTCTCCATAGTTATTTGGTTTGGTTTTGTTTAAATTTTATTTATCTATCTTTGACTGTGCTGGGTCTTCAGTGCTGCATGAGGGCTTTCTCTAGTTGCAGGAAGTGGGGGCTGCGCCCTAGCTGCAGGGTACTGGCTTCTCGCTGCAGGGATGTCTTGTTGTGGAGCAGTAGCTGCGGTTCCTGGGCTCTCCGAGCTCAGGCTCACTAGTTGTAGCACTCGGACTTGGTTGCTCCAAGGCATGTGAGATCTTCCCAGACCAGGGATCAAACCCATGTCTCCTGCATTTGCAGGCAGATTCTTTACCACTGAGACACCAGGGAAGCGCCTGTCCATAATTTTAATTGGGTAAGTCTAATAACTATTTATTGGGTGCTGAATATTGTGAATTTTATGCCACTGAGTATTGTTTTGTTCCCGTTTCCCTTTAAAGAGTGTTGACGTCCTTGGCAGCCTGTTAAACTAAACAGCCTGTGTCATCTTTTTCCCTTTGAGGCTTGCTCTCCACACTCATGATGGCTGCGGAGTAGCCTTTAGTTGAGAGCTAGTTCAGTCACTTCACTGAGGCCATGACCCACCTGGGGTCTCCCCTGGATGTTCTAGTGTCCACCCTGGCTGCTCAGCATTAAAGATGCCTCTACCTACATGAAATCTGGACTCTTCAGCTTACCTCCCCACTCCCACCCATCTTGTTCTGTGCTCGGACTCTTGGAAATTTCTCCACCTTTGCCCAGATGCAGCTCGCAGCAAGAGAATTAAGAGGCCCTCACCTGGCCTCACCTGTGTTGCTGAGAGCACAATCCAGTGGTGCTGCTTGTCCAGTGTTGGTTCACATACTTGTCCAGTTTCCTAGCTCTTCATTGATGAAAGGCATGGACAGTCCAGTCACTCTTTCATACCAGAATAAAAGTTTCTCATCTCTTTTTTTGTTTCTTTTTCTCAGGTTTATCTCCTCCCCCCTCCAACTTTATATCGAGATACAACTGAAGTATAATAAACTGCACATATTTTAAGTGTACAGTTTAAACTGTTTTGACAGATGTGTCAAACGTCTGAAACCATCACCAGGCTTGAACATTTCTATCACCTCCTAAAGTTTTCTTGTACCATTTGCAATCCATCTCTCCCTCCACTCTACCACAAGGCTATCAGTGATCTGCAGTTGGCATTTTCTAGAATTTTGTACAGATGGAACCATACAGTATACTCTTTGAGAGAAGATCTGGCTTCTTTAATTAGCATAATGATTTTGAGCTTCATCCATGTTGTGTGTATCAGTAGTTGTCCTTTTTTGTTTTTCTGAGTAATATTCCACTGTGTGGTTATACCACGTTTTGTTTATCCATTCCTGTTTCAAATATTGGATGCAATATTCGAGTTGTTTACAGTTTGGGGCTGTTACAAATAAAGCTATGAACGTGGGTGTGTAACTCGACGCATGTTTTCATTTCTCTTGGATGACTACCACCGGAAGATGCCTGGGTCACGCTAAATTTAAGTTAAACATTTTAAGAAACGACCAAATGTTTTCCAAAAGTGGCTGTAGCGTTTTACACTTTGGGGATGCCATGGCCCCTGCCCCCAAATACCTCCGGAGAGGAGGGCTGCGAATGACACGTTACCCTTCGGCACCGCCTTAGCAAGCTCGGAAGAAGGCAGGGAGGGAGGCCCGGCCGTGGGCACCGCACGTGCAAAGGCCCGGGGGTTGGCAGAAGGCTCCTTGGGCGCAGGTGCAGCGTAGGACGGAGAGGGGCACCTCCTCCGGCTCGGCGGGGCGGCGGCGGGCGGCGGGCGGCGGGCGGCGGGCGGGCCCTAGGGCGGGGCTGCTGGGCGGCAGACTGCACGCCCTCGGTTCCCAAGGCAACCAGATTCAACAGTTGGAGCCCCGAGGGTGTCTGGAGCCTTTCCTGGTTCCCGTTTGCCGACATGTGCGAGGTGGACCGTTACATCGCCCAGCGATACCTGGTCAGGCGGCGGCTTGGGAAGGGGGTGAGCTCGAGAGGAACCCGGGCATCCGCGGGACCTGCAGGACGTGGGTAGGGCCAGTCAGAGGACTGTGGCCGTCCATGCTTCAGGGACTCCTGCGCTGGGGTCCTGCCTCCTCCAGGAGCTGCAGGTGTGGCCCGTTTCCAACAACAGGGCCGTAACAGCCCTACTCGCAGGGAGCTTGTCCCTTGGCTCTGGGAGGCAGCTGAGAGCTGGGCCCCCCAAGGTCTCAGGTTTGATTCTAGAGCCCTAGCCCCCGCTGTCCCCACCACCGCCTCAGGCTCCCGGCTGCCTCTCCCGGTGCCCAGTGTGACACAGGCACTCGGGGGCGGGGGGCAGACCCCTTCCCAAGAAGGGCCTGAGCCAGGAGCGAGGTGGGCGTGGAGTGCCCGAGTGCTTTTGTGGCTGTGGGTGTGGGGGAGCAGTACAGTCACACAGGTGGGACTGTGTGAGAGTACATGTGTCAAGGTGGACCACAGGGTGTGTGAAAGTGTGAGATGGGGAGCGGAGATTTGCACATAGTGCAAGCAGTCGTGCAAAAGCCCTGGAGCAAAGACGTGCTGGGCTGGTGGGCATGGGCGGAGCTGATGTAACTGGACAGGAGACTGGGGGACGGTCTGGGAATGTGAGGATTTGGGGAACTGCAAGGACTTCAGCTCCTGCTGTGAGTGACACAGGGATAGGTGCAGCTTTTCGTACCACTTTGCAAGGCCAGGCTGCCCGCTCTGCTGAGGATGCCCCGTGGGAGTGGGTGGGGGAGAGAATTTAAGAGGTCAGGGCAGTGATAGGGCTGGAGGTAGGAGAGGCTCAGATCAGGGTGGAGGGGCAGAGGGGAGAGGGAGTCTTCAGATTCTGGTGAGCTCTGAAGTTGGAGCCCACAGGCCCTGCGGACGGGCTAGATGGGGCACACCAGAGTGCGATCAGGGGTGGCCGCAAGGTGGAAAAAGCCTGTCTGAGAGGGGGCCCACCCAGGAACTCCCTCCCGTTCCACAGCAAGGACCTGTGATCCCACATCCCCCTGGGGCCTCCCCAGAGGCCCCCTCTCTTGCCTCTAACCCCCGTTGCTTCCTCTCAGCCTCCTCTGGAGGCCTGCAGCTTTGGGGGCTTCCCCTCCCTGGAAGCAGAGTGGGAAGGAGGAGGCAGGGGGCAGGCTGGCAGGGCTCTGTGCCCAGCAGGCTGACCACCATCCTCTTCAGGCCTACGGCATCGTGTGGAAGGCGGTGGACCGGAGGACTGGCGAGATCGTGGCCATCAAAAAAATCTTTGATGCCTTCAAGGATAAGACAGATGCCCAGGTAAGTGAGTGGGGAAGCGAGCAGTGTGGGGAAGGATGAGGCAGGGCTGTGGGGTGGCCTCCCGCTGCCTTGTATTGGAAAGGTACAACTGGAAACCCAATCACAGCAGGTTTCTGCATTTCTCAGAGCACCGCCCCCTGTAAATCCAGGGTCCAGCAGGTGTGTGGGCACTGAGCAGCCGTCCCTTCGCATCCTCTCTGAACAGGGGCTTCCTTTTTGCTCCACACCCACACTTGTGTTTCTATCTCCTTCCAGAGGACATTCCGGGAAATCATGCTTCTCCAGGTGAGTGGCCAGGCCATCTACTTGCTGCTCCAGGTGCTGTCCCTCCAAAGAAGGGGAAGCCTAGCCCCTGAAGGCACAGCCCCCTGCTCTTTCCCCAGGAATTTGGGGACCATCCCAACATCGTCCGCCTCCTAGATGTGATCCCAGCAGAGAATGACAGGGACATTTACCTGGTGTTTGAGTCTATGGGTGAGTGAGGCCTCCCTCAGACTCCAGTCCCCCTTGGCCCAGGCCCAGGACCACCCCTGCCTGCCACACCCCAGTGCTTCCCAAAGTGGCCAGTGCGATCAGCGTGGGCAGAATCCCTTGAAGCTGGAGAGTGTCAGACCTCAAGGCCTGGTCTTGAATACCTTGACCCCTGCCTCTGTGAGGCTTTGCAGGAATGTGTCCTTTTTTCCTGCTCATTTGATAAGACAAAGGCAGCGTGAAATAAACTATAAAAACAATTCTACAAACTTTGTTTGCTGTGCTGACAAAGATGGTGGGCAGGCTTCAGAGGCGGGCAGGGGCTTCTGGGCAGTGCTCATGCCCAGCAGATGTTGGCGAGGCGCGGGTCTGAGAGGCTGAGGAGCCCCCATGGGGGTGCAGAGTGGGTCCGCCTGGCCCACCCTCCCCAGACCCACCAGACTGACTGGCAGGCCCCCACAGACACCGACTTGAATGCCGTCATCTGCAAGGGCACACTGCTGAAAGACACCCACAAGCGCTACATCTTCTACCAGCTCCTGCGGGCCACCAAGTTCATTCACTCAGGGCGGGTCATCCACCGGGACCAGAAGGTACTGCCCATGCCCGTCTGCTGAGCTCCATGACCCAGCTGGTGCCCCAGCAGTACCCAGGGTCCCCGAGCCCCAGCCGGGTCAGCCTGCAGCCTGCCTCTTCGCCCCCAGCCATCCAATGTTCTCCTGGATGCCAGCTGTTTGGTGAAGCTCTGTGACTTTGGCCTCGCTCGCCCCCTCAGCAGCCTCCATGAGGTGCCTGAGGGCCATGCCCTGACGGAGTATGTGGCCACGAGATGGTACCGGGCTCCAGAGGTGTTGCTGTCTTCCAGTTGGTAACAGCGAGCGACCTGCCCTCATCCCCCCAACCTCCCTCTGCAAGGTCAAGGCCCCCGCACCCCCCTGCCCAGCCAGGACCCTCGGCCTTCTTGCCCTGCGAGTCCCAGACCCCACTTGAAGTCCCTCCTCCCACCTGTGCCTCAGCCTCTGGGGTCCCCCCTCCAGCTCCACCCCTTCCTGTACCAGGTACACCCCCGGGGTGGACATGTGGAGTTTGGGCTGCATTCTGGGGGAGATGCTGCGGGGGCAGCCCCTGTTTCCCGGCACGTCCACCCTGCACCAGCTGGAGCTCATCCTGGAGGCCGTCCCACCACCGTCCAAGGACGGTGAGCATGTGCACAGGTGGCTGTTGGCACACAATGTCGGGGGACGGCACCTCGTGGACCAGGACTGCATGGGAGGACGGCAGGGAGGTGATGGGGCTGGGAATGGCAGGGAGGCGGGATGAGCAGGGTCCAGAGGCCTTGAAAGCCTGGAAGGGGCAAGCTGTGCAGGGCGGGCCTAGAGAAGGGCTGCTGAGGGTTTCTGCCAGAGACACAGGGCCCACGAGGGTCAGGCAGTGCCCATCAAGGGTCCACCTGGGGAGGGACAACAGCACGAGCTCTGTGGAGGGGTGATGGGTGGCCCCACACTGTGCTGCCAGGGGCCGGACAGGGGTGCTAGCAAAGAGATGGGTGGAGGCGGCTGGAGGGGCAGCCCATAGCGGTCCTTCCTCCCTGTGGGGTGGCAATGTGGAGGACAGTGTTGGGGAGCCCTGTTCTCTCCCAAAGTCTGCTCTGGTGGAGAGGGCAAGGGGCTCCCCATGGAGGTGTGTGTGGGGGGACAGGTGTGCACATGAGAGCACGTGGCATGTGGAGGAGATAGGTGTGTAAGGACAGGCACAAGTGTGCGTGCACTAGTGGTGTGCGCAACCTGGTTTTCGGGGTTGAGCCCTGCCAGAGAGCCAAGGCCCTGCAGAGGAGGTTGCTCCCCAGACCAGAGGCAGTGGCCGCCCACCTTCCTGACTCCTGAGCACACTGCCTTCTGCCCTTGCCCCCAGACCTCCTGGCGCTTGGCTCTGGCTGCAACATCTCAGTTCTGCAGCACCTGCCGTCCCGGTGAGTGTGGGGGCTTCAGGGCGCCCCAGCGTCCTCCCTGCAGCCTTCAGGGCCAGCGAGTATCAGCTCCGTGGGCCCTGCCTTCCTGACCACGGTCCTGAACCGGAAACTGTTGGTCAGCCTGAAATGAGGAGACCGCAGGGTGGGCCCCGCTGGTGCTGGGAGAGCAGCAGGAGCTGCCCCAGGCCTTGGAGAGCAGGGGTCTGATAACCTTCCCTGACAGCTTGAGGGTGATGCAGAGGGCAGGAAACCGGGGGATAGGTGGAAGTTGAAACCCTAGAAAGGGGCACAGATGTGGACATGGGGCTGGGGGGCCAGACCCTGGAGGCCCTGACTAGCCGGCCTTCCACAGGCCCAGGCAGACACTAGATGCCCTCCTGCCCGCTGACACCCCTCCAGACGCCCTGGACCTCCTCTCGCGACTCCTGGTGTTTGCCCCTCACAAGCGGCTCAGCGCAGCCCAGGCCCTGAAGCACCCCTTCGTGCAGAGGTAGCGGCTGGGGGTGGCAGTGGGCTGCAAAGCTCGGAGGGACTCTCCTGCGGCAGCCCTGCCCGCCCCCCAGAACCCACCTGGCTGGCTCCCTGCAGGTTCCACTGCCCGGCCCGTGAGTGGACACTGGCTGGGGACGTGCGGCTCCCCATGGAGGAAGGAGCCCAGCTCTCAGCCGCCGAGTATCGCCGCCGCCTCTATCAGGTGCTCCGAGAAGCCACCCCGTCTTTCGCGTCCCCAGGCCTCCTCTGCACAGCAACCCCGTCCCCACTCCCACCCCCCTCTGAGCGTCCCTCCGCTCTCACAGATGATCTTGGCGCGCAGGGGCCGCTGCCGCCTCCTGGAGGAGACGGGCCTGCGGGGCGGCTCCCCGGCCCCCGAGAAGGCCCAGCTGCCCTCGGGCTCGCCCGCGCGGAACCCTGGACGCTGGCCTCGGAGTAACCCCGGCCACGGTCCCGTGCACGGTGCGTGGTCTGGCAGCCAATGTGTGGGACCACCAACCGCCAGAAGCGCCGGACCCCTGACCCCGGGGTTTGGTCTCCCGACCCCACAGACGCCCCCGGAGGAGCCCAGGACCCTTCCGGGCAGAACTCAGCCCCCTTGCACCAGCCTCCGCCCCCAGGAGGTCCTGGGAGAGGGGCGGGGCCCGGCGGGGCGACGTCATCCTCGTGGGTAGGTAGTGGTGGGGGCGCAGCAGGACCGCTCCCGCTGCTCCTTTACGAGGGCGGGCTCCGGTGACGCGGCCACTCGCCGCTCCCCAGGTGAAGCCCAGCGTGAGGGAGGCGGCGCCTTCCTTGACCTCGCAGGCCGCTGCCCAGGTGGCTGTCCGGGCCCTGATCCGGAGTGACCGGAACCCGGGCCGCGGTGCGAACGAGCCCGGCGCCCCACGGGTGAGCCCCCGCCCCCCGCCCCACCTCCCCTTTCTCCCTTCCTTCCCCTCTGCCGGCCGCTCCCCGCGCCGGGCGCTCCCTCCACGCCTCCTCCACGGTCCTCTCTGGGTGCAGGTTTCTCCTCGACCTTCGGCGGGGTCCCGGCCCGGTCGGAGGATGTTCGGGGCCTCGGCCGCGCAGGGAGCGCAGGGGGCCGCGCGGGCCGCGCTGGGAGGCTACTCCCAAGACTACGGGACCGTCTGCCTCTCGGCGCTGGGCTGCCTGCCCCTACTCCCTGGACCTCGCGACTGAGCCGCCCTGCAGGTCTTCAGGCGGACCTCCCTCCTGGCGCCCAGCCCCCGCCCCTCCCCCAGTCCCTAGGTTGCCCCTCCTCCAGAATTCGGGGCTCCTGGGGCCCAAGCCCCACTGTGCTCTCCACCTACTTTATCCCCAACGCACCCTCTCCTGGCCACATTTGAGCCCCAGAGCTTGTCTGGGCCTCTCCGGGGAACTAGCCGAGGTTCACACCCCAACCTCCATCACTTCCTCCAATAAATTTCTATCTGTTCCTCACTTCCCTGCCCACCTGTCATCCTCAGCCAGGGTCTGCCAGCAAGGCTGCACCAAACCTTTACCCTTCGGGTGCCATATACTGTCACCCGGGCTCCTGTCTGCCCAGTGTCCAGCACTTTCTCTCTAGCTCAAGGTTGCCTGTGGGTTGCCTTGGGGTCACCTCTGTCCACAGCACCCAGGGCTGCCTGGTGCCTGAGCACCTCGGGCCCCAGCTGGGGGTGCTGCAGGAGCGAGGCTGTCCCCAGGGTAGTCCTGCCAGGGGGGGTCCTGTTCAGTGCATCTGTTGCTGGGCTGCAAGCCACCATGTGACCACATTTGTGACCCTGAGCCACAGCAGGAAAGGGGAGAACATGGGCCAATGCCCCTGACTGCAGTCAGTCACGCCCCAGCAACATGGTGACAGGCACTCGGTTTGTCTCCAGACCTTGGCTGGGAAAGGGGAGAGCAGCTGGGATGTCAAGGATTCCTCCTCTGGTATCACCAGGCAAAGCGCCTAGTGTGAGCCCAGACTGGGGGTGTGGGACTGAGGATTAGAAGGGTCCCAGCCAGTGCTGAGCTATCTCCTGGTTCCATGGACACCTCACACTGCACCCACTCTGGGCAGTGGTCAGGACACAAGGAGGCCACTTTCCAGTGCCTGGTTGAAGGTGTTCCTGGCCCAAGGGCTTTTCAGCCAGGAGCAGGCAGCTCTGCCCTACTGTGGACAACATCAGCTGCTGCAGGGGAGGGTGAGGTGTGGATCAAGGAGAGCTGGGTAGGGGGTGACCCCCCGACCTGGCAGCTACTGGAGAGACCCAGAAGGCAGGGAATAGGGCTTGGGGAAGGCTGGGGAGGGGCCGTGGTTCTGGCTTGGAGGTGAGCCAGTCACAAGATGGGGCTGCCTAAAGCTGCAGGTGTTTGTATTTTTAGAGCCTGAGGTATCGCCCAAGCAATGAATATGGGGGACCCATGGGGCTTTGGAATGAATGCCACTGCCCAGAAAGGGGCAGGGCACCCAAGAAGTCCAGCCCTGAGTGCAGAGGTGGTGCTGCAAGACTGGAAGGTATAGGAGACCCAGACAACTGCACAAATGGCTGCTTGGCACCCTGGCCAAGGGCAGCCCTGGGTTGATGGGCACTTCGAGACGAGGCTAGGAAGTGTCTGCTGGGCTTGGCAACCAGGGGCATGCCAGTGGGCTGTGCCTATATAGAGGGCTGGTGAAATGAGGCCTGTCATAGGAAGTGGCTGAGAGGTGGAAGGGGTTTGTGGTGGTTAGAAGACTTGGAAAGAGCTGGTGGCAGTATAGATGGGGAGGGGTCTTCAGTCCACCCCACAGGGATGGATGGTGGTGTCGAGAGAAATTAATAGGGCTAAAGGCTGCAAAATTTAACTGGGTGATGTTATGTATATATATTTGGGAACATGGCAGAATATTTCGTGTGCTGTGTTTTTTTATTAACACCAAAATGTGCAGAATCACATTTGAGGTGAGGTCTTAACAAGCATGACGTGGAGGACGCAGAGAGGAGGGTCCGAGGGCCTCTCCCTGGGCAGAACCTCCACTTCCTATGAGGGCTTTCTGTCAGCGGCAGGCCCAACTCAGTCTGCTCAGAACAGCTGCACAGCAGGCCAGGCCAAACCAAACCTGTCAGCAAGCACATCAAGGACCGGAGAGGCTCTGGCTCGTCTGGCTCCCCAGCAGCCTTTTCCATTCGAACCAAAGTCTCTGCTGTCACCCAACCTGGGTGGTGGCTTTGGTGACGAGACCGAGAGCCACCAGGGAACAGGGGCTCAGTCAAGACTGCAACCACAATCGGCAGCCCCCAAAGAGCAGTTAGGGTCTCCTATACTTAGAAAAAAAAAAAAAAACTATTTAAAAAGAAATAGCACAAACACTAATTTAACAATACCAGCACCTATGGTGGGGGTGGGGGACTTTCCAAGCATTTGGTGCCCAAATGAGTCATTCCGGATCAGTTACTGTCTGGAGGTGAAAAAAAACATACAAGAAAGCTAAATGGGGAACCTTGGACAGATTTTTGAGGGGCTAGTGACAAAGAAAGGATGCACAAGAGGGTGGAGTCTGGGTCTGCTGGGCACCTGCAGGGCAAGGACCACTTAGATGAGACACTGAGGTGCAGGGGTCCCACGTCAGGGGCACTGAGACCCCTCAGAGCAGTGTGCTGGGGCTCAGGGGCCATCACAGGCCATCCTCTGCCCTCACAGGACAGGGCTCTACATCCAGCCCCTTTCTGCAGCATGGCTGCGGATGCACCTGGGAACACACGTCTGTCAGGAACCCTTCATGAGGCCAGGTCCTCACATCATCCACTGGGTTTGTTGTGCCACAAAGCCCAGTGTTCTCGCCCCTGCGGGGTGCTGGCCAGGGCCTCGTGGGGGTGGGGGCCACACCTGGCTCAGTTCTCACCAGGGCAGCCCCTACCCCACTGAAGGGACGGGACACCAGGGAAGGGGCCCGGAGAGAGGGAAGGAGGGACACAATGGGGAAAGGGCAGGAAGTGAGCCCTAAGACCTGAGATGCAGGTGTGGAAACAGGCCCTGAGAAGATGGGAGGCCTGGAGAGGAGGGGACTGCCAGGCAGTGGACAGGGGCAGCACAGCCAGGCCACGAGCAGAGGGGACCCCTGAGTCACGGAAGCCCTGAGATGCACGGACCCCAGAGTATGGGGGCTTAAGGCACAGAGAGATGGGGGGAGACAAATGCCTGAGAAAGTGGAGGCTGAGGGTCCAGAGGTGGAGGTGTGAAGGGCCAGAACTGGGGCAGTAAGGCAGCAGGCAGCTGGTGCTGAAGCTCTAAGGGAGGAGAGACCCAGAGGCCGGGCCGGAAGGGCGGCCGGCTGAGCCTCCAGTGGAGCGGAGCTCTGGCTGCGCTCAGCTGGCTCCCTGGGCTTTGGCTGAGGGCCAGGTGTTCTGCCCGATGGTGATGCAGGCACCTCGACCTGGGCTGGTAGGCAAGGTGACTCACTTCTTGCTTTTGAATGTACCCAGGATCTTGGGCATGAACTTGCCCACCTTGCTGTCCCTGGCGTCCTCCTCAGCAGGGCCCTCCGCGGCCCCGGAACCTCCTGGCTCCTCCTTTTTGCAGAAAACCTCGAAGCGGCTGTAGACGCGCTTCTCTTTGCGCATGCTCTCCATGCGGCGCAGGAGCCGGTCGCGTTCCTCTGCGCTGGCGGGCAGCGTGCGGCTCAGCCGGCCTTGGGTCCCCAGGCTGTCCGAGCGGAAAATGGCAGAGCACTTGTCCTTGTCGGACATGTCAGGGGCCAGGCCGCCGGCTGCTGGCAAGAGACCCAGCTCTGGGCTGCTGTGGGCCGGAGTCGGGCCCGGGGCGGGGACTCCGCGATGCTTCTGGCCGTGGGCGCTGATCTGCTCCAGAATGGCTTTCGTGTCATCCCGCAGGTTGCTGCTGTATAAGGCATTGGCCGTGGCTGAAGCCACGCGCGCCCGCGGGCTCCGCTCGTCTGCAGCTGCCTCGGTGCTGTCAACCCGGCCTAGGGATGGCCGCTGGGGGCTCTCAGGCTGCCCGTTCTCCTGCGGTGTCGGAAAGCTGCCCTCATCCTCTGCTCGCCGCTCACCCTTGGGGCTCAGCAGCTGCCGCAGTCGCACGGATCCTTTGCGCAGAACCTCCATGGGGCCGCTAACCGCCTCCTCTGTGGGCCCAGCCTTCGGAGACTCCCCGGAGAAGGGAAGGGTGAGGCTGCCCCTGCGCTCTGGAACAGGAGGCACTGGGCTGCCCCTGCGCTCTGGAACAGGAGGCACCGGGCTGCCCCTGCGCTCAGGGTAGGCAGAAGTGGGGCTTCCCTTCTGCTCAGTAAATCCAGCGGTGGGGCTGCCTCTGCGGGTGGGAAACCCAGGAGTGGGACTCCCTTTGCGCTCCAGGTAGGCTGAGGTGGGGCTCCCTTTTGGATCAGACTGGTGCCCCCCAGGCCCCTCTGGTGGGGGGCTGTCTCGCCCTTGCGGGGAGGTGGAATGGCCCTGGAGGGACAGGAAGCGGGAGGGTAGCCGGTCCGTGCCACTGCTGCCCCGGCCCAGCGTGTCCAGCAGCTGGGTGGCGGCGAGAGTGGCAGCTCCGGGTTGTCGCTCCGCCTCCTGGTGCAGCTGCTGTGCGAAGGATTCGCGCAGGTCCAGCAGGCAGCTCTCCAGGCTGCGGCGCTCGCTCCCACCACCACTGCCGGGCGCAGACACCTCCTCTCTCCATGCCTGGGACACAACAGCCTTGCTATGGCTAGCGACTGTGACTGCTGTCCCCACGCCGCCAGGGTCTCGAGAGGGGCCCTTGTACTTCTCCAGGAGCTCGGCCACCTTGGTGGAAGCAGCAGAGCGCACAGCTTCACCGCCGGACCCCAGCATTTCGCTGACTGTCTGCTCCTTGTGTAGCAGCTGCACCTTCTCCGTGGAGGCACCAGCGGGTCCGCCCGTGCCCTCACCCTGCGATGCACTGAAGATGAGCGAGGAACGCAGCCGAGAGCTGCGCTGGATCAGCGGGTTCAGGCGCGAGCGGAAAGAGTCCTGCTTGGTCAGGCCCGCCTCCTCTGGGCCCTCGCGCTCCGGACCGTCCCCACCACCGCTGCCCGAGCCTGGCGCTGGGCCTTTGGCTGGGAAGGGCGCGGGCACACGGAAGCCCGAAGGAAGCAGGTCCCCAGCGGTCGCCCGACCCCCAGGAACCAGCACATCATCTTCATAGGCCTCGACTTCCATGGGTGTGGGCAGGCCCTCGTCGCCAGCGTCTTCGCTGTGACAGCCGCTCAGGTAGGAGGTGAGGCGCCAGTGCCGCAGTCCGGCCCGCCCCTCGGGCCCGCCCCTGCGCTCCGGCTCGGGCTCTGGTGCAGTCTCTTGGCCTAACCTCGTCATCGCTTGGCAAGGGAAGCGCTGGCCCAGGTTGGGGCGAGGGGCCCCGCCGGGTTCCAGACCGCGGGGCCCGGGCCCGAAGGCGGGATCTGAGCCATGGAGCACCTCCCGTGAGGCACTGGATGGCACGTAGTCCAGCCGCTGGTGTCCATCCAGGCCGAGCTCCGGAAATCGTGGCCCGGCGCCCAGTGCGAATTCGTCGTGGTCAGGGAAGCCAGGGCGGCCGGCACGCAGCTTCTCGAAGAGGCCTTGTGGGCGCGCGGGCGCGAGCTGCGGGTCCCACTGGTAGTGCTGCTGGTAGAGCTGGTCGCGGTGGAAGTGGCTGGTCTGGAAGCGGAGGTCATCGCCATGGCTGAGGAAGGTCTGCCGTGATACCTGCCGCGCGGCCGCGAGGTTCTCCACAGCACCCGCGCCGTCGGCTGCCGTGTAGCTGTACCTCTTGAAGGCGTCCATCTCTAGGTGTCGTGCCTGAAAGAAGCCCCGCGGGCCCGAGAGCTCCCCGCCTGGCCCGGCCTCTGTGTCCAGCCGCCGCGACAGCGGCCGCAGCCCCGTGTGCGGCTCCAGGGCGCCCCCGGGCATCCGTGAAGACTCCTCTCGGCGAAAGGCCGACAGAAAGTGGCGGTCGGGGTCGAGGAAGGAGGGGAAGCCCAGACCTTCTTCCCGAGGCGGTGGGAACAGGAGATGGGCGCGTTTGGGGAAGGAGAAAGGGGTGGGAGCCCCGGGCATCTGGCCGCCCATGAGCGGCCCAGCTCCTGCGTATGGAGCCAGGGCGTAGGCGTCCATGCGTGCCAGCGCCCCGGCCGAGGGTACCAGCGGCTCGGACTGTGCGAAGAGAATCCGGAATTCCTCATCGAAGCTGGAGACCAGCTCGCCCTGGAACACGTGCGCCAGACTCCGGTGGATCTTCTCGAAGGACCACATAAAGCTGGGAGGGGGGTGGGGCCAGTCAGAGGGAGGGGCGAGGCCAGCGGGCGGGGCCAGGGCACGTGGGAGGGCGGGGCCGAGGTTGGGGAAGGAGGGGGTGGGACCAGGGTTTGGAAAGGGGCGGGGCCACGGCTGGGGAAGGGCGGGACCGGGTTATGAGGGAAATGGGCGGGATTACGGTGGAGCGTGGCCTGGTGGGGAAAGGGGCGTGGTCGAGCGGGTTAGGGTTAGGGCGCTTGTGTCAGGCGCTGCGGGGCTTCTGGAGAGGCCCTCCAGTGGGAGGCAATGGGGCTAGGCGCACCTGTAGCTCCCACTCATCACCACGGCACAATCCACCAGGAGGAACTTCTCCTTTACGTGGCCCTTGAAGGACTTCCCAGTGCGGCAGTAGTAGGTGGGGCCCGCCACAGTGCGCACGCGCAGGAACTGGGGCGGGCGAGGCGTTAGGGCTCTGCAGAGGGGCCTCACCGCGCCCCTCCCGCCCATCCCCTCCCGCCTTCCCGCCACTCACGTCCACGTGGTGCAGGTTGACCCGGCACTTGTCGGCCATGTCCAGGAAGTGCTGTGCGTTCATCTCGTCTAGGAGGATGTAGACCGGGACACGGCGCGCAGCGGCCTCCAGCACTTCACTGAGAAGGTCCACGTCGGTGAACATGTCCATCACTACGGCCACCACCTGCGGGGGGGTGAAGCAGGGACAGAGGCCCGAACCCTCTGCTGTCCCCACCATTCTCTAGCCATACCTTCATGCCCTCCCCACCCCCTGGGGGCGGGGGCCGGCTATCGCTGAATGCCCGCAACAGCCACTAGCCCATCACAGGGGAGTGGGGCCCTGTCTTGGAACGGGGGTCAGAAGAAGGGGCCCTTCATTAGAATGTGGGGTTACTGGTGGCCCATGATGAAGCCCAGCCTATTGAGGGAGGGCTGTCCTTCAGCTCCAGGTGGGTGTTCAGCTTAGGGCGGAGCCCTGAATGGGGGAGGGGGCAAGGCAAAGCCCCAGACTCCATTCCTACCCCTGGGAAGGAGTTGCCATCTGGGGAGGAGGGGTGAAGGGGCAGAGGGCAGAGACGGGTCTTTTACATCTGAGCTGCTGCCATAGGTCCTTGGTTTAACAGGCTCCCTTTACTATTTGCCAACTGCTTGGTGTTGGGGGCAAGTCAAGGGCAGGACTGGAGAATTCTCTGAACATTGAGTCCATGCAAGGAGGGGCCCCAACCATCACAAAGCCCCTGAGCTTCTGGGCACCAGCTATGACCCTGGGTAGGCAAACCTGTGAAGAGTCTGCAGCTTGTGATAACCAAACCACTGATGACCCTGAAAGAAGTCTACCAGGGAGCCCTCATTACAGCTTGAGGACTGGAGAGGCTTGGCCAGCCAAATCTGGCCCCATCCTTGCCCCCTAAACTGGTATGCTTGTATTTCTCCTTCACCCTCACACTCCTACTCAAGCTTCAAGGTCCGGTGCAGGCTGCCCTTCCCACTGCCCGCAGAGCCTGTGACAGCACACCTGCTGGGCAGAGCGGATCATCCTCCGAGCCTCATCCTTGATGCTGGGGCTGTCAGGTGGTGGGGGCTGAACCAGTGTGGTGACCTCAGTGCCCTGGAAACCAAAGGTCAGGGGCCAGCCCAGGTCGAGTTCAGGCACTGCCTGGTCGGAGTTCACAGGCCAGTAGGTACCGGAGGAGCCATCAAAGTCCAAATTGGGGGGGCTGCCTTCGGGGGGCTCGGGGGCGACGTGCTGCGGGGGCCGCAGGTGGCGGCTCACGTGCTCCAGCTCCTCGGGGCACAGAAATGCAGGTGCCCCCTCGGACGCAAGGAAGCGGCTGTATGCTTCTGGCCCGCCCTCAGCCAGTGCGTCCACAGCCAGGCGATAGTATTCTTTGTAGTGCGGGGGCAGGTACCCGGGTGCCAGTGGGTTGTCCCCCTGGGAGGAGCTCTGGGAGCGACGGGCCATCTCGGGGCCAGGGACCTGGGGGAAGATCAGGGAGACACATTATGGGGGGAGGGGCTCTGGGTCCACCCTGACACACATGGGCACATCATAGCGGCCACTGTCAGTGACCCTGGGTGGGATGTGGAGGTCTTCCAGGGCACGCCCAGACCCTGGCAAGCCCCCCAGTTGGGGGAACATCAGAACACATGCCTGATGTCTCTTGTGGCTCTGGCCCTGGGGCTGGCTCTCCTCTTACCAGGGGCCAGGAGGCACCTGGGCCCCAGCTTCCAGGCAGGGGTTCTGGCTCCACATAGGGCTGACTCAGGGGTACTTTATGGCCTCTGTGGCCCAAGGCGCTTCTGCTTTGTGGACTCCTTCCTCCATTAAAAAAAAATATGACAGTTGTTATAAAGAAAATATAAATATAATCCAGACTGTATTAATATTTACTTTTTTCTTCTGATTTTATGACATGAATGCATTTTTGTGGCCCCTGGCACTGTGCATGCTGGACAAGTTGGGGCACTGCCTGTGTCTCTGCCCCTAGAGCTGGGGGACCCTGGACTGCTCTCTGTGGCCTGTTCCTTCCACTGTACAATGCAGCTGTCTCAGCCAGAAAGAATGTAATTTTGTGATTTGCAGCAACATAGATGGACTTGAAGGGCATTGTGCTAGGTGAAATAAGTCAGAGAAAAACAAATACTGTATGATATATATGTGGAATCTAAAAATATACAACTAGTGAATATAACAAAAAAGAAACAGACTTACACATATAGAGAACAAACCAGTGGTTACTAGTGTATGAGGGGGAGTGGGAGGTACAAAGTACTGAGTGTGAGCCAGGCTCAAGGATGTACTGGACAACGTGGAAATACAGCCAATATTTTGTAAGTAACTGTAAATGGAGTGTTCCCTTTAAAAATTTAATTAAAAACTTTTTTGAATGCAGCTGTCAGGGTTGACCTGAGAGCACACTTGGCCCAGAGTGAGCTCAGTGCACAGAGCCTGTCACCACTATGGTTCGGGACGCAGCACTAAGCCCTGTCCACAGACCCTGGCCACTCCCCAACCTGAGCTACAGTGTCTCACACTCTGAGCCCCACAACCCACTTGCCGACCTCAGTGCCCTCTGCCCCTGTCCACCATGCTGTCTTAGACACCTCCCTAGGCTGCACTGCTGGCACAACCCTCCCCCTCCCTGAGGCCTGTACTTCACATCCTGGCAGGAGCTTAGAGGCCTGTCCCTGCCAAGCCCGGCCCGTGGGGCAGCAGTAACCTTCCAAGTTCCTGGTCACTGCCCACTTGTCCTTAGCTCCAGGTGAGCCTCTCCGCCTTCACTGCTCCCCCAACTTCACACCACCAGCCACGTCCCACTGGCGCCACTCCAGCCCACCTGTCTTCAAAGGGCCTGCGTCCCAGCCTGGCCTAGGGGAACACAGGTCTTGGAAGGCCAGGTGGGAGTCTATTTGGCTCCTAGGACCCGTCTCCCCAGGACCCCTGAAATACATGGATGCTCATCTCCCTAATCTGGAAGGAGTGTCGAAGGAAGCTGATCCTGACTGGCTTGTGGCTTCCTGAATGTGGGCCGACAGGCAGAGTGCCCCCAGCCCCTGTAGCTGCAGCTGGACAGTGCTGACTGGACGGGATCAGTGGCCCGCTGGAGACAGTTTCGGATGTCAGGATGACTTGGGGAATCTTTTCTGTCTGCCCTCCTGGGAGAAGTGATGTGGAGGTGGGGGTGGGGGAAGCCCCCGTGTGCATTCAGTCACCAGGCGGAGAGGCTACCTGGTCTGATTGAGGAAATGCTGCTGCGCCTTAGAGGGGGCACCGCCCACTGGCGTATCTGCGTACAAATGGGGTAGCTATGCGTCCTCACTGTACCAGGACCAGATGCAGGCTGACCACACCAGGGTACGTGACCAACCACAGGGTGCGTGTTATCTTGAACTGTATCTGACTGGGGAGAGGGCACTATCCAGCCGACAACCTTTGAGGGTGCCACTTTCCACGTCGGGGAGACATACTGGAAGGGACCTCCTGCCCTCCTACTTCACTGGTGAAGGGAATCAACACCAAGTGTCCAGGCTGCATGCAGATGGGGTGGGGGAGTCCCCCAGGGGCCTGAGGGAGCGGCAGGGGGCCCTGCCCAACCACACAATGTCACATGCGGGCCCCTGACCACCTTAGGCCTCTGCCTGTCTCCTTTCACAGGTCCGCATGCCCCTGACCTGTGGACCCGGCGGTGGCCACTCCCAGCTATGGGAACCCCAACAGCTGCCTCTCCACATTTGCCTACCAACGCTGGCCTGAAGGGAGGGAAGGGCTCTTATCCCACCCAGGCTGATGACTCAGCAGGAATCCCGCTCTTTGGCTGCTGACCTCTGACCTCAGAGCCGACAAAGCCTCCAGGCAGGGCCCTCAGGGCTCTAGTGGGCTCCTGAACCAGGGACCTCCACCAGAAGTCTTTCCAGCAGGCAGGCCTGGGGTTTTATCCGGAGAATAGGATCTGGGGCACAAGGTGGGCGGGCCCTGTGCCAGGCAGGCAGAGGCTTTAGGCCAAAGCAGGAGAAGAGGGTTGGGATTCCCGAAGAGGAGGCTCCTGGTCTGGAAGTAGGTGAGCTGCAGCTTCCCAGTGCACAGTGCAGGGCAAAGTGGGTCACTGAACCCGGGAAAGTTAAGCTGCCCGGGCCAGGAGTCCCGTCCACCCACCCAGTCCAGGGACTTGGGCGCCAAGGAACCCTGCGCCCCACGGAGAGAACCAGACAGGGGTCTGGCCACGCGGGCCACCCCTGGTCCACGGCGGCCTAGAAGGGGCCCCCTACAGGAAGGGTCTAGGCCAGGCCAGGCACGCTCTCCAGACTCCAGCTAGGCCTCGAGGATAGGAGCAAGACGGGGCGGCCTGGGCTGGCTCGATCTGGGCCCGGGGCCCCTTCCCACTCGTTTCTTTCCGGCCGGCGTCGAGCTAGGGCTTCCGCGATCGCATCAGCACACGCGGCCGTGGCCCCCCCTCGGCCCCAGCTCCGGCGGACCCGGCCCGACCCCCTCGCACGCGGCCGTGCTCCCACGGCCTCGCTCTGCGTCGCGCGGACGCAGCCCAGGTGCGGGCGGGCTGGCAGCCCAGGTGAGGCCGCGCCGGGGGGCGCCGACGGTGCCAACCCCGTCCCACCCCGCCGCGGCCTCCCCTTCCGCGCGCCCCCCCCCCCCCCGGCCTGAGCCCGGGGAGGGGGCCCTACCTGGCCAGGTGTGCGGGGTCTCGGGACAAGGGCAGCAGGAGCCGACCGCCGCCCAGGGGCCTCGCGGTCCGGTCGGTCCGGCAGCCACTCCCTGCCGCGGCCCGCCCGCCGCGCGGCCTGATTCACGCTCCCGCCCCCGCCCCGCCCGCCGCCCCTGCCGCCTGCCTGCCCGGGCAGCACCTGGGGGCGGGGCGGCCCCACCCGCGGCGCGCCTGCATTCCTCCGCCGCCCGCCCGTCGCCGCGGCTCCCGAGACCCCTGCCCGCGCCCCGGTGCCCTGGACCCCCGCCGAGCACCCCCGGCGGCGCGCCCCGGGACCCCGGCCCGGTATCCCGGGAGACCGCTGAGGCCCCGACTTCCGGGGCCCCGCGTCCCCAGGCGCCCATCTGCTCCCCGAAGGCTCGAGGGCCCTAAGCCTGACCCTTGACCCTCGCCCCGGAAGTCACGGTGACTCGGAAGTTCCGGCTAGTCGCTAGGAAACCGGCCAGCCAGACTCAGGGGGCGGTGCTTCTGCCCTTGCCTACGAGTTGGGGGAGGCAGGTGAAGCAGGTGAGCCCTTGAGGGCGGAGCCGAGCCCTGGGCGGGGAAGGGCCTGAGGGCCCTTGAGCCCAGAGTGCCCCCCTCCACACCGGGACAGCCCCACCCCCGCCCACTCCGATGCCCACAGGCATCCGGGACCCTATAGGCAAGAGGGGTCCCCCACGCGTACAGGAGACCCACTGTACACCCGGGACACTTTCCCACGCCAGTCCCCTCCCCCCACTGGCACACCCACACACACGCAGCACACACCTGTGGAGAGGGACTATACAGGCACATAGGGACCTGCACACACAAGGGATTCCACACACACACACACACACACTGACCGCCCCCCACTCACGTGGGCCCCCGCTCGCGATGCACGTAGGAACCGACGTCCCTACAGGAGCCTAGACGCACACGGAGGCCAGCACATACTGTACTCAGGCGCACGCCTGTGTCCACACATACAGGACCTGTTTGCACTGAGGCCGCCCGCAAGCAGGGCTACCCCACAGAACCCTGCAACACACAGGCGCCTACGTGAGCACCTAGAGCCCCTGAGCCCCACACACTCCGGCCACACTTGTGTGCATGCATGCATACACACTCACACTCCCTCCCTTAGCTGCCCCAGACCCCCAGCCTCCCCCACAAACACTTCAGATTCCTACTCAGAACCCCAGTTCCCCCATCAGACCCTCTCCCAGGGGCCCTTACACGACGCAGGCCCTGCCCAGCCCTCAACCATCTGCCCAAGCCGTGAAAGCACCTGGCCCTGCCCTCCCACCTCAAGCTCTGTCCCTCCCCCACCACAGTGCCCATCTGTCTCTTTCAGCCAGTCTCTGGTCACCTTCTCCCAACTTTTCAAGGTCATTCCCAGTTGCATTCGCTCCTTCTCCAAACTCTCAGTGATACCCACAGTGAGAACACAGGTGTGCGCTCAGGCTGGCACCCAGGCAGTAGTGCTGCCGGGGGTGAGGGGGTGCCCAACACAGCCTGGGGCAGAGGAAGGCCCCCTGGGGAAATGAACCTGGGGTCAGCTGAGTGGGCCAAGGAAAGGGGTGTTGCTCTCGGCTCGGACAACACTGCCTATCAAGGCCAAGACGAGAGGTGGGGTGAGGTGTAGGGGGAGGGCTGGGGGCAGTGGGGGCACCGAGGCTTCTGCAAGGCCTAATCGGCTCAGGCTGGTGACGAAGCTGCTTCAGCCCAGTGGTTTGAAGCCGGGAAATGGGTACCCAGCATCAATCCTGGGGTAAGGATGGGTGAGCCAGGCTGAGGGGGCAGGGACATGAGGGCAAGGGGGACAAGCTGTGGCCAGATGTTCTTGCCAAGCATTCCCATCCAAGCTACTGGGGCACACGCCAAGAATCAGGCAGGCAGGCGGGCAAGGAAGCCAGCAGGAAGCTGCGTTGGGGGGTGATCCTGTGTTCTTCAGTTCTACACCTGTTGTCTGTTCCCGCAGGTCCGTGTGATTCGGTCCCCACTGCCTCTGCCACTCTGAGCACACCCTCCTGAGCTTCCCCCTCACCCAGGAGAATGAGCAGTAAGAAGCAGGGACCCAGAGCTGCGCCAGGGAAGTCCTTCCCCAGAGGTGAGTGTGACCCCTCTGACCTCCAGCCCGCTTGGACTCTGAATTGTGACACCTGCTGTGCAGCCGCCCTGGGAAGACCCTTCCCTGAGACAGAAGAGTCAGAGCTCAGATGTCCCTCTAGACTCTGACCCTGGGATTGGGGTCCCGAGGACACTGTTCAGAGCATAACTTTAGGACACATGGAGACAGCAGGCCTGTGGGGACTGAATATAGATTCTGAAACAGCAGGGCTTGAACCCACCACATTGGGGACTCTCAGCCCACGGTCCCCTCTGACCCTCTGCCCCACCGAGGCCACACTGTGCTTTTCCTTGTCTGCTGCTCCCTCAGGCCATGCTCTCTTTAGCCACCTCCAGGCCAAAAGGTGACAGCTTGCCCTTGGCTCAGTCTCGCCGTGGCCTAGAAAGTGCATCTCCTCCCGTGTCCACCCTGACCCACTGTTGCTCTTCTCTGAGTCCCATTTCTTCTGTTACAGCACTCATCTGAGTTCTTTGCTAGGCTGCCAACACCTTCGAGGCTGCGGCTAGGGGTCCTCCCAGCATGCAGGCCTGTATTGGGGGCTGTGCTTGGTAGGGGAGCCCCTCACCCTGTTCCCTGGCTGCAGCCCCCACCTGCTTGATCAGGCCTGGACCCCAGAGGCCTCCCAGATCCCCACATCCGGCGGGATGGTGCTGCCCACTCTTCCACGCCAAGCTGGGTTAGATCCTAGCTCCCCAAAATAGCCCCAGCCGCGTCTGAGGCAGCAGCGCTCTTGGAATGAGGATGATGGCTCAGGTGGCTTCCGCCATCTCATCTCAAGCCCTGGGAACAGGCTCTGCAATAAACAGGAGGCCAGGCAAGCAGCCAGGAAGCTGTGTCGGGTGGGGGAGGGGATGATGGTCCTTTCTGCTGACTGTCCACCTGGGCTCGGGACCCAGCCCTCACCCAACACATCCCAAATACTGTGCTGGACAGTTCCTGCCCCAGCCCACCTGGCCAAGATGCCTGGGTCCTCTGCAGAGACACCTCTGCCTCAGTTTCCCTGAACAGCTCCCTCCTGGGCTCCCTCTGCCTCCTAGCATCAGGCCAGCCCAAGAGGGCTTCCTATCGAGTGGTCCTTGCAGTGCCCCATGCAGTGGGCACCAGCCTCACTTTGGGCCACAGATGTGCCGCGTATTGTTGCCACGGTCACCACATCCCCGGGATGGTCAGCCGCCTCCACCCCGGTCCCCTCCAGGCCTTACCAGGTCTTGGGTCTGCAGCGCCTCAAGGCCCTCGCTGCGGAGCTGCTCCAAGGCCAGGGCTAGCTCCAGCCCCTCCACTCGCACCCAGGCCTGTTGCTCCTGGAGCTGCTGCAGCCACAGCTGCTCCTCCTGCCACAGCTGCATGTGCAGCTGGGCCTGCCGACGCCGGTCCTCCAGCAGCAGCTGCTCCTGGGCCAGGCACAGCTCGACCTCGTAGAGCCTCAGCAGCTCCGGGCCCAGGCCTGGCGCCAGGCCACCCACCCCGTAGCCCTCCATGTCCGCAGCGGGCACCAGCTCGGACTCCACAGCGGCGGCCTGCTCTGGCCTCTCGGCTCCCTGTGGCTGCTCTGGTCTGGCCACCTTGGGGTGCCCCTGGGGAGCCAGCTTGCTGCTGGTCACGTGCCCCGCGGGGGCCACCCCCGCCTCATCCCCCAGGCACCCTGGGGTAGGGGGCGGGGGCCTGGCCTCAGGGCCCTGCTGCCTTGTGGCCTTCTGTGCCCTGCCCGCCCTCCTGGGCCGGGGTTTGCGAGCTCGACTTCGTTTGCCAGACATGACCCCAATCTGGCGCCTGTTTTACCAGGTGTCTGCTCCTTGGGGGCCCCGGCTCATCGGCTGGCCGGCCTCAGTCAGGTGGGCCCAGGGGGCTCCCCTGGGAGGCCACAGTGGGCCCTCCGCTCCTGTGGCCCTCGTGTCTGCCCTTCCCCTGGGCTGGCACCCCTGGTGCTGAGGCTCTGGCCCGGGCTCTGTCTGTGGGCCTCAGCCCCACTCCACGGGCTGGGCCACGCCAGGGAGTTTATAGGGATTTGGCGGCGTGGTGGCTCACCCAGCACGAAGCTGACTAACGCGCTGACACGGCGCAGGGCTGCTGGGGCACAGGCCTCTTCGGCCAGACTGGGAGGGAGACTGAGAGACCGGAGGAGGCGACTCGGCAGCCAGACTGTGGGCTGTGTGTCGGGACGCGTCTGGTCCTGCCCTGGGCGGGCACCAGTACCCCCCCACCCAGTCCTCCCCTGGTCCCAGGAAACTCCAGCTGCAGCCCTAGGGGCTCAGAGCCGCGTCCCCAGCCGTGCCAACCATCCAGGCAGGGTGCTCCCTGGTCATAGACTGCTCTAACCCAACTGCCACAGGAGCCCCTGGCCCCAGCCCCCAGCCAGCATGCCTGGAGGAGCCCACCTGGCGGGCGGGGGCACTGCGGGGGATGTTACGTGCAGTTGATGGACCCACTGCACCCTCCACGGGAGACTCCCGCTGAGGAGGAGGAGCTGGGACTGGTGGAAGAGGCTGGCCATTGGAAGGCCCAGATGGCATTTAGTGGACTGACATGGGGCAGTAAGCAAGAGCCCGGCCTGTCCTGAGTTGGGGCAGGACTCTTGAGGATGTCCTGATTGGGGGTCCACGGTTCTGCCTTTGGATCCGTGGGGACGGCTCTGGGGGAGGCGCGCAGGGCCGGCCTGCCTGGCGGCGTACCCCCCCCCCCCTTCGCCACCCCGCTTCCTGGTGGGAGGGGGCCCCACGCACGGCTCCTCCCCGTCATTTCCCCAGCCCGGGGCCGCTGACTCACACCCACGCCCAGGGCCCCATCCCAGCCAACTCAGTCACACTGGCTGGACTGGTTTGCCCGGCCCAGCCCCACCGGCTGCACCCCTCTCGCTCAGCCCTTGTCCCAGAGGCCTCGCGGTTAGGTAGACGGAGGCACAGAGCGGGAGTAGCGTCGGGGCACGGGAAGTGGCAGCGGGAGGGGGCAGTGTTAGGGGTGGGGTAGGGCGGGCGGCGAGTCCTGCGGCGGCTTCACCACACCTGGGCTCCCGGCCTGGAGCGCGGCCCACGTGCGGGCGGGCCCGTTCGCCGGCGCCCCCTTGCGGCAGCGGCCCGGCCCTGGTCGCCTCGCGGAGGCTGCGGGCGGCCGGGGCTGCCAAGTGGGGACGCGGCCGCTCTTCCGGGGCCGAGCGCGTCCCTACCGCCAACCCACTGACCGCCCCCCTCCCGCAGGGAAGCCCGGAGAGAGCCGCCAGCCGCAGAGGGAGACGGGCCTGCCGGCGACAGGGCGCGCGCCCCCCGAGCGCCCGGAGGCCCCTGCAGGTGAGGACCCGCGCGCTCCGGCGCGCTCTCGGGCCGGGGCCGCCCCGCGAACGCGTGTGCTGTGGCGGGCCTGCTGGGCGGCCTCGCGGGGCCCCTCTCCCACACTCCCGCAGCTCCAGCCGGATCCCCTCCGCCCTGGTGGAGCCAGCCTCGGGGCGTGGGCGTCCCCGGGGTCGGGGCGGGCGCCCTCAGTCCGAGGCCTCGTCTTCTCAGCGCGCTCAGCCTCCGTTGTGGTCTCTTGGCAGCCGCCTCCAGAGCAGAATCTCTAGGCAAAGTTTCCCGCTGCGGCCCAGACCTGCATTCAGGCGCACCCGCCCCCTGGGTGTCGCCAAGCTCCGCGGCACTTCCAAACTGCACACCGTCCAGGCCCTCGCCTTATGTATCTGGCGTCTGCTCCCTGGCGAGCCTGTGTCCACGCTGCTGCCCGCGGACGGCTTCTTGCCCCCACATCCTCCCCTCCGGCTGACTGGCTCTGAACTGCCTCCTCCATTCCCCTCCATGTCGTGGCCGCCAGCAGCCAGTCTTTCGTGCAAGTGTGGTCCTCCCCGGGTGGCTCTGGCCTCACCCGCAGATAAACTCCCAGCACTGACAGTCACCTTGGTTTCCCCCCGACCCCAAAAGGGCCAGGGTGAGGAGCCTGACCTTGTCCTGAAGACAGGGCCAGACCCCAGAAAGCTTGGAGAGTCTTGACTGTCGATTTTATAGAAGTTTTAATGCCCAGCGTATGTACTAGAAGGATGTCCAGTAGCAGGAGATTGGGCCTTGGAAAGCGGCAGAAATGAGAGGAAATGGAGGACATGGCCAGGCCAGACCCCTGAGTCCTGTCCGGGGGTCGAGGCTGATGCTGCTCCTATATTCTCCATGTTGCTCCACCAAGGACTGTCCCCAGTTTGCGTCCTGCTGTCACTTTCTCAAGATCCAGGCGCCTGGTGAGAAGTCTAGTCTGCCCTTAGGTCCTGCTCCCATTGTCAGGCACAGAGGGATGGGTGTCTGCCCCCTCCTTGTGGGTTTCTGTAGTGGGAAGTGGGCTCCTACTGAATTTTCCAGAACAGAAACCAGCCTTACAAGGTCAGGGTCTCGAGCCTTCAACAGGTCAGTTCACCCTTGTCTGAGGCCTCGCTCTGTGGACCTGGAGTAACACAAGACCTGCTGTTGCTTCACCTCTTTCTGCTGGAGGCAGGTCCCCCACTCAGGCAGGGTGGGTGCTAGGACCACGCACGTGTTACTGGTCTACAGGTGCAGCATGGTCCTGGAGGGCAGGCCTAGACTTCAGCCTAGACAAATGGGGTCCCCTCACAGTGGAGGTGTCACGTAGGACTGCTCTGCTCGGGGCTGAGTGGCTGGAAGTGCATGCGTCCCCAACCTCCACCTTCTCCTGTGGCCATGCTCACATGTCTGGGAGCCTCGGTTCCCTACAGTGGGCACCCTTCCAGCGTGTTCATACTCTGGTCTGTTCTAAGAAGCCTGCCTCCCTCCGCCACAGA
Organism: Antilocapra americana; assembly: GCA_007570785.1. NCBI lineage: Eukaryota > Metazoa > Chordata > Mammalia > Artiodactyla > Antilocapridae > Antilocapra > Antilocapra americana. Next base: position 492,964 of record ML660780.1, read on the forward strand.
GAGGATCTGGCCTCCTGTCACCACCCAGTCTGTCCAAATTGTCAGCTTGAGTGCACAAGTCGATGTCACGATGGTTTGGTGGGTTGGTAGCCAGTCTAGACCAACCTTGACTAGAGGGGCTCATATTGCCAGTGGGCCCGCATGCCTTTCTTGGCCTGCCCGCCATCATCGTTCCAGACTTGTTCACTTCAGGCTCCCGATGTGCTGGCCAAGCCCTTCCCGTTGTCCCGACGTTGTCTACCTGCACACCGCAGGCCGCTCTCGCCGCCATGAACCGGGTGCCTCTGAGAGATTCTCTTCTCCGCTGTGAAGCGGCAGTGGGCAGTCTAGGGGCGCCTACCTGCAGACTGAGCTCTGTGGATCAAGCCGGAGTCCCCCGTCCACCTCCAGGAGCACCATTGCATGGCAGAGAGGAGTGCATTGGGTGTGTTCCTTTCTGTCGTGAAGGACCACTGTGTGTGCCCAGTGTGCAAGTCCCGGAGCTAGGACCCCAGCTCAAGGTGGGGACTCAGGCTGCTTGTACCCTGGAGCCGTGGCTAGACTCCAGGCTCCACCAGGGCCCTCCCTATTCTGGAGCTGTTCTCTAGATCCAGAACCGTGTTCTCAGGGGAGGCACAGCCTTGCTCTGGAGCCTGAAATCTGTGCTGCGGCCCTCCCACTGGGTCCCACCTGGCCTCCTCCTCCCCACAAGTATATACCTTCAGCTCATCAGACCTGCCGGCCAGCCAGCCTGGCAGTGCATGGCTCCACCAGAACCCTTGAACTTGACTGTTAGCCTCCTGGGCCTCCCAGGACATGAGTGGAATGCTATTCCCAGATACGGCACGTGCTGCACTGAAGTCCTGAGGGGCCTGCCAAGCTCCAGGCCTCTTTCTTGACAGAAGGAGGTCTGAGCCATAGTAAGGTAAGGATACATAGTAAGGATACCTGTAAGGTATCCTGGCACGTCCCAGATCTGCAAACTAAACTCTCCATTGGTGTGGTTTAGTCTCCCACCGTTTGGAACTGCCTAGACCTGTGAGTTGTCGGGATGACGTGGGTTTCTGTGCTAGTTCCATGTAGCTGCTGTAACAACATTTAATGCACATTTAGTGTCTCCACGCAGCACAAATTTACTGTCTTGCAGTTCTGTGGGTGAGAAGGCTGACCTGGGCCTCAGTGGACTAAAATCAAGGTGCTTCCTGCAGGCTCTAGAGGAGGATCTATCCTTTGTCCTCTTGAGCGCCTGCAGGCACCTACATTCCTTGGCTGGTGGCTGCTCCCTCCTTTCCAGAGTCAGCAGCCTCTTCCGAAGTCCCAGCTCCTCTGCGTCTTCCCCTGCACCTACTCTGATGATCCTGGCTGACTTCCTGTCTTCAGGTCAACCGACAGCGGCCCTAGGTCTGCTTCCAGTCTTTACAGCATTTTCCATGTAACACAGCATGTTCACAGACTGGGAACAGGACAGGGGCGTCGTCGGGCGCTGCCATCTTGCCTGCCGAGAGTAACTGTGGTCCTGAGACAGGACAAAGAGGGCCCTGCTGCTTGGTGTGGATAGGGGCACCACAGGCCAGGCGGCCACCACACGCCAGGGGCCCAAGTTTCCTTCATCCATCTTCTCCCTCCATTGTTTGTTTCTTGCAGAGGCCAGACAGGTGAATTTAATGGAGATGTGATGGGCACTGCCAAACCTGTTTCCCTTAAGTCTTTGTTTTTTTAATTTAGGCTTTATTTTTTTAGAGCAAAATTGAGGGGAAGGCACAGAGATTTTGCATAGACGCCCAGCCCACCACACATGCACAGCGTCTCCCATTATCAGTGTCCCCTACTCACACTGGTGACAACTGATGAGCCTCACTGACACACCACAGTCTACATTAGGGTCCACTCTCAGTGCTGTATATTCTGAGGGTTTGGAAAAATGTTAATGACATGTGCACATCATTATCCCATCACATGGAAGATTTTCACTGCCCTAGAACTCCCCCGTGTTCTGTCTGTTCCTCACACTCCCTTCCATCCATCACCATCACCAGTCTTGTTATTGTCTCCATAGTTTTGCGTTTTCCAGGACATCAGATACTTGGGATCATACAGTATTATAGCCTTCTCAAATGTTTTTTTTCACTAAGTAATATGCATTTAAGTTCAGTTCAGTTGTTCAGTCGTGTCTGACTCTTTGCAACCCCATGGACTGCAGCACACCAGGCCTCCCTGTCCATCACCAACTCCTGGAGTTTACTCAAACTCATGTCCTTTGAGTTGGTAATGCCATCCAACCATCTCATCTCTGTCGTCCCCTTCTCCACACACCTTTAATCTTTCCCAGCATCAGGGTCTTTTCACATGAGTGAGTTCTTTGCATCAGGTGGCCAAAGTATTGGAGTTTCAGCTTCAGCATCAGTCCTTCCACTGAATACTCAGGATTGATTTCCTTTAGGATGGACTGGTTGGATCTCCTTGCAGTCTAAGGGACTCCCAAGAGTCTTCTCCAGCACCACAGTTTTGGCACTCAGCTTTCTTTATAGTCCAACTCTCACATCCATACATGACTACTGGGAAAACCATGACTTTGACTAGACGGACCTTTGTTGGCAAAGTAATGTCTCTGCTTTTTAATATGCTATCTAGGTTGCTCATAACTTTTCTTCCAAGGAGTAAGGGTCTTAATTTCATGGCTGCAGTCACCATCTGCAGTGATTTTGTAGCCCAAGTAAATAAAGTCTCTCACTGTTTCTGTTGTTTACCCATCTATTTGCCATGAAGTGATGGGACGGGATGCCATGATCTTAGTTTTCTGAATGTTGAGTTTTAAGCCAGCTTCTTAGGCCATTATCTTCATTACCTCCACCATAGTTTGGCCTCAGGTCAAGTAACAGGGAGGGAAAGCAGCCCCGACATCAACAGAAAATTGGATTAAAGATTTACTGAGCACGGCCCCGCCCATCAGAACAAGACCCAGATTCCCCCTCAGTCTCTCCCATCAGGAAGCTTCCATAAGCCTCTCATCAATCTGATCACAGGGACCACAGCCTTGTCTAACAATGAAACTGTGAGCCATGCCATGTAGGGCCAACCAAGACCACGGGTCATGGTGGAGAGTTCTGACAGAATGTGGTCCCCTGGAGAAGGGAATGGCAAACCACTTCAGTATCCTTGCCTTAAAAACCCCGTGAACAGTATGGATATGCATTTAAGGTTCCTCCATAAATGCATGTTACTGAGTGAAGGAGCAGGGGTCCTCACTACAGGACTTGCCGCGTCAGGCACACAGAGCGATTCTTTGGGACAGAAAGGAATACATCCAGCTGAACTCTCTCTGCCAGTGGCGTTCCTGGGGTTGGGGTGGGGCAGTGCTGCAGCTCTCCATCCGTAGAGCTCAGTCCGCGTGGAGGCATCTCTTGTGTTTTTTTGTGTCTTGAAAGCTCACTTCCTTTTAGGGCTCTACTGTCTGGATGGACCACAGTTTATTTACCCACTTACCTACTGAAGGACATCATGGTTGCGTCTAGGTTTTAGCAATTATAATAAATCTGCTGTAAATATCCACGTGCAGGATTTGATGTGAGCATAAGATTTCAGTTCCTTTCAGTAAATACCAAGAAGCACAGTTGTCAAATTATTAGAGTATGTTTAGTTTTATAAGAAACTGCCTAACTGTCTTCCAAAGCGGCTGTGCCCTCCTGCGTTCCCCCCAGCACTGAATGCAGTGGGTTCCCCTGCTCCGCACCCTCGCCAGCGCCTGGGGTCAGAGTCCACCCTCTACTCCTCTAATAGGTGTGCAGAGGTATCTCACTCTTGTCTCACTTCACGTCTCCTCCTGACACGTGGTGTGGAGTCTCTTTCACATGCTTTCTGTGCCAACAGTATAGGTTCTTTGGTGAGGTGTCTGTTCAGCTCTTTGGCTCATTTTAAAAGCAGGTTGTTCTCTTACTGTTCAGTCTTAAAGAGTTCTTTATATACTTCAGATTACAGTCCTTTATCAGATGTGTCTTTTGCAAATGTTTCTCCCAGATTGTGTTTAGTAGAGAAGAAAAATTTCATTTTAATGAAGTCCAGTTTATCAGTTGTTTCATTAATTGTGCTTCTGGTGTTGTACCTAAAAAGTCATTGCCAAATGCAAGGTCATCTGGGTTTTCTCCTCTGTTACCTTCTAGAAATGAGTTTTGTGGGGGTTTTTGTTTGTTTGGTTTGATTGTAAGACATGTGGGATCTCAGTACCCCAACCCGGGACTGACCCGGGCTGCATCAGTGAGAGCCCAGAATCCTAACCACTAGGCCACCAGGGAATGCTCCAGTTTTGTTTCACATTCAGGTCTGTGATCCACCTTGAGTTAATTTCCATGAAGTGTGTAAGATCCGTATCCAGATTCACTTTCTTGTGTGTGGACATCCAGGTGTTCCAGAACATCTGTTAAGAGACCATCTTGGCTCCACTGCATTGCCTTTGCCCCTTTATCAAAGGTCACCTGATGATATTTATAGGGGTCCCTCACATCTTTGGTGCTGGTATTAGTCTCTTCAGTTCCTCCAGGAAATTGCTCTTTCTGTCTTGTTCACGGTTCTGGTGGGAAGGGGGTTTCCCAGGCTCCCCTCTGGTTCTTGCCACTGTAACAGCTCTGCTGGTCAAGAAGCCAGTGTGGTCATTCTGCTAGCAGCCAAGTGTCCCTGTCCCAGCTGGACCTGGGAGTGGACTGGGGCCACAGCGCCGCCTGTCCCTTGGCCTCTGCTCCGAAAACAGGACCATGATGATGTTGCAATGTTCCCCCCCGCCCCCAGACGGCACTGTCAGTTCAGATATCATGTCTACAGGCCCCCCAAAGCCTCTATTCCCGTTTCCCCAGGGCACCGTTGACCCTGGTAGAAGCCACCAGCTCCTCCGGGGTGGGCAGGGGAATGTCAGCCTGGGGAGAGCACATGTAGAGGCTTCGCAGGGCGTCTGGCATCCTGTCACAGTGGCTGTGAGTCTTTGACCTGGATTTTTGTCTGGAAACTGGGTGAGAGACTGGTAGCTGATGTCAGATTTCCGGTGGATGGAGGGAGCCTGCCCTGCATCTCGCCCCCGGGTCTCTGCATCCTGACTGCCCCCTTGACTGCTGCCTATGGCGATAGCATCCTGGCCCCACAGCTCACTGCTGCTGCTGAGCCTCTTTGGTTCTGGGCGCCCATCTTCCACTGACCTTGTGGTGTGTAAACAAAACAGCTTCCGTGACAGGCTGCTGTGAGATACAGCCTGCCCTAGTTCCAGCGACCTCCTCCACCCTCACCTCATACCTCCCCCCACAAGCCAGGAAAGTCCCGCGCACGCCAAGAGATAGACCATCCAGGGCAGATGCGCAGTTTAAACTGACCAAACATTGACTGCCAGCTATACCAATGCTGTAACAAAAGAACTGCCTGTATAAAAGCAACTGTGATCTGGAGCGCGGGGCTCTTGTCAGATTCCACTTCGTGGATGAGACTTGCGCCCTAGCCCGGCTAGCAATAAACCCCTTAGGCTTTTGCATTGCTGTGTGGACTTGGTCTCTTCAGGGGCTTGGGACCCGGAGTTTGGACTTAACAACCTAAGGACAGCTCACTGGCCTCCCAGCACCAGCCCAGCCTGCCGAGGGTGAGCTCACGGGTGTTTCTCACTGTTTGATGAAGGGCTGTCCTCTGAACCCTCCCAGAGGGAGGCTTAAACAAACAAACGTTGGTGGGCTGCCGTGGGCCTCTTCCCGAAGCCCACCTGCACCTCCTTGCTCCATCTGCTCAGCCCTCGCTGCTCCTTACGGGCCTGGGTGCAGCAAAGGGGGCTTCGGGCGAGGTCATTGTGGTCCAGAAAGACCGCTCTCCGCGGACAAGGCGAAAGGAGGCGTCCTGGCGCGCGGGGCCGGCTGTGGGAGCTGGCAGGTGTGGCCGCTGGCGGGCAGCGCTGCGCTGCCGCCGCCGCCGCCGCCTCCAGCCACCGGCCTCCGGAGCCTCTTCCCGCGCCCCCTGCTGGCGGGACGGGGCGGCCGCGGGGCTGGCACCGCTGGGCGCCAGCGCGAGGGCGGGTTCGGAGCTGCTCGGAGCCGCCCGGCGCCCAGGCCCTGGGCTGTGGCCTCGGCACACGCCCCTCTCAGCGTGTGAGCTCCCTCCGCGCAGTGCGGGGCGGCCGTCCGCTCTGCTTGCCGGCAGGACCTTCGGCCATGAGAGCGGCCGTGTCTCGGCTTGTGGTCTCTGTGAGTCAGGAATCCAGGCACAGCTCGGCCAGTGTCTCCTGGGCGTGATAAGCCCCACTTTGACTAGTGGACACGGCAGTGTTTGGGGGTCCTGGGAACTGGTTCAGAACCAGAACTTAGTCCCCAGCGTCTGCCTGCTGCCCTTCCTCCAGGGCCTGGTCACCCTAGTCAGTGGACGGAGGCCTCTGGGAGGCAGATCTATTCCATATCGAGGTGGGTTTGGGACCGCCTCCTGAAGGGACGCAGGCTGCCCTTTCAGCCGTAGGTTGCAAATTTGGTTCACGGTGATTCCTGCGCTTCTCACCCGGGTTGCTGGCATCTCATGTCTGTCCCACGGCTAGGGAGCTGGGTGCCAGGTCAAACACAGAAACACGATCAAGTAGACTGCGTGCTTGTGTTGCTTAGGGTCTGTTTCCTGGCACCTTCTGGTACCTATCAGAGTGCAGTCAGAAATAATAATTTTTTTTTTAGCTTTTAAATTTTATTTTAAAAATATTTAGCTGCGCTCATTTACTGACTTCTGTATTTGATGTCGCTATAAAATGTCCCAGGAGAACGCACTTGGATTTATTTCCTACTTGAGTGCTCGAATAACATTTTCCTTAAGGGCCAGCTATTTAAGTAGGGCGCATCCGATGCCAGCTGTTATGCTCCCTGGTGTATGCTTTGTCCCTTTTGTCTTAAGATTCATTTCAGAAATTTTTGTGTGTTTTATCTCTAAATACTTTCCCCATCACTAGACTCCGCTTTCCAGAGACACTGATTCATTGTCCCCACCTGTGTGCGCCACTCTGCCCCACGCGGGCTCTGTTTACGGCTGCTCTTGCTGTAATGGTTGGCCTGCAGAACTGAGAATTGCCTTCCATCTTTTCTGTGATGACTCCATTTTTTGCCTGCTCGTTCTGTTTCTTTCCTCTTGTCTTTGATCCCTTGAATTTCTTTTTTTATTAAGTTTCTCCCCGGCTTGCGGTACATTTGAAGAGCGGGCTCTTCAGCTTGTTTTCTCTCAGTCTTCTGAGTGCTGCATCATCTGATGGCAGGCATGCACCTTCTCCCTGTCCTTTCTTTCACGCTGAGCTTGGCAGCTGGGTCTGGCGCTCCTCTGCTGAGTCTTAGCTACAAGAACACAGGTGGAGCAGTTACTCCCAGGACTCACCAGTTCTATTACTGGACTGTTGCAAAGCACTGTGGGGTGTGACTGCCACCACCACATTTAGAGAAAGGGACCCTGAGGTGCAGAGAGGTTAGGTGGTCACACATCACAGGGGCAGAGAGTGGCAGGTGGGTGTGAATGCCTCTTCTAGTTCGAGCGCCGGGATCTTCCTCTGTGACTGAGTGTGCCACTGGGCTCCAGGCTGAGTGCAGGGCCAATGGATCACAGCTCCCAGGGGGGCTCCCTCTTGAAGCTCCAGTGTGATTGTGGTTGAGATCACCCACTTCAGTCCTGTTGGCCCTGGCTCTGGGTGTGGCTGCCTGAATTCGGAAGGGGTCCTTCTGGCTTTCAGAGGGAGGGGGTCTTTGAGGATCAACAGTGGTTTCTCAGTCTTGCTTGGGTTTCCCACCACCATCTCCACACTTCTTTCCCAAGCTGGGGGCTCAGAGGGTGTTTGCAGGGTCGCAGCTGTGTCTAGGGTGGGGAAGAGCAGGCTTTGTGCCAGAGATCTGGCGCAGCCTCATTTGCTCTCTGCCGCTGGATTATTCTGGTTTGGTCGTGTTTGTGGGTTTTAGAATATTTTTGATCCTTTGGTTCAGTCAGGAGGGAGTGCGCCTGCTCTACTCGCCTTGTTAACCTGGAGCTCTGGCACACCTGGTGTTGGCCCCGCAGCCGCCAGGATCGCAGCGTGGAGGAGAATCCTGGGATTCATAAGTCCTCTCCCCACTAGCAGGGCAAACCGCGGAGGACCGAGCAGCCACCATCATCCAGTGTGCCTTCCGGAAACTCCTGGCGAGAAAGGAGCTGGCCCGCCGTCAGCAGGAGCACCAGGACTACCAGGAACTGATGGAGAAGCTGCAGAGGGAGGTGAAGTCCGGTGGAGCTGGGGGCGGGGACACAGGGCGAGGGGCAGAAACTATAAGGTTGGGAGCCGGGACACTGGGCTTAGGGGCGGGAACTGTAGGGCTGGGGGCGGGGACACAGGGCCAGGGGCGGGAACTGTAGGGCTGGGGGCGGGGACACTGGGCTTAGGGGCGGGAACTGTAGGGCTGGGAGCCGGGACACTGGGCTTAGGGGCGGGAACTGTAGGGTTGGGGGCGGGGACGCAGGGCCGGGGGCGGGAACTGTAGGGCCGGGGGCGGGGACGCAGGGCCGGAGGCGGGGACGCAGAGCTGAGTTGTGATCTCACTGGACCGTTCGCAGGCCTTCGTGGCCCAGGTTCGGCGCGAGCAGGAGGCTGCCCGGCGGCGGCGGGAAGAAGCGGCTTTGGCCGAACGGCGGCGGCAAGAGGAGCGGCTGCGCGGGGCGCGCCTGCTGGAGGCAGCCTTCGACGGGAACCTGGGCGAGATCAAGGCGGTCCTGCGGGAGGTGGGCGGCGGGGCTGCGGGTCCTGAGCTTGGGGCGCCGGGTCCTGAGCTTGGGGCGCCGCTGACCGCCGCCCGGCGCAGGTGGACGAGCTGCTGACCCGCGAGGGCGTCGGCTGCGACGCGGCGGGGACGGCGCGGCGGCTGCAGCGGCGCTTGGCCCTGGTGGACTTTGAGGACAGCGGCGGGAACACGCCACTGTCCGAGGCGGCGGCGGGCGGGCAGCCCCTGGCCATCCAGCTGCTGGCCGAGCAGGGCGCCAGTCCCAACAGCAAGGTGGACACCGGAGCCCACGAGGGCTGGGGGCTGTGCCTCGCTGTGGTGGGCCCTGCTCAGACAGCGTGTCCCACAGGGCGCCTTTGGCCGGACCCCTCTCTACCGAGCGGCCTTTGGGGGCCACCTGGAAGCCGTGGAGGTGCTTCTGAAGCTCGGAGCTGACCCCCGGGTATATGCAGACGACGGGAGCACCCCCGAGCAGGTGCGGGAAGGAGGGCAGAACCCCCGCGGGACGCTGGTCCCCCTCTCCCAAAGCTGTCAGGAGCCCGGTGGCTCTCCTGGCTGGGTCCTGACCTTCCTGGACCCAGCAGGCCCTTTCCCTACGAAAGTCCTCGCTGTGAGCCTTCTGAGAACGCGCCGTCAAGACCACAGCTCCCAGCTTCTGCGGGCCTCCTCTGGCCAGGGTTCGTCTCTTCTCCCTGGACTCTCAGTCCACCTTAGAAGTACTGTTTCTGTGGAAGGTGGGGAAACAGCGAGGCTCCTGGGGGCAGGGCGGGGGCCCAGGGATTGAGGGCAGCATTCGACCTGCCCATCTGGACCCTCACTCTCAGAATTTCCCCGTTTCTGAGAAAATTGATTCCTAAGCCCCTGCCCCAGGTGCCTGGGCCTAGCAGCTCCTCCCGGGCATCTGGAAACAGCACCAATGGGCCTTTTCCCAGGCTCTGGGCTGGCTGGATACCAGGGGGCCTGGATTTCTCCCGGGTTCAGGAGGTCTGGTCAGATAGGTGGCCCAGAACCTCTGGAAACAGCTGTGAAAACGGGTCAGCCAGTGCCACCACCTTCTTTAAGTGAGTCTGAGTTGAGTCTCAAGCCCCGCCCCCCTGTCCCACTCCAGGGTTGCCCTTTGTCTCAGAAGGCCTTCCCTCTGCTCTGCTCTGCTCTTCGATAAGCAGCAGAGCAGGTTTTAAAAGACCAGCAGAGCCGTTGGCTTCAAACTACTCCTGCTTCCATGCCAGACGAAGGAACCATAGTGAGGCCAGGAGGATGGAAGGGCCTGGCCACAGCCTCGGGGGGGGGGGGGGGTCTTAAGGCAAGACCCAAAGGATAAAACTTCCCAGGTAATTTAACTCTATGCCAAAATTCAAGAATATGTATAGAGATACAAAATATACAGCTCCTAACAAGACAAAATGCACATTGTCTAGCACCAATTAAAGATTACCAGGTTTACAAAGGTGCAGAAAAATATCTCCATTTGAAAACTTGACCAGTCAAGACAAATGAACTGACGTGGATGTCAGAGTTAGTGTAAAAGACTTATAAACAGCTATTGTAACTGTATTCCAGATGCTCAAAAAATTGAATAGAGACAGGGAAGACATAAAAAACTTAAATTCTAGAGGTAAAAATGACAGTGTCTGGGATGAGAAACAAAAAGCTATGGATGAGATTAATGTCAACTTAGAACAGAGGTAAAGGTTAGTGAATTTGAGGCTTACAAAATAGAAACTACTACAAGTAAAAACATTCAGAAAAAGAGAGGAATTCTTCCAAATGACAAGTATCCACAAGCTGTGGGACAGTTTCAGGAGGCCTATTGTGTATGTAATTAGAGTCTCCAAAGGAGAGAAGAAACATAAAAACATATATACTTGAAGAAATAATAACCTTAAGGTTTCAAAGTTTGATGAAAGGTATAAACCATATTCCTCAAATCTCAAGAAACAGGAAGAAAAATCAGGCTAAGGCACAATGTGATAAAATTTCTCAAGGCCAGTGATAAAGAGAAATCTTAAAAACAGCCAGAGGAAAAAAGACATAGACAGGAAAACAAAGATAAGGATTATGGCAGACTTCTTGTTGGAAAGAGTGGAAGTGAGGAGAGAGTGGGGCAGCATCTTTAATGGTACTGAAGAAGGAAATCTTGTCAACCTTGAATGCTATACTCAGTGCAAATATCTTTCATAACTGAAGGCAAAATAAAGACATACCTTTGCAGACACACAAAAGCTGAAAGACTCAATCACCAGTGGACTCACCCTGTAAGAAACATTAAAGGAAGACGTACCAATAGAAGGGATGCCAGACGGAAATATGGATCCACTCAAAAGAGTGAGGAGCACTAGAAAGGGTGACTACATAGGTTAACATATGCAATATTGCCTTATTATTTAAACTTACTGAAAAGGTAATTGGAACAAAAAATAACAGCATGTGTCGTGGTTTTATAACATGGAGGTACACATACTGAAAATTGCACAAATTATAGTTGTTTGGTTCAACTGTGTGACACAAATATAAAGGTTGGCAAGGAGAAATGAAACATACAGTGGAAGGTTCTTGTATGTGAAGTGGTACATATCATTTGAAGGTAGACTGTCATAAATTACAGGCATATGTATGCTGTAAGCCCTAAATCTACTGCTAAACATCAATAGAGTTATAGTGCAAAGAAAAGAGGAGGAGGAAGACAATATGTAGAACCAGTAGAAAACAATAGCAAAGGGTAATTTTAAACTCAACCATATCAATAGCTTCATTAAGTGCAGAAGGTCAAAAGACCCCAATTAAAAGGCAGATTGTCTTTTGGATTAAAAAAATCCAACTATAGGGACTTTGCTCGTGGTCCAGTGGTTGAGAATCCACCTTCCAATGCAGGGGACACGGTCTGATCCCTCATCGGGGAGCCCAGATCCCACGCGTGAAGAAGCAGCTCAGTCAGGCACCGCTGCTGCCAAACCCCCGCCCCAGCGCCTGTGAGCCACAGCGGGAGCTGGCCACAACGGAGGGCTCCATGCCAGGCTAACGGCCCAGTACAGCCAGATGAGCACATGCTTCTTAAAAACTCAACTGTATTCTGCCATAAGAAACAAACTTAAAAAACACAAATAGGAGAAAAAAAGGACAGGACAAATGTGCTTGGATAACACTAAATATAAGAAAGCTGAAATGACTATATTAACATCAGAAAAAGTAGGCTTCAGAACAGAGACTATTACTGAGGACAAAAGAATCATAAGGACAAAGGATTCATCAAGAGGACAAAAGAATCCTGAATGTTTTTTGCAGCTACTAACAGAGCTTCAAAGTACGGGAAGCAAAAACAGAACTACTAAATCCACAATTACAGTAGCAGTTTTCAACATCCCTACCTCAGCAACTGGGGGGACAAGTAGACAGAGAAGTCAGCAATAATGTGGTGGTTTAGTCACTCAGTTGTGTCCGACTCTTGTGACCCCATGGACTGTAACCCTCCAGGTCCCTCTGTCCATGGAATTTTCCAGGCAAGAACACTGGAGTGGGTTGCCATTTCCTTCTCCAGGGGATCTTCCCAACCCAGGAATCGGACCTGGGTCGCCTGCACTGCAGGTTGATTCTTTACGGACTGAGCCACAAGGGAAGCCGACAGTAATTCTGTAGAACTGAGTGACCGTCAGCCACTAGCTGTGCCTCTGTCCACCATCCCTTCATCCCTCACCTGTCCATCTATCATTGATTTCATGTTTATCCACTCAATCCAACTTTTTCCCAGAAGTGGATTTACTCTTTCATCAATTTACACATTTTCTCATTAGCTTATGAGTCATTTATTAATAAAGTTGCTGGTCTGACTACTCACTACTGTCTCCATTTTACCTTTCCTACTACCTTAAGTCATCCTCATTTACTGATGTATTTAACTACTATTAATTCACACAGCTATCCATCCATCCATTCACACACCCACTCATGCTGTTTACTTGAGAGAAGTAAATTTTGAGGGAAAAAAATTTTAATTCTCCTTAAAAAATTTTATTAGGCTGCACCAGGTTGTAGCTGTGGCGTGTGTCTAGCTCCCTGACCAGGGATGCACCCTGCATTGACAGCACGGAGTCTTAGCCGCTGGGCCCGGAGGGACGTCCCATACTGGGAATTTCGAGAGGGCAGGGACTGTGCTAGTCCACTTCGCAACTGTGTTCCCAATGTCACGCGTTTCGGCTGTCACATGAAAGGCACTTACAGGCTGTGTCAGATGACTGGATTCACCCTTCATTTTTCCATTTGTTCAACCGACCATCTTATCTAAGTTATTCATCCATTAAATCCCTTCATCTATTACTTTTTATATATCGAGTCATTATTTCATCCATTCATTCAATTAACCGGAGTCCTTCATTCTTTTATCATTTAATTCACTAACTTATTCATCTGCACCATCTGTCAATTTCTCTCATCCCTGATTTTGCACATCTTTGAACTTTCTTTTTAAATACAAACCACATACTGAACATTGTACAAATCAAAGTTGTGTGGCTCGATTAAACGTGGATTAACCTCCTGAGTTCAGAAATGAAACACTGCCAGGCCCCTGTGCCCCATGCGGAGAAGCTCGCTTCCTGCGGCCCCTTCCTCACTCAGGAGCAGGAGCAGTGGGGCTTGGGATGGGTGTGGATGAGGGCTGTGCCCTACAGATGGAGGTCTGCCGGGTTGGGGGGCAAAGGCTGAAGCCAGGGCTCCTGCATTGAGGGCTAGTGGGTGGGGTGTGGAGGAGGAGGGCAGGTAGGGGAATGCGGAGCCTGTGGTTTCAGCAGGGAGGCCATGGGGACCCTCCAGGATCCGGCTTCGCAGGTCCTGATCACAATAGTTAGGGCTCCTGGCCCCTCCCTGGCCCAACCTCAGGGTGGCCTTTCTGCCCCGGGGTGTCCTGTCTGAAGTGGGAAAGTGGCAGGACCTCCCCAGGTGAAGATCAGGCGGCCCGAGCTCTTGACCAATGACTTCTGTCACTAGGTGGCCTCGCTGGACACAGTGGTCAGCGTGCTGCAGTCATGGGACCTGAGCCTCACAGACGCCATGCTCCAGAACATGGAGGCCGAGCGGGAGCGCCGGGCCCAGGAGGCCGCACGGCACAAGGAGGCGGAGGCCCAACGGTGTGGCAGGTGGGAGGCGGGGGGGCTGGCCCGGGGCTGCTCTGACCTCCCCCATCCACCGCAGAATGAACCTCAAAGTACAGCAGCTGGCCAAGGAGCAGCAGCAGTGTCACCAACAGGTGAGCTGCCTGCCCCAAAGGGCAGGGAGGGCGGGCGGAGAGCCGTGAGCACGGAGGCACCCTGTGGACCCCCAACCTGGTCTGGAGGCCGGCTTGCCCCCTGCTCTCCAGCTGCAGCAGGCCTACTGCGAGCTCAACCGGAGGATCGCGGAGCACGACAAGTGCGAGCAGAGGGGCACAGGCCTGGCCGAGCTCACGCTGCAGGTTGGCATCTACCCCTCGGACCAGGGGAGCCCCACAGCTGGGCTGTCAGTTTCCAGCAGCCAACTCTTGGGGCGGGGCTCCCTCCTTCCTTAGGGGTCCCAGCTGTGCATGGCAGGCGGGTGTTGGGGGTCCAGCCTTGCCCTGAGCAGAGTGTGGGCCCCCCCCAAGGCCATCAAGGATGCAGAGGAGCAAGTGGACAGGCTCCAGCAGGAGGCCCAGAAGGCGGAGGAAGCACTGGCCTTGGCTAGGCTGGAACTGCGGGAGCAGACCCAGGAGGGTGGGTGAGGCTGGGCTGGGGCTGGAGGCTGGAGGGCCCCCAGGGGGTATCTGGGCCACCCCTCCCAGCAGCCCCGCATTTACACTCCCACAGCGGAGGAAGAGGAGGCGCCCGGGCTGAAGTGCCAGGTCAGCGAGCTCCACGATGTGCTCATGAAGGACGTGGGTGACCGCATCCGCGCAGACGGCCGGTCAGTGGTCCTGGCTGGCCAGGGGCGGGCCGAGGGTGCTAGCAGATGGCAGTGACCTGGGGGCCGCCCCCAGGTGGCCTCTTGTCATCGACCCTTCGGGCCAGGCGGCCACCTTCCTGCGCTACCAGGACACCAACTACGTGGACGCCATGAACCCTGACCACCTGCAGCCGGAGAGGATCCGGTTGGCGCTGCTGGGGGCACTCAGGTGAGGCAGGCAGAGGGCGGGCACCCGGACGCCACGCCCACTCCCGCCCCAGCCCTCACTGCCCACAGCGGCGCCGTCCCCGCAGGTTCGGGAAGCCCCTGGTGTTTGACCTATGCGAGGTGGATCTGTTCCCGGCTGTGCAGCGGCAGCTGGAGGCGGTGCAGCCAGGCCTGGAGCAGGAGCTGCTGGGCCGCAGGCTGCTGGAGCAAGACAGGTACCTGTCGCTGCTGCGGCCAACCGATGGGCCCGAGTATGGCCCCAACCAGTTCCAGGAGGCGCACCTGCAGCACTTCCGCCTCTTCTTCGTCACCAAGGTTCGGTGGCCGCCGGCTGAGCAGCTGCAGGCCCTTCTGCCTGTGCGTGTGCAGCTGCCGGGTGGGGTCTCTAGCAGCCTGCCCCAATAAAGGGCCTGCCCTCAGTGACCTGTGTGCCTCCTCTGTGTGTGCCGCCAAGCAGGGGAGCGGGCCTTGGGGCTGGGGAAGTTGGCCCCCCAGCCCCCCTCCTGCTGGGGGTGGCCCGGTCTGGGTGAGCCACCTCGAGTCCTCGGAGTCCCCGCACCCACTGCCCCCAGACTGGGAGGGACAGAGGGGTGCACAGTCGCGTGCCAGCGGGAGGACAGAGGAAGATGGACGAGAGGTAAAACGTAGTCAATTTTATTCTCCTTAAACCACAAAATAGAGTCTTTGGTTGTACAAACATCACTAGTTACAGTCTCGCCAGGAGGTCCTGGCTGGGGAGAGGTGGTTAGTCAGTGGCCAGAACTCCTCAGGGGACCTCTTTAAAATGCTACCGGCCGGGTTAAAAGACTCGGGGCAAGGGTGGTGTTGGAGCTGGCAGGGCCCCCACCCCAAGTCGGGGGAGGCACACTGACCCTCTAGGAGGGCACTGGGCCCAGGCCCCGGCGCCCTGGCCGCACAGCTCGGCGGCTGCTGCATAGCGCCGCCTCCTCGGGACCCACAGTGCCTGGAGAGGGCCTGCCCAGAAGCACCATGGCCACCTCCCCATCCTCCTCTGGCAGACCTGTGGGTGGGGCAGGGAGCAAGTGAGTGGATGGGCCTGGCACCCTGGAGCACCCCCGGGGGCCTGGCCTGCCAGCTCACCTGGGCTTGGAGGTGGTTCCAAGGACCTCAGCTCCTCAGTGAAATCTGGGGACTGTGAGAGGGGAAGGGTTGGTCAGGGTCTACCCAGACCTGCCTGAAGCCTCCCACAGGAGCCTGGGTGGGTCCCTGCGGAGCCCTGGCTGCGGGGGGGGGGGGGGGGGGGACAGGGAGGGTACGGAGCAGGGGACAGGCTGGGAGACAGGCTCAGTGGAAAGCAGCAGGAGCCAGCCAGGGCATGCTGCAGAAGGGCCGGGAGGGCCCGGTACCTGCATGTCATAGACAGGCCTGGAGGAGGGGAGGGCGGCAAACACCCTGTAGTCAAACTTCCTCCCAGACAAGGCCTTGAAAGGACAGCGTGAGGAGAGAGGCAGAGAGCGTAAGAAGAGGAGAGTGGGAGTCTGGATCCTTGCCCCGCGAGGGGAGGAAGGCAGGGGAGGGCGGCAGCTGCTGTCTCCTCACCAAGCGTCCTGGGGAGGTGCCGGTCTGGGGGCTGAGGTCTGGAGAAACAAGAAGACGGTGTCGGGAGAAGTCCCCACCCCAGGCTGCCCCCCCCTTCCCCCCCGCCTCCTGCCCAACGCACAGACCTTCCAAGGGGGTGGGTGATGGGGTGGGCGCGGGCGAGGGAGCCTCAGTCAGGCGCTCTAGGGGCCCCCGCTTGCTTCGGCCCTCCTGGGACTTGCTGAGGACCATCTGGGCGCGGAGAGCGTCCTGTTCCAGGGACTTCATCCTGTGGGTGGCAGAAGGTGGGCAGTGGGGGTCTGGCAGCGGGAAGCGGGGTCGTGGGCAGCGGAGGGCGGGGCAGGGCCTCACCTGGCCGCCCTCCACAGCGCCCGCTTCTCCGCCTCCAGGGCGCGGCGCTCGGCGGGGGACAGGGCCCGCTCCGGGGCCGGCAGTTCCGGGCTCTGCACGCGAAGCCGCTCCTGGTGGCGCCGCTCGGCCTTGGCCGTCCGCACTGGGGCGCTGCCTCCCTGCGGCGGGGGAGACGCGGGGCCGAGCCTGGGCCGGGTGACAGGACAGGACCGGGTGGAGGGGCGCCGGGTGTGGGCGGAGGGGCGCCGGGGGAGGGGCTGGGGCGGCCCTCCCCCACCTCACCCTTCCGCCGAGGGGCCCTGGCTGGCCCAGGGCGTCTCCTCCTCGGGCTCCTCGTCCTCAGGAGCATCGCCTCCCGGACGCCCCGTGTCGGCCGCTGCCTCGGGCAACATCTGCGCCCTCTTTTGCTGCAGCTTTCGGGCTGCGGGGAGCAGTAGGTCAGGCCGCGAGCCACCGCCACCCACCCACCCACCCACCCCCCGCCCTGCGCCCCCTGCTCACCCTCCTCCTCCTGCATCTTCCGCAGGTCGTCAGCACCCACCAGCGACACTCGTTTAGGGGGGCCCTCGGCCTGGGGCACCCGAGCCTCCAACTCAAAGTACTTCTGCCGTTCGCGGAAGGACAGCTGCTCTGGCGAGGCTGTGGGCCCGGGTGTGGGGGGCTGGGGGAAGAGTGCCCTGAGACCTGGCCCCTCAGGTGTCACACCCTCACAGGCACACACAGCAGGGCACCTGAGGACCGCCCACCACCTACCTGGGCAGGGGTGTCCAGGGGCGGGTGCAGGCCGGGCACAGCCGCGAACGTCCTATAGGCCTGCTTCACGTTGGCCGGCAGCTCGGAGGGGGAGGGCGGGGAGGGGGGCTGGGGACCGGGCGCAGGGAGCTGAGCAGGGACAGCTGTCCCTGCAGCTCCACCCACCCTTCCACCAGCTGTTCTTGCTGACTGCCCCCACCCCTGCCCCCTGGGTCAGGGCACTCACAGGCTGGGGACCACCTTTGCCCCTGGGGGCCAGGGAGCCCCTTGGCCAGGCCTGAGCCACTGGCTGGATCACCCCAGGCTTAGTCTGCCAAGGGGTTCAGGTGAGGGGTGTGAGGGATGGGGTGGGGGGAGAGAAACACCGCCAAGGTGGGCAGCTGGGTGCCCAGGAAGTGAGGCCAGCACTCACCCATCAGCTGTCTGTCGGGAAGGGGCAGAGGCTGGAGGCTGGGCTCCAAGCTGGCACTTCAGTGTCTGCCCCAACCCTGCCACCAGGCCTGGCCCTCCCCATGCAGCAGAACCGGGGAGCCTCTGCAGGCAGGTGGGGGCTCGGGGCAGGGTGGAGTGGCCCCTGGGGACTCCCAGACATGAAGACAGATGGGGGCAAAATCGCCAGGCACTGGGGAAGACTGCCCTGACCCCCCAGCCTCCTCTGCCCAGGAGGCCACAGGAAGCCCCCCAGCCCGGGATGCCAGCCAGCCGTGCCAGGTAGGGGCCTACAGGCCATCCCCTTGTGGGATGGCCGCTGGGGGAGGTGTGTGCCCTGGCACCCCTCCCTGGAGGAACGGCCTCTGCACACGTGTCCCTCTGCAGTCCCCCTGCTGAGTGTACTCACCTGCTGGTGGCCAGAGGAGCAGGGGACCGTAGCCATCTCTCCACTTGCCCCAGGCAGCACCTGGAAGAGCCAAGTGCTGGGTGTGGGGAGGGTCAGGCAGGGCTGGGGGCCCACGAGGTGGAGGTGTGGGGTGCCTGCCTTGGTAGGACAAAGGCTGGTCCTCAACTTCCTGACCTGAGCAGCCCCAGAGACATCTGAGATAGATGGGCTGGGCTTCCCCTGGGTGGGGTGGCCAGTCAGCCAGGGAGGCCTGCCCCCGGCGAGCTGCCCCCAGCTGTGCCCGTTTCTGATGGAGGGCACTGCTACCCCCCCACACCCCGCCTGGGGGCTGCCTGCTCTTGCCTGTGTGGGGCTGAGCACAAAGCCCCTCAGCAGGCTCCCTCAGCCCCAGCCTCCGGAGGTCCTTGGTGGGGGGGGGGTCTCCCAGTAGCAGCTGGCGCTGGGCAGCCCGCCCTCCAGGGAAGGGGGGAGAACCACAAGCCTCCGCCCAGGGCCCGGCCCAGTGGAGCACGGGCTCTTCTCCCACCCTGCTCCACCCAGATGGCTCCTCCCTCCTCCGGTGGCCCCTGGGCCCACGCAGCCCTCCGCTCTGCCTCAAGTCTGCCCCTGGGGGGTGGGGGGGCAGGCAGTAGCTGGGCTTGGGTGGAGGACAGATGCGTGCTGGGGGTGGCGCTCCAGCTTGGGCACCCCGGCCAGGCCCTGACCGGCACGAGGGCCCTTTGTGGGCCTCAGCCCTCTCCCTGGGAGCAGGATCCTGGCAGAGCTCTGTCCCTCAGGGCCTCAGGTGAAGGGAAGGAGGTAAGACAGGGGTAGGACTGATGGACAAGTGGGCAGAGGCTAGAACAGGGGTGTGATGACCAGGGACTGACCCTCTGCATGCTGCTGGAGCTGGGGGTGGCGGCCGGGGCTCGGCAGGCCGGCTTCAGGCTCTCTGGACTCCGACCCTGAGGAGCAGAGTGGACACAGGGCTGCCGGGGGCCATGCCTGCAGCCAGGCCCAGGGACGCTGGGCTGTGTGGGGACGAGCTGGGCACTCACCATGGCCTCCGGACCCCACAATGGGCTCTGTCCGGGCAGCTCCTTCTCCTGTGAGCAGAGGAGACAGTGGTCAGGGCTGACGGCCTCAGGCTCCCAGGCCAGGGGCTGCTGGCTGCGGGCGGCTCTGACCTTGCCGGGGCCCTCGGGGCTCAGCTCCCGGTCGATGGAGGAGATGCTTTCCAGGCTGTTCCGGCGGCCAAGGCCGGCCGCGAAGGGGTTGGCAATGACGCCTGGGGACACCTGCGGGGAAGGGGGCGGAGGGACCACACCTGAGGCAGCTGCTGGGGGGGGCTCTGCTCGCTCAGGACACCATGCCACCATCGCATCTGTGCCCAGGGCACCCACAGGTCACGTCTGCACACCACGCTCCAGAAGACATAGCAGTGCGGAGCACAGGGCACGAGAGGTCAGCTGTATACACACACCCTGGGGAGCACAGAACTGACAAGGTGGTGGGGGGACAGTAAAGTGCCTCGCAACACAGAGTCGGACTGAGGCCAAAGTCCCAGCAGAAGGCGGCCAACAGATTCCTGACGTTGGCCATTTAAAGGAGGAAGAGTTGACTGTGGTGTTGACCGGAGCCAGTGATGGTGGCAGACATGAACACGCACTTTCCCAGCATTAGTGATGGTCAGGACGTGAAAGGTGCCCACTCAGGCACAACGCAGCCCCCAAGTGGTCCTGACACCCTGACAGCTGAGGGCACGCCCAGCACCCACATCCTGGCTCCTAAATAGCCCTGTCCCCGATGGGAACCAGTGTGCCTTGGAGAAAGAAGGTATGGGAAAGTGTGAGGTGACCCAGACTTCCTGCTCGAGGGAGGTGGGTGATGTTAACGGCCCCGGGCCAGCCAGAAGCCCTCCCGCCAGCTCAGTCAGGATGGCTGGAGCATCAGGTGTCAACAGCAGCAGTGACAACTCTCACCACGAGATAGTGTGAGAGGATCTGCGCTCAGGAAGGCAGCCGCCGCACTTGGGGAAGGAGGGGTGGGGAGGGCGCACGACTGCCCTGGGGCTGATGAGGAGCCCGAGGAGGGGCGAGCCACTGTACTCTCCAAGCACCTCACACAGCACCTGTCCATTTCTGGGGGAAAGTGTCACTTGGCGGGGTGACCCAGAGACGCCCCCATGCAGGCAGCACCACCCGTGGATCGGTGGGGGGCCCTCCAAGACAATGTGAGCTCTGTGATAACCCTGCCAGAATGCAGCCACTGTAGCTCGTCCTGAGGAGGCACTGGACAGACCACCAGTGAGCACCATCCATGCCATGATGGCCTGTGCTCACCCAAAATTCCAGGTCAGGCTGGGAAACCACCAGATGCCCACATGCCTTATGGCTCTGAAGGTCATCTTGGACCATCGGTGGGAGGCACGCAGGGCCTCTGAGTGAGAGGTTCTGTCTACTGTTCTTGACACTTTTCTTCAACTCTAAAATGGTCAATTCTTTATCTACTTGCTTGTATCTTTCAAAACAGAAATAACAGCAGGAGAAACCACACTGGGGCACCGAGAGGGGATTCAGACTCCTCAAGGGCTGTGCTCACAGCTGGCAAAGGTTTAAAGTGAGCAGCTGGTCTGCCCTCCCAGCCACGCTGCTCGGCTTGTAGGGTCTTCGCTCCCTGACTGGAGACTGACCTTGGGATGCAGCAGTGAGGGTGCCGTGTCCCACTCCCCGGACTGCTGGGGAACTCCCAGGAAACTCCACTTTTAAAGTCATCTTTAAGAACTGAAAACGAGCTCTGGGCTTCCCTGGTGGTCCAGTGGTTAAGAATTCACCTAACAACTCAGGGGACACAGGTTCGATCCCTGCTCCAGGAAGATCCCACATGCCGCAGAGCAGCTAAGCCCACGAACCAGCAACTACTGAGCCCGGGGTCTAGGTCCGTGCTTCCCAACAAGAGAAGCCACCTCAATGAGAAGTCAGTGGGCAGCAACAAGACCAGCACAGCAAAAAATAAATCTTAAACAAATAAACCTAACTGTATGACAACCTAGCAGTAGAACAATACAGAGAATTATTTCCAAGTGACTTAACAGTATTTTGACTGTATCTCCTAAGTGGATAAATCCTAAGGACATAAAGAAATGTTAAAATGTTATTAATGGTCTTATTACTAGTAATAATATTGATACGGCTTTTTGAAATCATAAAGTAATTATGATAATATTACTTAATTTAATAAAATGACTTAAGATGACAAAAAGAGACACAAATATAAAGTCAAAAGAATCAAAGCCTCCTGTCCTTAAGCATGGGTTGAAAGCAACAACCTTATGGATTTCCCCCCCCCCCAGAAACCTGCCTCCCCAGGACCTGTGTGCTGCAGAGGCCCAGGAGCAAGACCACAAGGACCAGCCAGTGATGGTCTGAGCCCCAGGCCAGGGCTGAGGCAGGAGATACAGGGACGCCTGGGTGCACCATGAAGCAGGTGTCACCCGCAGCCCACACGAGCACCCTGCCCCACGAGGACAGTAAAGAACAAACAGCAGTCACCCTGGGGACTTCAGGGCAGCCACTTGTTATTGAAAAATCAACCAATGAAAGAATCAGAGTGTTTACCACACGTCTCTTATACAAAATCTTATTTTAGAATAAAAAATAGCTGATAAAATTTCTTTACAGAAGGATCATTAGAATGACTAAAGCACTAGATGAGGAAGGAGTAACTGAGGCAGTCTTCCTTTGATCAGTAATGAAGGAAACATGGAAAAGAAAGGCAGTCTTGATCAAAATCCAAAAGGTGGTTTTTTTGAGAAGGCTGCTAAAATATACACAACTTTGGTGAGTGTGATGGGGAGGAAGAGATGGCAGAAATCAGATCAAGACAGTGATGGGACCACAGAAACGGAGGGGAGGAGGGAGAACTTTGTGGGCCTTGCACCAAACATGCTGAGCACCAGTCAGCAAGGTCTTGGAAGTGCACAGTGGCCCCCGCAGCGCTGCCATCAGCCAGCCACCAGGCCTGCCCGCCTGTGTGGGGCCCTCGGGGCAGTGGCTGGCACAGAGCAAGGACAGGCAGGTCCTGATGCCAGCCCGCCCCCTGCCATGCAGAGGTTGGGGAGGCCAGGGCACCACTGATGTGAAGACAGGCTTGCAGAATCCAAAGTTTGGAGAGACGGCTGTGAACCCTGATTCCTACAGGGGTTGAACGGGTCACCACAGAGGAAGCAGGTGGGCTGAGCTTAAGAGAAATGGGGGTGGGTGGATGACTGGTGTCCTGACGGATACACGTCACCCCTTTTTCTTTCAAGCACCAAGCTAGCCAGAGGAAACCTGTGGGCTACACCTCACTGTACTTGGCACAGGGCTGTAAAAGCCATCAATAAAAGGACTCCAGAAAACTCAGCACTCATTTCAGAGAAAGTTCTTACAGGTTATAAAAGGCAACAGCCCTCCAAGTTTAAAAAAATGTTATATAAACTACCGCCTCCAAGTTGGCACAAGACAAAGTCACTGTCCACCATCAGCAGGTTTCCGGGGAGACGGAGGAGCCTGACCTCCCAGGAAAAGGGGAGCACCTGGGCCTCAGGGCTTCCTCCAGGAGGTGAAACAAAGTCACGGATGAGAATCAACAGGGAAGCAAGAGCAACCTAGGAACATGCTTGGAGAAACATTACTTATACAGTCAGCTCAGAGTTGATCCCTACGTCCCAACCAACTTACAGAACTGGCAGGTCCGTTTGGAAGAGAAAACACATGAAAATAGACTAAAACTTGTCAAAAGGAGAAAGAACAGTGGGTGATTTCACCACTTACGTCTCCTTAAACATACTCTAAAGTGGCCACACCAAGGTCAGCAGCATGGGCTCAAGAACATGGCTGGCTCCCAGGGCTGCGGGATGAGGATCCAACCCACGAGGAAGTCAGATCTCCCCCATCAGTGGGAAAAGTGATGGATGGTCCAGTGCATTCCACTGGGACAGAAGATCCACTTGCTTGAGAAGCAATTCTAGGTGGATTGTAGCGCTCTGTTTTCTAAAAAATAGCTTTGACAATCTTGTCCCAGAGAAGGTTTTCACAGTCAAAACTCAAATCCAGACATTATGAAGAAGGTTAGAAGACTTCACTCACATATTTCTATAACCCCAGAGAGGCCACTGTGAAAGAGCAGAAGACAAAACCCACTCATGCCCTATGCAGCGAAAGATAGATGCTTACAACGCAAAAGATGAACTGCAAGTTACATGAGTTACACGTCAAAGGATGCCAGGTCCCATGGAGACAAGCTGGTGCCACCTGAGGCTGGGCAGGGGCAGGAGACAGGGCAAGCCTGTGGCCCCTGGCCCAACTCCCCTTCTTCCAGGGGGCTTTCCTGCAGAAACTCCCCCAAAAGCATCGAGATGGGCTCTGAGCACTCTGGGTAGAAACACAGCACAAAGCAACCCCGGGAGAGATGGCCAGACAGAAGAGCCCAGGGAGGCCTCTGTGAAGCGGAGGAGACACCCACTCTGCTCTTCACCCTGGAGCTGGATTTACTCTTTTTGTATTGAAACCTTAAAGATAAGTACATGTACTGACCAAAACACGTAAAGTCATATTTTAAATGAGGAAGCAGGAGACACAGCCTTCTCTGGAAAACCTGAGCGAGGATCCTCACCAGAAACGACAGGTTAGGATTTCCTGCAGGCACACAGGGATGTGGGCACAGGGGCCAGCACAGGGGGCCCCAGAATCTAGGGAGTGGGGCCCCAGTCCAGCACCCAGCCAGGAGAAACAAGGACAAACGCACCATCCTTCCCAGTTCAGGAGAGGACACACGGATCGAGGGGGCCCCGCCTCAGCAGTGCAAGGACGGGGCAGCAGGCTGCCATCCCAGAGAACCACGGCAGCCCCATCCCCAGCAAGGGGGCCCTCAGGAGCTGGCAGCCGCTGCAGGGAATGAGCCCCTGGAGGCGGCGGGTGGGGGGTGCTGCAGGAGAAGCGGGCCTCCTCAGCTGACGCTGAGAGCACAAGACAGCAGGGCCCCCCAAGAGGGCACAGTCAGGCGTGTGCGGGATGTGGGCCGGGCGGGACATCAGGCCTTTGCAGCCCAGTCCCGGCCTGGCAGCCAATACCTCTTCCAGGAGCTGGGAGGGAGAAGGGCTGGGTTCCCACAGGCCCACCCACCCAGGCATCTGCATGGGGACACAGGTCCAGGCCCTGAGCTCCCTGCTAAGGGGCTGCCAGAAAGCAGGCCAGTGCCAGGCCAGCGTGGCGGGCCCCAGGGCACAAAAGCTGCTTGCCTTGTTCAACCTTTTCTTTCAAGACACAACCAGGCCTTCTGTATACACGCTCTGTCCCACCAGGGCGATGAGCAGGGCTGAGATGTGGGTCTGGCGCTGCATTGCACAGCTTCCCCAGGTCTGACTCGCAACGGCCAAGTAAGTCCTGGGCCTGGCACACCAGGACCCTCCTGGCCACACCAGCCCAGTCCCTGTGGCTGAGCGCCGGCCGGGGGGCACTGACCTCGGGGGTGACCGCGCTGGTGTCGAAGCCGTCGCAGACTAGCACAGTCAGGGTGTCGCCCACGCTGCGCAGCAGCTGCACAGCCTCGCCATGCGTCAGGCCCAGCAGGCTCTGCTGGTTCACCTCCAGCAGCCGCAGCCCCACCCGCAGCCGGCCATCGCGCCCGGCTGCTCCCGTGGGGCTCACCTGTGGGGAGACCGCAGCACTCGGGACTGGCCCCGGCCCCTCCCCACCCGAAAAGTCCATGGGGTGGGCGGGCGAGCAGGAGCTCACCTTGGAGATGAAGATACCCTCGTCGGTGGGGTCGCAGGGGTTCCCGGCATGGCCCTTGGCGCCCCCACGGATGCTGATGCCCAGCCTCTCCCCGGGGGCCTTCTGGATGCAGAGTTCCCGCATGCCTGGGGGCGGCGGGTCCCTCCGCACGAGTAGCACCAGCTCCAGGCAGGGCTGGAGCAGTGCGCTGACTGCTTCCTGGTGTGTGGCCTCCCGCACATCCTGCCCGTTCACTGCCAGGATGCGGTCCCCAACCCGCAGGCCGCTGCGTGCAGCCAGGCCCCGCGGGAGCACCTGTGGGGGGAAGGCCGTGTGCTGTGGGCAGGGGGCAAGGCCACCCTGTGCCCCGAGACACCCGCGGGGCCTGCTGTACCTTAGAAATGAACACGCCGGGCTCCTGGACACCGAATGGGTGGCTGGAATGGTCGGAGCCCCCAACAATGCTGAGCCCCAAGGGGCCCCCTGCTCTGGGCAAACAGATCTCCTGAGAACATGGAGGAACAGGAAGGGTGGCTGGATCAGGCCGGGCAGCAAAAGGAGCCTTTCCAAGCCCAGCGGGTGTGTGGGACCAGGGAACTCCAACATAGGGAGGCCGTATGAGGGTGCAGAAAAGACAGCAGGGGAAGAAAGCCCCTAGAGAATGATACCCTGGTGTCCTGGAGTCTAGGATGACAGGGCACAGGCCCTTATTCTCCCACCAGTGGGGCCAACACCCCATACCTAGAGTTGTGCGCATGTGGAGAAAAGGCTGGCTAGTGGGCTGGGCCGGGGCTGGGGTCTCACCTCCACTGGGTATGGCCCCTCCAGGGCAGCGGCCAGCAGGCTAGGGGACAGCCTCAGAGGCCCGGGCTCCCCTGTGGTGGTAGAGGCAGCAGCGGGGGGCGGAGGGGAGTGGGGGGGAGGGCTCGGGGGTCGGGGCCCCTCAGCCTCCCGCTCCAGCAGCAAGGCAATGGTGGGTGAGGCAGCAGTCAGCAGGGAGACGGCGTGGTCGTGCCTGGCCTCTGTCATGTCCACCCCGTTGATCTGCAAGAGCACAGCCCATCAGACGGCCCCAGGGAGAGGGGTGCACGGGTGCTAGGCGGGCCTACCACTGCACTCACGGAAAGGACGCGGTCGCCGACCTGCAGGGTGCCTGCCCGGTGGGCAGCGCCCCCCTCAGCAATGCGAGAGATGAAGATGCCCTGCAGTGGGGGAGGGCGAGTGAGTGTCCACAGGCTGGTCAGGCCTGCCCCCCGCCCCCCAAGCCCAGCCCCAGCCCCAGCCTCACCCCGTCACCGGTCCGGTAGGGCGTGGAGCCTTTCCCGCCTGCAATGCTGAAGCCCAGGCCCTTCTCACTGCGCACGAGGCAGGCCACGTGGCGCTGGCGGGTGGGCCCGGGGGGCTCAGGCGGGAGCAGGGGCAGGCGCAGGCCGCCACCCCGCCGCTCCCGCGGGCTGTAGTCATCCTCAGGCCGCAGGGCCGTGACAGTGACCGCGTTCTCGGGCTCCACCATGCGCTCCCGCCACAGCCGCATGTGCACAGTGGCACCCGCCCCGCGCAGCGCCTCCACGGCCTGCTGGTGCTCCGCGTCCTGCAGGGCCACGCCGTTCACCTGCCGCACGGCACCTGTCAGCACGCCCTCCACAGGCGGGCCGGCCAAGTGCCCCCCTCCCTGCGGGTACCAGCTACCCATCTGGACAACCCAGGGCTAGGAGGCCCACTGTCAAGAAAGCAGGTGACACCTCTGCTAGTCCACAGTGCCCAGTCCCGGCGCCCCCGCCCTGCACACCTGCTCCCTAAATGAGCAGTCCTCGGGGAGAATAGCAGGGGTTCTGCACGTCTGACCTTGACCTGGGCTCTCTGAGCTGCTGGGACACAGCAGCCCCTCCGTCGAGTGAGTGCAGGGTCAGTCCCTCCTGCCCCCGGCCCCCAGGGAAAGGTAGACTGCTCTCTGACCCTGCCCCAACTCCTGTGACGCAGGCACATGGCCTCCAACGCTCCCTGACCTGGCCAGAGCCCCACCCACAGGCCTCCTGCCCAGACGCAGTCTCTGCTTTGGGCTGACCTCCGGTCCACCAGGAGCTCTAGCTTATGAGCTCCATGCCTCATAGGGGTCCCATGCTTGGGGCTCTCAGGAGCTGGGTGCCCCCTTCCTGGAGGGGAGGCGGCCCAGCACCAAAAGCCAGACTGAGAAGTCCCAAGGGTGCTGCACTTCACACGGTGGACAGGGGCTCACCTCAAGGAGCTTGTCGCCGACTCGGACCCCAGCCCGAGCCGCGGGGCCCTCCTCAGACACCCGGGAGATGAAAATGCCCTGCAGGACGGACAGAGACAATCCCAGAACCTCAGTGGATGCCTGGAGGGGCCTCCACCCCACCCTCCCGGAGAGGGGTCCTCAGCAGCTGTGCAAGGCCCAGAAGCCCCCCAGTCAAGGGAGGCAAAGATGCCCCAGGGTGCAGGAAAGGCAGAAATGGGCCTGCAGTGGTCAGGTGGCCTGGGTGTGGGCTGCTGTGAGATCCCAGGCATCAGGGAGTGAGGGTGCAGGTCAGTCCCAGGAAATTCGAGCCACATACAGCACAAGAGGCGCCGGTGAAAGGGAGGCGAGGCTGAAGGAGACGGCTGCAGACCAGAGGCCCTGAACGTCCTCCACAACCCTGCCCCCTGCCACTCCGGCCTGCAGGACCTCATGTGCTACAGGGGCAGAGAGTCCGCAGACAGCACAGGGTGGGGCGGCTCCTCACCTCGTCGTCTCCCTTGTAGGGTGTGGAGCCCTTGCCACCCGCGATGCTGATGCCCAGGCCCCCCGTCTGCCGCACGATGGTGAGAGTCAGCTGGAAACAGAACAGACATGCCATGTCCAGGGACAGCTGGGGGGCTGGGGCCGGGGCCTGGTCCCCTCCGGCCACCAGGCATCTCTCCCAAGGCCGGCTCGGGCCACAGAGGAACTGACGAGGTGGCGGATGCCAGACTCCAGGGAGCGCAGCCAGAGCGAGCACTCGCCTGTGGGTGACGGGGGTCTTCCAGGGCCGGAGCACCACAGGAAGCGGTACACACCCTGAGCCTCCTCCAAGATTGGCCACCCCTGTCTGGAGGCTGGCGCCCTGTCCCCACCCGCTTGTGGGTCTACTGGGTGCCCCAGGCCCTGGCTCTGAGTTTGGGGAGCAGGCGTGAGCAGCAGTGGGAAGGAGGCGGGAGAGCCTGCAGCCCGAGAGAGTGAGGCCCGGGCAAGAGCGCAGCGGCAAGCGGGTACAGACCTCTTCCTCCTCAATGCGAGCGGGCTCTATCAGCAGGTTATTGGCCTGGTCAAACGACACCCCCTGTTAGGACAGGACCAGCAAGGACATGCAGGTCAGCTGCCGCCCGGCCCCGCCACCTCCTTGCCCAGCCCCACCACGAGCAAGAAAGAGAGAAGACCACACCAAGCTCCCACAGCCTGAGCGCCCAGCCCTTCCCGCCTGTGTCTGGTGCTGCCCCCAGGCAGGGGGTCCCCTCTGGTCTGGAGGCCTGGCTGCTGCTGCCGGCTGACCTGCCAAATAGGCAGGCTGGGCCAGTGACAAGTGCCTAGGCTTGGCTGTGCCAGCTCTGGCCGCCCAGGCCCTCTCGGCTGCAATGGCCCCAGGGTGTTTGCTCACTGCAGAACCACAGACATGTCAGGCTGGGGGCTGCTGCGGGGCAGGGCACCCCATGGAGAAGACAGGGACCCGTGAGAGCCAGCCCTCCAGAAGCCAGGGCAGACAGACAGGCCTGGGCAGAGGGGGCGACTGCCAGGGGCTTGGAATGTGGCTACAGGGCCAGCAGGGAGCTCGCAACGGGGTCAGCACCCAGCCTGTGGGGGAGAGTGGGGAGCCGGGGACAGGCACCTGCTGTGCTGGCTGCCTCGAGGGTCGCCTGGGACCTACGCCGGTGGGGACCAGGGAGCTGGTCAGTCAGGTTCAGGCTGGCATAGGAGGCCAGACCCACCTTGACAGAGGGCGCAGAGGCTGCCGCCTTCTCCTCCTCCTCCGCTGCTGCCTTCCCCTCCTCTTCCTCCTCAGCTTCGTCTTCTTCCTCCTCTTCCGCTCGCGGAGCCCAGGACATGTGGGGGCCATTGTGCCAGCCCCCAGCCCCCACCAGGCCCTCATTGTCTGGCGGGGTCCCCTGCAGGAGGGCCACCACGGCCTCAGGCTGAGGCAGCTTGGAGATCTTGAAGTGCTTCTTGTAGTGGGGCGTGTCCTTCCGGATGAGCCTCTGTCTGCCCCCGGGCAGGGGCCAGGGTGCCTCCGGCTGGCCCTCCTCACTCTCGCCATCCTCCCTGGGTAGGAGCAGTGTGTCCTCCGCGAAGCGCACGGTGGGCTGTGAATGCTGAGCGTGAGGACTAGGCCTGCCCACCCCCAAGCGCCCGGCCCAGGGCAGCAGACAGGCGCTGTGAGAGGGCCCACTGCTCAAAGAACAGAGACAAGGAACGAGCCAGCGAGGGGCACAGAGCGTCAGCGGGAAGGGCAGCCTAGGGGGCTGGGAGGCTCTGCCCACCTTGCTCTCAGAAGCCCGAGGCAGGGCCCTAGTAGGACCACGAGGAAGGCCCTGGGGTCTGGGAACATTCCAGAAGGGAACATGTGGTAGTGATGGGTGTGGGCGGGCAGTGCCTGGGCCAGAGCTGGCCTTGAGATGCAGACCCTCCTCCCCTGGCCCTTGCCCTGGCCTGGGGCAGCCTGACTCCTGCTGTGCTGCACATAGGGAGGAGTGCACCCGGGGGCCCACCTGGATGAACCCCCTGGTCCTGCCTGCACACCTGCTTGGAGAGGAGGGTGGGACTGGCAGGCCGGCCCGAGCAAGTGGCCCCCAAGACCAGGCTCACCTCCTCGTAGGTCTCCTCCATGACCTCCTCCTGGGTGGCTGGCATGAGTTCCTGCTGGCTCAGCCCCTCCTCCTCAGCCAGCAGGCCCTCAGGCTCGCCCTGGGAGGCTGTGCCGGCAGATAGGTGAGAATCTGCACTCACACCAGACTCAGTGCTCAGCCTCTTCTCCTGTGGCAGGGGAAGGGGCAGTGGGTTGGGCTGCCCTCGGAGGATCCCACATTGCAGGATGCACCCCAGGGCTCCCTGCTGCCTGACCACAGAACCTTGGGAGCTTCCCCTCCTAGCTGCCCTCATCCTGCAAGATGTCTGTGCTCATCCTCTGGGGTGCCCCCTGCCACACCCCTAAGGAAGCCAAGCTCCACCCAACAGCTGTGGCTACACAAAGCCACCCTTCTGTGGTTCGAACCCACAAGGCTCATTCCAAAAAAATCACAAGGGCAGGGGATGATGAGTCCCTGAGCGAATGCCAGTTTGAGGATGGGCAGGCGCCCCGACCAGCATGAGCGTGCCTCTCGGACCAGCAAGGGCAGCTTCCTGTAGGTGGCTGAGTATCGCAGGCACAGATCCTGCCACGTGTCCCCAAGCACCAAACACCCTGCTATACCCAGGGGCCCTGAGCGAACAGAGCTGGGCCTGCCTGACTGAACAGCTCCCCTCACAGAAGCTGACGGTGTGGGTCCCCTTGAGACATGCCAGCCCACAGGCCCATTTCTCCAGCCGCTCCTGGCTCCTCACGGGCAGTTGCCCCACATCCACGCCACACGGCTCTTGTGTCTGTCCAGCGGCCCTAGGTGGAGGTGGCTTGCTCTGTGGAAGGTGTGCGCACTCGGCCCTGAGCTTCCCAACCAGCACCACAGCCTGGCTCCTCTCCCGGTGGGTTCCCCATGGCCAAGCCAGCCGGGACCCCTGCACCCAGCCTGGGGCTCCCGCAGAAAGAATGTAAGGAGGGCGGCCATCCCTCCCGTGGCATGTGGGTCCCCACAGGCACCTCCTCGGAGGGCGAGGGTGGCGCAGGGTCAGGCCTGCAGGAGGTGGCTTCGCTTCGGCGCTCCACACCCCTCTTCATCACCTTGAGCTCGCTGGGGTGTGGCGTAGCCCGCCGCTGCAGGCCCTGCAGTGGGCACAGGGGTGAGGGGCAGGTGGGGCAGGGGTCAGGCGGGGGCGGGGAGGTGGGAGCCCCCGGGGACCCCACCCCGCCATACCCGTTTCTCAGCAGCAGCTTCCTCCAGGTCGTCATCGCCCATGGGGGCCTCTAGGAACTGGATGACGCTGACACGGCTGAGCGGGGCGTCACCCCAGCTTTCAGAAGGGCTGCTCCGCAGCCCAGGGTCCTCTGTGGAAGCGCATGTCAGAAGAAACCCCACCTCGCCCCGCCCCGGCCCCGCCCTGCCCCCCGCCCCCAGCGACCTACGACCTACCGAGGCTGGGCAGGGGCTGCTGCGGCAGCAGGTAGCAGGTGAGCACCTTCTCGCCGGTCTGGGCATCATCCTCAGTCTGGAACCGAAGCATGGGCTGCGCCTGGTTCTCCGCCAGCCACAAGGCCTTCAGGTTGAGGTGCGTGAGTGCGAATGGCAGACTCTGCAGCCTGGGGGCGGGGGCGTGGTCAGCTCGTGGAGAGCCAAGCCTGGCGTCGTGGGGATGGGGGCGGCACTCACCGGTTGCCCGCCACATCCAGCACATGTAGCTCAGCCGTATGGGCGAGCTCTGGCGGCAGGACGGCCAGGCGGTTGTCTCTCAAAGAGAGGACGCTGAGTGCCACGCAGCCTCCAATCTCGGGTGGCAGCGCCTCTAGGTGGTTCCGGTCCACATTGAGGTTGGTCAGCTTGGTCAGCTTCCCCAAGGAGTGGGGCAGGCCCTGCGGGGGGGGGGGAGTGAGGATCAGAGACCAGCAGGAGCCCGAGGGCTCCGGCCTGGACAAAGCGGCTCCCACCACTCTGCATGCCTCCAGGCGGTGGCCCATCCTCCCCGCCTCCCACATCAACTCTGAAACCAGCCCCACCGTCAGCAGGTTCTCCGTGAGGATCAGCTCCGACAAGTTCTCACAGTCCCCGATGGCTTCTGTCACCTCGCACAGGCGATTCTGGTCCACCTTCAAGATGGACAACTGCTTCAGCTGACCTGGCGTTGGGAAGATGCGGCAACAGGCTCAGTGGGGCTGGCAGCCTGGACACTCATGAGACTGAAGCTGCCTGCGCTTCAGGCAGGAGACTGAAGGACTCCTGCCTCCCGCACCGTTAGACCGTTGAGGCCTCAGCCTCCCTCCACACTCGGGCTCACTGCCCCACCCTACTGTCAACCTGAGCATGCCCAGCAGCTCCCGGGTCCCAGGTCCCTCATCGCGCCCTCACGAGCTCACCACCCACACCCGCCATCATGCACTGCCTCAGTTCCTCCGGTGCGAGCACGAGTCGTGCGACTGTGGCCCAACACCTCCCCTCCTCGGGGATGGGTCCCAGGAGCCAGCAGAGCCAGGAGTCCTTGCCCCAGGATCCCGCTTGGCCCAGGTTCACACTAGCCACACCCCTCCCAGCACTGACCGATGCCGTCCGGAAGTCGCTGCAGCAGGTTCTGAGAGAGCAGCAGGTCAGTGAGCAGCACTAGCCCCCCAAGCTCCGCAGGCAGCTCCTCCAGCCGGTTCTCAGACACGTCCAGGCACACCAGGCGCCTCAGATTCCCAAGCTCCTGGGGATAGGTGCAGAGGGTCAGAGGGAGGGACAGGCCCAAGGAGGGGGTGGCAGCCACACCCTCACTCACCGGGGGCAGGGCCGATAGCTGGTTCCTGTCCAGCCACAGCTCCCGCAGGTTGGGCAGGGCCCCCAGGGTGTCAGGCTGCAAGAAGAGGTGGGGACAGGGTGATGGCCAAGGCTCACTTGCCCTGCCTGGCCCTGCCCCACCCATGACAGCCCCACCCTCTCCACACCAGCACTTCCAGATCGTTGCCTCCCAAATCCAGCTGTTCCAGCTTGACCAGGAAAGACAGGGATCTGCAGAGGAAACAGAACAAGGTCTGTCGTGGCCACATGGCCTATGGTCCCTGGGGCCAACTGCTGGCAGGGGTGAGCCCACTCACGCAGGCAGGGACTTGAGCAGATTCTCCCGGAGCTCCAGGGTCACCAGGTTGGCAAGGCTGAACGAGACCAGGGCAGAGTGTGAGAGGAGGCAGCATGGTGGGGAGAGGTGCAGGAACAGGGTTTGGCTGAGACCCCACCCTGCAGGAAGGCACTCACTTGCCCACGTCCCCAGGCAGTGCCTGCAGGGACACGTCATTCAGTGCCAGGTGAGCCAGACTGCGTAGCTGAGTGAAGCCTTCGGGGAGCCTAAGGAGAGAAGAGGGTCCTCAGATGCCCATGCCGGGGCTGCAGAACCCCCATGCCCCACTGCCCAGCCTTGTTGTGGAAACCACCCACCTGGACAAGGGGTTCCCACTGAAGTCAGCAATCTCCAGAGCTTTGCAGAACTTGATGCTCTCAGGGATCTCAGGGATGTCTGCGAGGAGAAAGGGGTCACCATGGAGAGATGCCCACGGCCTCCGGGAGCTCAAAGCCCTTCCTGCCAGCCTCAGATGCCAC
Source organism: Antilocapra americana (assembly GCA_007570785.1). NCBI lineage: Eukaryota > Metazoa > Chordata > Mammalia > Artiodactyla > Antilocapridae > Antilocapra > Antilocapra americana. Next base: position 526,422 of record ML660780.1, read on the forward strand.
CCATGCCCGCCCCAGCTCCACACCGTTCCGGGACACATCCAGCTCCACCAGCTGCATGAAGTTGGCCACCTCCGGAGGCAGCCGCTGGATCTCGTTGTCGCTCAGGCCCAGCTTGCGCAGGTTCAGGAGCCTAAAGAAGGGCTATGGGGGGGCCAGGGTCAGGGTGACAGGCCCGTTCCAGGCCACACAGGAACCCTGGGTCCTGTCCCATCACCCTGGTCTGCAATAAAAAAGCAACGAGACAAAAACATACACACACTGCTTCTTCAACTTCTGGCTCCTTGACTTTTGATACCTGGTTGCTTTGCATTACCTCAGAGACACCCGCTACACACACAAACACGTGACACTGCCAGTTGACCTACCTTAACACGCTCAAGTCTTAAGTCTTAACTGAGAAATCACTTCCTTTCTCTGACCTGATGAATCCCTGTTCCCTGCCCTCTGTGTTCCATCAGGGGTCTACCTACCACCTGAATCACCTCTTCCAACCACCCAGCCAGTGGGCCTTCCAAAGCCTGCGGTAGTTTCTACTACTGCACCCCACGAAGTCCAGCCTGAGACACAAAGAGCCTGCCTGCAATGCAGGAGACCTGGGTTCGATCCCTGGGTCAAGAAGATCCCCTGGAGAAGGAAACAAGGATTCTTGCCTGGAGAATCCCACGGACAGAGGAGCTTGGGAGGCTACAGTCCATGGGATTGCAAGAGTCGGACACAACTTAACGACTAAACCACCCCCCAAAAAAATATATATATAGCGAAAACAGCAAAGGCCACAGATCCGTGTGAGGAGCCCTGGTCCAAGTTCTGGGATGAAGCCACACCCTCTGTAGCATGCAGCCCCCAGGCATTGGGCCACTTGGCACCCCATCTCCAAAAAGGAAATCCTTTTGTGACCTGTTTCCTTTAACCTCATCTCCCAAGTGGCCTTAGAAGGAAAGCAAGCTGACGGGAAGAAACAAGGCAGTGAGAGGCAGAAGGAACACAGGCTTGTCAGGGACAGGCACCTTGAGAAGGCTCCCTCTGACCCCGCCCCAGCACCCTGGAGGAAGAGAGCAGTCAGGACAGAGGTTGGGCTCCCTCTCCAGAGTAGTCCAGCAAGTTCGTATCCATCAGCCAGGCCAGTTAACCTTCCACCCGGATCTACCTCAACCCCATCCACCTTCCCCTCGCGGCTTTCCATCTGTAGCTCCTCCTCTAGGCTGTGACCATCCCCACCCCTAGACAGGCACCTGATGACCGATGCCACCTGGTGCCAGCACCGGCGGTGGGTGAGGAGGGTGGGGCTGGCCAGGGTGGGGCTCTGGCCAGTAAGAACCGGCAGGGCCGGCTGGACGCTGCGGTGTCCCGCGCAGGCCAGCGCCGGCTGAGGGCTCGGAGGAGCGGATGGTCGCAGCTAGACTGACCCTGCCGACCTGAAACGAGGGCTGGGCCGGCGGCAGGGCCGGCGGCCACTCACCTTGGGCAGCTCGCGCAGCTGGTTGGCATCGAGGAGCAGCTCCTCCAGGCTGCGGCTGTACCGGTAGATCTCCTCGGGCACGGCCTGCAGCGAGCAGTGCCGCTTGTCCACCGACTCCACGTGCCGGTTGCAGCGCCAGAGCGGGATGCACTTGAGCATGGTGAGGGCGGGCGCGGGATCCGGCGGCGGGCGGGGGGCGGGGCTCGGCCCGCATGAGCACCGGGCCGGGGGAGAGGCAGGGGGCGGCCCGGGGCGGCGGCGACGGCGGCGCGCTGGGCCGGGCCCGCGCTCGGAACGCGGCGGCCTGGGTGGGGGGCGCGGCCCGACCGGCGCTCAGACTCTCAAGACGCGGCGGCGGCCGGGCATCCCGCCTGGCCCACTTGACCCGGTCCGTCCGCTCGCCCGCCGCCTGTGCCGCAGTCGGAACCGTCACCGTTGCCCGCCGGACTGCCCCGCCGACAACCGCCGGTCGCCGCGCAGCCCGCCGGGAAGCCGAGGCCCGCCCTCGCTGCCCCGAACTGCAACCCCCACAAGGCCCTGCGGCGCCGGTGCCTCCGAGGACCTGTAGCGGCCCCGCGCACGGCCTGTCGGGAAGCTCGACTCACCCCCTGGCGCCAGGACTGTTGGGAGCTGAAGTCGGCTCAAAGCCTGCGCTCCCGACCGCGAGTGCCCTAACCAGAAGCTCGAGCTTTCCTGCCATCCTTCCAGCACCGCTTGGCACCTCCCCAACCCCCGTCCCCGCCTTAGCCTCACGACCCGGAGATCCCGCCCGCCGCCCCTCCCACCGGGACATTGCTCCCCGAAGGTAGGGCGTCAGGCTGTGCTCGTATTTATTTCCCTGACGGATGCGTGTGTCCCAGGACTTCCGAGACTGGCCAGCCTTCTTGCAGCACTGCTTGAGCTCGTGACAGTGGAGCCCCGCAGAGAAGGAAGGCCACCCCCACGGTTGACCGCGGCCGGGGCGGGCACCAGAGAACCACGCAACTCCTGCTGACCCCAGCAAATGCCTTCCTGGCCGTATTGAAGTCTCTGACGCCCAGGACCCCTGCCTCTGCCTGGGTGCTCGTCCTGCCCCGCCCCCCTGCCCCAGGAGTCAATAAGCACCAGACCAGTCAGACAGGGACGGTCAGGGCCAGCAGCACCTGCACCTTTATCCACAGGCTGGGCAGCCGGCCCAAGACACCACTGAATCACTCTATAAAACCCAGAGGAAACAAGGAAAAAGTGCGAGTCCGGGGAATGGGGCCGAGGTCATGCAGAGAGGTCACTGTTATCAAAACGCTCCTGGTCATACACTTCAGCCACCACCTTGCGGCCAGCAAACCAGCGCCCATTGAGGGCCTGGATGGCCTTGTGAGTCTCAGAGGCTACGGAAAACTCCACAAAAATCTTGACAATGATCTCCGCATCCTCCTCCTCGCCCTGCTTCTCTTGGTAGATGATGACACGGTTGACAGCACCGAACTTGCCACACTCCTCGGTCACCTCCCCTTCCAGGTCATCATCGATGTCCTTGGGGTCCACCATGTTGCGCAGAACCATCACTGTGGACTGTGGGGGGGACAGCTGAGAGCTGTGGCTGGCTGGAACGCCCCGCCCCACCCCGCCCCACCGGCCCCGGCGGCCCACCTCCTGCTTGCGGAGGAGCTTCTGCATCACCATGTGGCGGGCACTGCTGCCCGAGATGCTCATGTGCTCCTGCTCACTCAGCATCTCTGGCCGCTCTGACTCGGGAAACAGCTCCTCCTCCTCCTTCTCCTTCTTGGGTTCCAGGAGACCAAGTGTCGGAGGGCTGGCCAGGATGGGATTCACCACACCCACAGAAGGGATGGTGACCGGGATGGGAGGCCGGGCTGGGGTCACACCTGCAGCAAACCCACCAAGTTGGCAGTCACTTCCCCCACCTCCCTCCATTCCCAGGAAGGAGCATGGTTGAACTGCCCTGGGGCACAGGGGAGGAAGGAGCTTGTTAAGGGCAGCTGAAGGCATCAAGCCCAGAGGAGCAGCAGTGGAAGGAGGGAAACCTTGACCCACCCAGGCTCACCTGTGATGACTCCTGGGGCCTGGGCAGCCATGACGGCCTGGGGTAGAGCCCCCAGGGGCTGGGCCAGAGTCAGCGCAGGGGACACTAGTCCAGGAGTGGCTAGGGTACCCAGTACCGCAGCTCCAGCCACTGCTTCCTGCAACCAAGAAGGCCACCTTGCTTAGTCCTGGATCTGGCTGCCTCCACTCAAGACCTCTAAAAGGGCCAGTCCCCACAGGACCAGGGGTCCTAGTGCCCACTACCAAACCACACAATTGCACCAATCCTTACCTGAGCTGTAATCTTGGCTGTGGCTGCAGCTGCGGCCACGGCAGCAGCCGGCGGGAGGCCTCCAGGTGTGGCCGGTGTAAGCAGGGGCATGGGGGGTGTGACAGCCTTGCCCACCCGCAAGTACTGGCCCCCCAGATCAAAAAGGTTCATGGAAGACACAGCATCCTGGGACGACTGGGCTTTCTCATATTCTGCAGAGCAGGAGCGCAGTGAGGGCCAGCCTTGGGGTTGGGGTGTGGGGGAGGGGGCTTCACCACCACCCCCATCTTCCCAAACTCACCAATGAAGCCATAGCCCTTGTGCTTGCCAGTCGTGGGGTCCCGAGCCAGCGTGCAGGATTTGATCTTGCCAAAGGCCTCAAACACACTCTTGATGTCATCATCGGAGAGATCCTGGTGCACGGAAGCCACGTAGATGCGGTTGAAGGCTCGCGCCTCCTCAGCCAGCTGGTCTATGATGGGCTGAGCCTGCCCTATGTTGCTGGGTCTGCCCACCTGGGGGAGAGACAGGAGACAAAGAGCCCCCAGTCAGTCTAGGCTGGCTGACTGAACACAGAACATGCTGCACACTGGCCCCAAGGTCCCCTCCCCGCCCTCACCTTGATGTTCCTGCCTCCCAGCATCACGGAATTCATCTGCTCCAAGGCCAGCTGGGCGGCTTCTGGGACCTCATACTCCACAAATGCAAAGCCCTGGACATAGGAGCGTGCAGTCAGCCCGGGAGGGCGCGGGGCAGGGGTGAGGTGGCAGACGGAATCTCACCTTGTGCTTCATGGTGACCGAGTCCCAGGACATATCAATGCTCTTGATGGGCCCGAAGGGGGCGAACGCCTGGCGGATGGTGTCCTCCCCCAGCTCATAGTAGATGGAGCCCACGTAGACCCGGCACATGATGGCCAGTGCCCGCTGCCGCTGAGCCGCCATCTGGAGCAGGAACAAGGGGAGAGAGAGCCACTGGCCTGTGAGGGGTGGCGAGATGCTGGGCAGCCCCTTCCCCTCCTGGCCCAACCTCCCCACTCCGCTCCGCTGTGGGGAGGGCTCCCCACGCGGTGGTGTGGTGCAGGATCCACCCCTGCAGTCCGGGTGGTGGGGGTCGACAAGATCCCACCCCAGGAAGGAAAGTCAGGCCTGAAGGCAGGAAATGGACACACCCTGGCCCACGCAGGTCCCGGGCGGACTGACAGCACAGCTGACAGGTGGTTGGAAGGCAGGGCTGCAAGCCCTCCAATCTAGGCCCAGGCCTGCGTGGGCTGGGAGGTCCTCCCAGGGTCCTGGCCATGCACTCAGACAGAGAGGGAAGGGGGAGCCGCCAGGCTGCAGGGACGCTGGTGTGAGGCAAGAGAGGGAGCAAAAGATGGGGCAGCTACTATGCAGAAGAGACCCCAGGGAGGAGGTGAGGAGCCCAGGCAGGGGCTCCCCGGAGAGACCAGCCCCACTCGCGCAGAGCCCCTGTGCCCTGAACCTGCACAGGGAGGGCTGCTGCTCCCTGGGAGCATCAAGAGGGAGCAGAGCCACCAAGAGGAGACGCCCCGGGGGTCCATGCAGGCGGGCGCCACCGCCTCCATGCTGGGGCCCCCAGTCCCTCGAGGAGACACTCCCACCTGGCTACCTTGGACGACAGGCCGGGGGCAACCAGGCAGCGCCCCAGAGCCACTCGCCATGGGGCAGTGTGGGGGACCACAGGCCCAGGGCAGGCCAAGGAGACGGGGCCCTGGCTCTAGCCCCTCAGCAGGGGACCCCCACACCCTCCTGAGGTTCCCTGTAACCAGAGGCCGGCTTCTTTCTTCAGATATGCCAACTGGTCTAGTACTGGCCAGGCCCCCACACCCCGCCAAGAGGAGCCTAAAAATAAGGTCCACATGTCCCCCAGACAGGACCCCTCCTCAGACTATGCTCTCAACAGACAGGCCTCAGGCTTCCTGTCGAGATTAAGGACTGCCCCCCCCCCCAAACAGTTATGTCCCCTCTCTTGCCAGGTGCCCCAGAGGTGAGACCAGCTGCCCCTGGGATCAAAGTCCTCCAAAACAGGAGCATGTCTCCTCTTCAGTGTGGGCTCCCCGACAGTGGGGGTGCCCAGAGCCCCCTGCCTGACCTGCTTCCACAAACAGACGCTCCCTAGAGAGGACACGGGGTCTGTCTGGCCCCTAAGGACAGGACCGCGTGTCCCCTGTGAGAAATCATGCCCAGGGATGGCCCCCAGGGAAGGCCATGTTTCCCCCTCAGACTCCCGGGGGGGCCTGGCCTCCTCCTCAGCCTGCCTTTGGGGGTGGGAGGGGCATCTTCTCCCCACACTCCTCTGCTGACAGCAGCCAGGGCCAAGGCCACCGCCTGCTCCCTGCCCGCGTGGACTCCGCCCCTTGCTGAAGCCAGGGCCATGGCCCAATCCTGCTCCTTCCCTCTCTCCTTCACTTGGGTCCCCCCAGCTCCCACCCCATCCCTCCGTCCCCCCTCCAGGGTTTGATGGGGCCGTGAGTTAAGACCCTTCTCTCCTCGGGCACCTGATCCCAAGCCAGGAGCCCGAGCAGCCAGGAGCCCGGCGGAGCTGGAGGCCTGGTGGCACACCCGACGTGTGCAGGCGGCACGAGTGCAGGGGGCCTGGCGCGGGCAGCTGCCCTCCTGGCCGGCTGCCCTCCGCAGTTACCTGGCCGGTTAGTTTTAAGGCGGGCCCTCAGAGCAGATGCAGGCCTCCCCAGGGGCGGTCCCGGGGTGGGTGCCCCCCACACCACTGGCCCCGCCACGCCTGGCGCTCTGCTGCGCTCGTCCTGAGTTGGCGGGCAGGGCCGGCCACGGGGAGCAAGGTCCCCAGCACACGGGCGCACTGCCCCCCTCTAGCCCTGACTAAGGACATGAGCCCCGGAAGAAGTGAGCATGTCTATTGACCGATTGCAAAGGTGAGAGAGGATCTCCAAAGCCCATTGTCACTGCTGCCATCTGAAAGACAGTAAAGACAGAGTTCAGTCTGTTGGAGCCGAGCAGTCTCCGCTCTTGTCACACCTCACGCAGACAGCGGCAAGGCCCGGAGTCCCCGCCCTGCCAGGAGGCCCGCCTGCCTTCCCACACTGCCGGGCCCCTGGCCGGCCACCGGCACCTGCCCGGGGGGGCCTCAGAGCCCCAGGTGCCCTGCCCCGCAGCCTGGTCGGCAGGGGCAAGAAGGAAGGGGGGGGAGGAGGAGGAGGAGGAGGGGGAGGGAGGGGAGGAACGGATGGAGCACGGTGAAGAGCCAGGTACTCCTGGCAGCATGAACATTTTGCAGGCTGGGCGGGGTGCAGGAGGCTCAAGGCCCAGGCCTGTCGGCTTCACCCTGTTCTCTTCCCCCATGGCCATGGCCCCCTCTGGCCACAAGCCTAGAGCAGGGCCCTGGGGAGGCGTCCCCAGCCTGTCCTTTCAATCCTGGGCCCCGAGCCGCTGGACTGGACTCACTGCAGGGGCGGGGGCCTGACCGCTCTTATCCAAGGCCGTGGGGGTGGGGAGAAACGCCCCTCAGGGCTACACCATCAGCCTTGCAGCCGCAGCACAAGGCTCGGGGGTGACCCAAGGCCACAGTCTGAAGTCCAAGAAGAGCCTACTGGGGAAGGGCAGGGGTGCAGGGCCACAGAAGAGGGTTGGTAGGGGCCGTGGGCTCTCAACAGGTGGGTAGGGGCTGGGCCACTCATGCCTTAGGGAGGAACCCGGGGGTCCCAAGGAATCCTTGAGAAACGGAGCACCACAACACCTCGCGGGGATGGCCACAGGCACAAGAGGAGGAGAGAGGCGGCGGGGTGGCGGGCGGGAGGGTGGCTCACCTGCAGGTTGGTAAGCTGCTGCTGCTGGTGGGCGATGGTCTGCTTCACCAGCACGCTCTTGATGCTCTGCTCCATGGCGTACTTCTTGGCCTGCGAGAGAAGGCGGTGAGGAGCCCTGGGGGGGCCCGCCTGCAGGGAGACGGGCCTTCCTCCACCCTCCAGGGGTCCCCTGCAGCAGCGCCCCCGGAGGGACGTTCTCACCTTCTGGAGGGCCTCCTGCTGCTCGGGCGTCAGGGGAGGCAGTCCCAGCTTTGCGGCTGTGCTCTGCCCATTCTCCATCTTGATGGAGTCCGTTCCCTGCAGATGGGAGCAGGGAGATGGCTGAGAACAAGTACCAGATGGCCCTCCTGCGGCCCCAGGCGAACCCTCTGTCCAACCACTGCACATGGCCTGCAGCTCAGTCCATCCCCAGGGACAGACTGTCTCCCGTCTAGGGCAGACACGGGTCCAACAGCCCAGTGGCTGTCCTAGACCTGTCTCCTGCAGGACGCACTAGAAAGACACACACCAAAACAGACAGGCATGTTGGGGCCCCTGACCCACCCAGGGTAGCTGCAGAACCCAGGCTCCTCTGGGGTCACCAAGACAAGCAACGAGCAGCCAGAGGAGCCCAGCCCTCACGCAAGCCCACCCCAGAACCTCTGGCTCCAGTTGCACAGGAGAGCTGGCCAGCACTGGCCTCTCAGACAAGGGGAGAGCCAGGGCTCTCTGGAAGTTCTGGGATGCCCTGCTCCTGGGCTGCCTGGCACGCAGGGCCCCAGCATCATCTCACAGCCACAGACTCGGCTTCCCTGCTCAGGACCAGTTCCAGGGACCACTCAGAAGAGGACATCTAGGCACCTCCCTCCCAGCACAGCGGCCGGCGGTGCCCCACCCGCGCCCTAGCACACCATCCAGAGACCAGGGCTTGCTCTCCCAGCCCACCTCACCAAATTTCCCCCAGGGCTATGCTTAGCACCCTGGCAAGAGTAGCCACCAACAGGCCCACCGTGAGGGAACAGAAATGGACACCTGCCAACATGCTAGGCAAGCACAGGGACGAGGAGATGCGCTGGTGGCAGCAGGCCCAGCCCACTGCGGACCAGGGTGGGTGTTGCTAGGCGTGCGGGCGTGCCCTCTATTGAAAGCCCATTTCTAAGCTTCTGGCAAGGGAAGGACACAGCCATGTGAGCTGGAGGAGCGTGTGTGCTGGGGCTCGGAGCACACTTGCCTAGTCACCAGTCGCTGGGTGGCCAGCAACAGTCCAGACTGGGGGTTCTCCAACCCCCAGCATGAAGCCTTGGGAGGAACAGCAGGGATGAGAGGCAGGCCCCCAGCACAGGAGTGACGGGCAACCACAGAGAGAGGCACAAAGGCCGCAAGAAGGGGCTGGCGACCCAGACTCCAGTGCTAGGTTTCTAGCACAGGGTCAAAGGGTGGGAAGCCCTGGCAGCCTCTGCTCTAGCAGTCCGGTCTAGCCCCGGCAAGGCGGTCCTCTCGGCCTGCCCGCCGGCCCCGAGCCCAGTTCTCAGTGGGAAAGAAGATGAGAGCCGGGCCACGGCTGCAGAGCAGGCTGTCACCATGGCGATCAGTGCCAGCCCCCTCTCAGCCCCTTCTCAATCTCCTCTTTGTCTTGAGAAACAAAAAGCCCTTCTCCTTCCAACCAATGGCTGGCCAGACAGCCAGCCAGGGTCGGGAAGGGCTGGCTAGAGGGACACCCTGGCCCCCTGCCCATCAGCTTCAGCCCCCATAGCTTCCTAGGATCCAGGCTGCATACCACAGCCCTCCCCAGGCATGCTGCGGGCCCATCCCCAACAGCCCACAGGCCACTCTGCTGAGGCCCTGCTCAGCCCTCTGGAGGCAGGCACTGCCAGGCAGAAGCATAAAGAACCTTCTTAACCCGAAGACAGCAACATCCAGCCCTCCACCCCACCCCATGGGTCTGGTGATCAGCACTGGCTGAGACCCTCCCTGCCAACCTGAAGTCAGGGCCTCAGACCTGTGCTCTGACCTGCACAGGGGTCTGCCTGCATGTTTTACTCAGAGATCTGAAGGGAGACTATTTCTAGCTCTTAGCACCACCCTGCATGTTCTGAACCACACGTCCACCCTTCGGTATGACACCAGCACTGCCTGAGGTTCGGGCCCACCTGACCACAGCCACCACCTGCCCAGGATCTGAAGACACGTGAGGCGAGAATGCCAAGTGAATGCCAAGAGGAGGAGGCTGGAGCCAGGAGGGAGGCTGGGTGGCAAGGGGGCAGGGCAAGGTCTCTGCCCAGAAGGCAGAGTCCCCGGGGCTCCTCCCGCTCCCACCTCCCCAGCCAGGTCTCTCTGGGCCCAGGGACTCGCAGGCAGGCAGGCGGGCAGGCGGGCGGGCGGGCAGGCAGGCGGGCGGGCGGGCAGGCCTGAGGGCAAGAATGCTTAAGGGCAATACCTGTGGAGGTTTCCATTTGTCTCCCGCTGCCACCACTGCCGCCGCCGCCGCCGCTGCCGGCTCGGACCCCCCTCCTTGCTGGCCATTGACCTGCTGCAGGCAGGAAGGAGACGGTGTGACAACATTCACAAAACCCAGCCACCCGGGCCCTCGCTCATCTTCCCTGGCTAAGAGTTGGACTCTCTGAGGACCAGCAAAGAGCCAGCTCTGACCTGGCCCCGGGTCTTCCTGCAGCTGCCCCTCCACGCCTCACCCTGCCCGCTCCGCTCCTCCAGCACACCTGCCACTGCCCAGGGCCCAGGCCCAAGGGGCTGGCCAGGAGAAACCAGAGCAGAGGCTGGGGTAGCCCCAGGCTGGCACTAAGTCCTCAGAAAGAGACAGCATGGAGAGCTGAGCTGTGCTCCTGCCCCCAGTCAACAAAAGGCACTCTCTCCTGGGTCAAGAGCAGCCCTCTGGCACACAGCTGAGTCCTCAAGACCAGTTCCTCTCCCGCTGGCAGGTGAGCCCGGCCAGGCAGGAAAAGACGACCAGGACCACAGGTGGCCCTCTCCTCTCCAGAGGCGGACAGAGGCACCTTGCTAGCAGCCTGGACACATGCTGGGCCAGCCCACACCTCAGTCTCAGTCCCGAGGCCCCTCCGAAGATGGCTCTGAGGAGGGCCGCCCTCTGACTGCAGGGCCAGGCTGTGGGTCCACCTGTGTGGGCCTCCCCGACCCCTCCACCCCCTGCACACTGCCCAGGGCTGTCTATCTCAGGGCAGATGAGAAGTTTGGCCACATCTAGAGGGGCCCAGGAGTACTTGGTGTGGAGCCAGCCCAATGGCAGAAGGTGGGCAACATCATGGACCTGAGGGTCTTAGGGGAAGGGCCCTGAGACTTCCCCACCATCTCAGAAGCCACACAGCCGGAACCCACTCCCAACTCAAGCATAAAACCCACAAACATCTAGAACACAGGCGACAGCCCTGCCCACCCTCAAGGCGCCAAGCACAAAGCCAAAGGCTGGGCTGACCTGACCAGAGCATGTCTCAGGTGCTCCAGCCTCAAAGCAAAAACAGCAGCACAAGCCTGACTACACTAGAGATGTGGCCAGTGGGCGTGGAAGCTGTGGCCCACCCAGTTCTGCTCCTTCCCTGGCACCCCTCTGAAATCAGATCACTGCTGTGATCTATGAAACCATGCTCCAGTGAGAGAGAAAGGAAAGGGGGGCCCTTCTGATAGAGGTGCAACCCAGTGGGTGCTTGGCATCTGGGGAGAGGGTCTGGCTTTGCTCCAAGTGCCCTGGCAGTCCTCAGAACACACCAGAGCAGAAGCTGCCTCGCAAAACCCCATTAAGAGGTAACTTCAGATCTGGGCCTGTAATCCAACCTCTCAACCTCTGTGAACTAGGTCAACTTGAGGGCACATGTATACATGATTGCCCACTCACCCAAATCAGTGCAGCAGCCAACAGGGACCAGGACAGTGCTGAGACCAGAGACGGCTCAGAAAAGGCTTCACAGGGAAATTCAGTCCACCAGGGACTCACAAAGGACAGTCTATCCCAGGGAATTCATGGCAGAAACAATGTCCCCAGTCCCAGGCAGCCCAGGGCTCTGTTCTAAGCAGATGCTAAGAAAGTTTAGAGGAAACGGCCCTTCATCATTACAGCTAGTCTTATGCTGTCCTCCAGCCCTGAGTACAGTAGGTCATAGGCACAAAGCACCCCAGCACCAGGCAGCAGTGCCTTGAGGGGTGCAAACCCCCTCTGTAGGATGTGTGTGGGGTGGGGGAGGGTGTGTGCAGTGGGGGGTGTGCACTGTGTGTGTGGTGGGGTGCTGTGCAGCCCCATGATTCTGGGGCCCAAACTCCTGCACTGCCCTTAATCGATAGCCCAGGGCAAAAGGATCATTTCCATTAGAAAATCAGAAAAATCAAGTAATTACTTAATGCCTCCAGGGTTCAGGCTCATCAGGCTTGTGTCCTGGGGCAGGCAGAAAGATTCAGCGAGTGGCCAGCTCCACATACAATCAGCAAGGCAATCCCTGCACCTGGCCAGCGAGCCCCAGGTTTCAGTGATTGTTTTTTGTATCATCACAACATCCAGAGTCAAGTCCCCACAGCAGGGCTCATGCAGGACACTGCCTCTCATCGGGTCAGTTCCCTTCACGTGGCGCCATGCTATCCACAGCATGGGCAGGTTCTGTGCGGGGCACTGCGGATGCACGAAAAGCAAGACAAGAGACATGCCAACCAGCCCTGACACGAGGTTATTTCTGTAGCAACAGCCCTAAGGAGAAAACCAAGCACAGGGTGGGAGAGAGGGAGCGTGAGGGCCCCAGCAGCAAGGGCAGCTTCTCGGTGAAGTGACAGGCAGGCTGGAACCCACAGAGAAAAACAAGCACTTTCGCCTCTTGGAAGGTGAGAGTCTAGTGGTCTTGCCAGATGGAACCCCTAGGACAATAGTCCCAAGGAGGAGTGAGCCCAGTTGTCAGAGGAAGGGCCTGTGGCCTGTTTCTGCAACGACCACGTGGAAGGCACATAAAAGTCAGAAGAGGCGCTTCTGTATCTTCCTGGGTTCTTTCCCCTGAGATTACTGTCCGCCAAGTCCAGCGCCACTCCACTCCACCTCCCACAAGAGCCAAAGCCACAGCTTAGGACAGCAAACCAGCACTGCTCAGCATGCACAGACCAGAAGATGGAGAAGCTTTTGCTATGCCCCTGAAGCACTGCAGGGAACCAGCGACTCTTTTAGAAACCTGTTCATTCAAAAGCTTAGAAACGTGTTAGTCCACAGACTGGACCTCACTCCCACAAGCTGATAAGGTAAGTCTGAGCCTTTACAGTTTGTATATGTGTATTAACATACATTCATTAACCTCCTGTGGAGAAGAAGATGACAACCCATTCTAGTATTCTTGCCTAGAGAATTCTGTAGACAGAGGAGCCTGGAGGGCTGCTGTCCGAAGGGTTGCACAGAGTTGGACACGACTGAAGCGACTTAGCATGTATGCATGCATTGGAGAAGGAAATGGCAACCCACTCCAGTATTCTTGCTTGGAGTATCCCAGGGACAGGGGAGCCTGGTGGGCTGCTGCCTACGGGGTCGCACAGAGTCGGACATGGCTGAAGCGACTTAGCAGCAGGAGCATTAACCTCCTGAAGAGGACTCAGACGGGCAGTGAAGACCCTTGTTGAAAAGGCCACCTTCCAAGGTTCAGACCCAGTGCGCACATCCACCTCCGTGACATCACCAGTGACTGCCCTGCGCCACAGCTGAGCTGGGCCCCCCTGAGCAAAGCTGGGGTGTGGTGCTGATGCAGGTCTGAGGGTGCTCGGGGACATGAGGCCGCCACTCTCACTGGTCTCTGCTCCTCCTACACCTTCCCAGGAGTTTTGGTCCTTGTCTTCAAGCCTCCCTCTCTATCATCTTAAAACTCTGGTGACTTGGACAGTCACCAAGTCCTCCACCTTCACCTCTCTTCTCTCTAGTGCTCCTGTCACAAAGGTGGTTGCTCCTGTGGCTTCAGCAGGAAGCAGGATATGGTGCACAAAGAGGACAGTGAAGTTAGCCAGATCTGAGAATCACGCACCGTGCCTCCCTCATAGCCTGTGGCCGCTCTCTGACTGGGAGACAGGTTCGCCCCCTCTGTGACCATCAGAGCCTGACGGAGGCAGTCTAAGTACACCCGCTGACCCTCATACATCATCTCCATCAGTCCAAACTCCAGCCACACGCCTCTCAAAAGACCCCATCACATCAGACTGAGTTGGGGAGGAGTAGGTAAATAAAGGGATGAAGCTCCATGTGAGGGTCCATGAGGGGAATCAGTGGCACAAGTCTGGGATGAGGAAGAGTGAAGGGAGACTTCCCCAAGGAAGTGCTGTGTGAGGAGAGGCTGTCCATCTGTGCTTAGTGCTCCATGTGGCTGAGCACTAAGCAAGGCAGGAGAGATGCCTGCACCCGCTCTAACACTTCAGATACCCTGAGTGGAAACTGGTCTCCAGTGCCCAGCAGACAGCGGAAGAGGGCAAGACTGCCTCTTGTTCCCTACTGTTCCCCCTAGCCCTCACACAATGTGACTGCTCAGGCTACGTATAACGAGATCTGTAATGAGAGACCTCGTCTTCCCTTCCTGAGTAGGGGTTATAGAACAGAGTCCCTGTTGGCTGGAAACCGCTTCTCCGCTGGGCATCAGCAGAGAGAAGATTCGTAGCTGTGTACTCAGGAAGCGAAGGCCTCCCTCCTCACCAGGCCCGATCTCGTCCTACAGGCCCCCGCACGTCCTGCGGCCCCTCCACGCTCGAGGGGGGCACGCCACGGTTCCACCGTGCTCTGCCTTCAAGTCGGGATACAGGCTCACAACGTCGGCAGAGGGCAACTACCGCCTGGCCCCGCCCGACCGCACCGCGAAGAGACCCGGCTCGGCACACGGCACGGTCGCTCTCCAGCCCCCGTCAAAACCAGCTGCACCCCGGGTCACAGCCGCGCCAGGTCCTCCCGCGCCGGCCGCCGGAAGTTGCAGTCTGCGGGCCGGAAGCTGCGGCCGCAGGCCGGCCCCCCTCCCCTCGCGCCCGCCCCGCCCCCGCCTCGCGCGACCGAAGGCCGCAGAAGCTCGCGCTGGGCTCCGGAGCGACCGCTACATCCCCAAGGGACCCTCGGCGCCCCGGCTGGGCCAACAATCTGCTCCCGCGGTCTGAGCGGAGGCCCGCGGTCACCGGGGTCTCACTTACTAGCGCTATGGTCGCCGTCGCCATCTTGTGCCCGTCGCGGCCGCTGCGCGCGCCACACGCTTCGGTTCCTTCCGCGGTCTCGCGCGATCTAGGCACCGGCCGAGGCGCTCTCAAGAGAACGGAACTCTCGCGATTAAAGGCCCTTTCCCCAGCGACGTGGAAGGAAAAAGGAACGCGCTTCCGGTGCGGGGAGGAACTGTAAACGCTCCGAGAAGCGCGCGCGGAAGGGGCGGGGGCGGGGCGGGGGCGCGCCCGGCCGCCCCGCCTCCGCAGGCCTGTTAGCGTCCCAGGCTGCCCCTCCCCTTGCCACTGGCGGCCGCCTTCCCTTCACTGCTCGGTTTTTGTTTTCTTCGCAGGAAAACCCCGAGGCCGAGCACAGATGGCCGGATCCTCTCTAGAGCTGCGGTTGAAAACCGCGACCAAGAATCGCCTTTTTTCGGACTCAGATTTCGAAATGCCTCTTTGCATCTTATCTGTGAATGCTTCTACCAATGCATAGCGTGTTCCCTGTTACGGTCGCATTTTCTCTTCACAGATGATTTAGAAAACAGTACTGCATCTTAAAACTGATAGCATCCTAGATCCACCGATCTAACACTCTGTAGAACTGCAACCCAAGAGACAGGCTTCGGAACCAATCCCCAGGGAAGGATATGCACTCAGTCCCCTTAGTTCTGAACTATTTCCTAAAAGTTCCAGGTGTCCATCCCTGGACTTGAGCTGCCCTGGACGTTTATTGCATGCCACACCCGGTCCCAAGACTCTCACTCAGTGAAGCTCAGGCCCGAGGTTGTCCGCTTAGCAACTTTAGCCTGCCTGAGGTAGCAAGGTCTCTTCCTCAAGGAAGCAGGTCTCTTTTCAACCCTGGGAAAGTTAATATGAAATACAGACATCCTGTTTAAACACGACAATATTTTACTCATTTACCTTTCCTCTAAAATGATAAGAAAGTGCCTTGTTCAGTCATGTCCATGGGGTTCTCCAGGCAAGAATACTGAAGTGGGTTGCCATTTCCTACACCAGGGAATATTCCCAACCCAGGGCTTGAACTCGTATCTCGTGTCTCCTGCATTGGCAGGCGGATTCTTTACCCCTAGCTCCACCTGGGAAGGTTGTGCCACCATTATAAAGGCAGAAACCCCCAAAGACAAAGAGGTGGGATGTTGTGGAGCTGGAGGAAGGTGGACAGCAGGGGCTGGCTGCTTTAACATCCTGGAGGTCGGGGTCCAAGAGATGCTTCATGTGAGTACAGTCATGACAAGGAGGAGACCAGAGCTCTGTCCCTACTGGCAGCGACTGAGAGGTGAGCTCCAGCAGAGGCATATTTGGAGGGCCTGCCTGTTCTGAAAATGGGGGAATACGTGAGACTCATGCCTTTCTGTCATCTCCACCCCTGGCTCCCCAGTCATGTGCCACTCATAGTCAGAGAGAAGAGCCCATCTCTGCAGGAGCTCCCAACACATGCACAAAAAAAGACTGGCCACTGGGAGGAGGGCAGGAGGATGACCTGGCTCCATCCTTGACCTCAAAGCTCACAAGACAATAAGCCCCAACCACTAAGATTCAATGAGACTGGGCAACGCAGGAACACCAGACATCTGAGAGAGAGAAAAACTGGAAAAGGAAAAGGGACTCAGAAGGAATTGAGCCAATAAAGCAGGCCAGAGAGGAAGGAAAAAAGAAAAGCTAAAATCATATCCTCAGAGATATAGGATGTTGCATCAAAAAACATAAACAAGATGTAAAGAAAAACATTCAGCCAATGAGAAAGAGCAGTTACAAATGAAAAATATGAGAGGAAAAGGAACAGTTAAACAGAGAAGTTGCAAGATAAAGTTGAAATCTTCCAGACGTATAACAATAAAACCATATAGATAGAAAATAGACAATGGAGTATTGTCACACTTGTCAGCACTCTGCAGTACTAGAACCAGTGGGTGCCTCAGAGACCTCCATAACAGAGGGGTGGGCTGGGACTGGAAGAAGGGGCAAAAGCACCACTCTCTGGTGCAGCTTCGCCTGTGAAATCTGGCATTGATGCGTTCAGAGTGCTAGTGTGCTGGGCACTGTTCTCATTCCTTTTCACAGTTAACTTGTGCAAGCTCATGACCACCCCCATGCAATCTGAACCACGTCTCAGAAGCAGCTGAGTGGCTCCAGAGCCTCTGCCCCTAACCTCTCAAAAAATAAGTCCAACATCTAAGTAAGCATTCCAGAAAAGGAAAGGGGAGAAATCAAAACAACAACAACAAAAACCTTCCTAGAACTGAAGGGTTGGGATCTCTGGACAGCAGATGAAAGAGAAAGTCATATTGAGTTCCTACTGCAGAGCACAGAGAACTATCAACATATTCAATATCCAGTGATAAACCATAGTGGAAGAGAATACAGAAAAAAAAGATCACTTTGCTGTAAAGAAGTAATTAACACAACATTATAAACTGCTTTACTTCAGTAAAAAATAATGGAAAAAAACAAAGAGGTCTACATCAGGACCTTAGATATGCAGATGACACTTTTCTTATGGCAGAAAAGCAAAGAGGAATTAAAGAGCCTCTTGACTGAAGGTGAAAGAGGAGAGTGAAAAAGCTGGCTTAAAATTCAAAGTTCAAAAAACTAAGATCATGGCATCTGGTCCCATCGCTTCATGGTAAATAGATGGGGAAACAATGGAAACAGTGACTTTATTTTCTTGGGCTCCACAGTCACTCTGGACTGGACGATGACTGCAGCCATGAAATTAAAAGATGCTTGCTCCTTGGAAGAAAAGCAGTGACAAACTTAGATAGTGTATTAAAAAGCAGAGACATTACTTTGCCTGCAAAGGTCCATATAATCAAACTATGGTTTTTCCAGTAGTCATGAACTGATTTGAGAGATGGACAATGAAAAAGGCTGAGCACCAAAAAACTGATGCCTTTGAACTGTGGTGCTGAAGAAGACTCTTGAGTCCCTCGGGCATCAAAGAGATCAAACCAGTTAATCCTAAAGGAAATCAGTCCTGAATATTCATCGGAGGGACTGATGCTGAAGCTGAAGCTGCAATACTTTGGCCACCTGATGCAAAAAGCTGACTCATTGGAAAAGACCCTGATGCTGCGAAAGATTGAAGGCAGGAGGAGAAGGGGACGACAGAGGATGAGATGATTGGATGGCATCAGTGAGTCGATGGGCATGAGTTTGAGCAAACTCTGGGAGATGGTGATGGACAGGGATGCCTGGCGTGCTGCAGTCCATGGGGTCGCAAAGAGTCGGACACGACTGAGTGACTGAACAACATCAGGACACATCATTGATAATTTCCAAAGCATTCAGGTAAAGAAAAGATCCAGAGGGAAGACATCGCAAAGGTCAGAACTTAGAAAGGCATGGGAATTCTTGGGACTAGACGCCTAACTTTGTACCTAGTTACATGAACAAGCAAATGTGAGAGTAGTGAGGGCAAACTGCAGACTCCGTAACTGAATCAAGGAAGAGGAAATTATGGGCTCCAATGGAGAGAAAGGAGGTGCTCCCGGGCACTGGTGAAGTCACAGCCCATGCTGACAGCCAGGGCAGAGTCAGCATGGTGAGTGGTCCAGGGAAAAAGGCAAACAGCAGTTATGCAACAAATCCCAGGTTTGAGAGGAGGTTCACACTTCTGCAGGAGAATCTAGGGAGGAATTAATGACGTGTGGAAAACTGAGCCCCCAAAGACAATGATTAACTGCAGGGAAAACAAAAAGTTGTGCAAGAAAGCAAATATTTTCCCAGGACATTCGTTCTCTGCTGAGACCTGTGGGAGTGAAGCTGTTATAGTGCCCATCACACTGAGATGGCGCTATGTCAAGGGACTGAGGCCAGTGGCCTCCCTTCCCCCTAGAGGACATCAGCAGGTGACACATAATGTAGAAAAACTGATGAAAAGCAGTGAAAGCATGTGTGTGTGTGTTCCTGTGAAACATGCATTTTAAATGCCTGAAGAAATAGCTGAGAGTTGAATCTGCAAAGGATCAGAGTTAGACATTGTATTTATTAGTTATTTATTATTGGCCTAAAAAATTTCCACTTTTAAAATAATACGTATGTCACTTTGAAGAGATAAAAGTTAAAATGAAAACCTCAACAGACATTAAATGAAGCAGTGCTAGTACTGATCCTTTTGAGTTCAGTTTAATCACTGGCACAATCTGTTATGTATTGGACACTCCCAACTGTTTCAGACGATGCAGAATCACACAGCTTGGCGTCAGGATTTCCAAGTAGATGTGTAAGTTATTTTAAAGCGTAACTTTAAGCTGAAAGGTGTAAGAACTTGAATAATTTTGTAGAGTACTGGAACATTTAAAATAACTTGAGATTAATCGTATTTGACATGGAATGTATCTGACATGTCTTGGTAAGGGGTGTTGGTTTGGGGTTTTAGTTGGGGTGATGTAGCAGATGGGATGACAAAGATGTCCATGTCCTAACCTCCAGAACCTGGTAATATTACTTGGTGAAAAGTATTTCGCACGTATGATTAAGATTAAGGACCATGAGATGGGAGATTATCCCGGATTATCCAGGTGGACCCAACCTAACCACACGGAGCTTTCTTGGCTGCAGAAAATTAGACACAGAGTTCAGGAGAAAAGCTCAATGCAATGTTTCTGGCTTTGAAGATGGAGGAAGAGGCTGTGAGCCAAGGGATCTGGCAGCCTCCAGAAGCTGAGAATGGCCTTCAGTTTAAGCAGGCATGGAAATGGGAACCTTGGTCCCATCACTGCAAGGAACTGAATTCCTGCCCAGTGCCCCGTGTGCTCCTGACACCTGCAGGCCAACAACCTGAAGGAGTAGGAAATGGTTTCTCCCCAAGAACCTCCAGAAACCTTGATGTTAGTCTGATGGTATCTGCACCAGATTTCTGACCTACAGAACTAATAAATGTGTTGGTTTAAGCCACTGAGCTTGTGGTAAAAACCTACAGCAACAACAGAGAACTAATACAATGGTAGGCTTTTCTTGTTTGACATTTTAAATACTTAGAAACCATTCAGGTGCTAAATTTATACATGCGGTTTTAAATGTTCAAGAGTGATTAACTGCATTTGCAAATGGAGGGGGCCCTGATAGCCCCAGGACCCAGGGAGGTAGCGCAAGGGGTGGGAGCTGGGGAGGAGCAGGGAGGGCATCCACAAGGACCACTCTGGCCAGGGACGTGGACAGAGAGCAACAGCCCTTTGTGGGGGATGCAGGAGCCAGAGAGGGGCTGGGTCTGCCCTGGATGGGGGCATGGGGAAGAGCCACGCGAGCTCCCAGGTCTCGGCCCCGCCCCTCACCCAGCACTGTGCCTGACACCCGCAGGTGCTTTGCCATCAGTCTAGGGGGTGTTCCTCATGTGGGTCAGTGGCATCAACTTCGAATGGAGCATTTCCCTGGGCATACAGCTGCCCAGGGCTGACCCCCTCAGCACTGTGCGTGGTTTCCTGCAGGGCAGCCCCTTCATGACCACATGGCCAGGAAACTGGAGAAGCGGGCTGCATGGGGAGTCCTGCTCCTGAGGACACGCAGCAGCTAACCGGTTCCCCAGCGCCTGCTCCCTCACCCCTGGTGGGCCCACCCAGCCACCCTCAGCCCCACCCCCACCCTCAGCTGCGGGAGCTATGCAAGGGGAGGTTCTCACTAGCAGGCACACAGAGACCCTGGTTCACCACCCAACTGCAGGGCCAATGCCAAGCTTCCCCAGGGAGCCAGGAGGTAGGCTTCCAGGGGGCTTGGGGCCCTGAGGTGCAGGGATAAAGGTCACGGCTGAGCTCCACGGTACTTGAGGAAGGTGCTGTCCAGGAAGGCAGCCAGCTTCGGCCTATCGTCCTGCAGGAAGGGAGGGAGGCATGGGGGACGGAGGGGCGCGCCCTGCCGCCCTCCCAGGCTGGCTGCACCCGGCCCGCACACCTCACCTCGTGGACGAAGCCGTAGTGCACCAGCTCGGCGGCCAGGTCTTGGGCACTGTCGGCTGCGGCAGGGGAGGCAGGGGCGTGAGACCCGCATTGCTGCCTGCCCGCCCCACCCCCCACCCCCACCCCCGCCCGGGGGTCCCGCCCGGCCTACTTGGGAGGAGGTCGTATGTGAGCTGCCGATGCAGCCGGTCCTCCAGCACCAGGAGCAGAGTGAGCTGAGGAGGTGGAGGCAGGAGGGCGTGGTGGGCTTGGGGTCAGCCCCACCCCTCTCTACCTGTACCCAGCGTCTCTGCGGGCGGCAGCCACCCCCCAGCCCAAGCTCACGTGCCAGCGCGCCTGGTCCTCACTCCTCTCCAGGTTACACTGCATCTGGATCACCTGCGGGGAAGACGCAGGCCAAGGTCACTCAAAGGCTGGACCTCAACCTCTGGCAGCAAGGGCAGATGCTGTCTCAAAGGGCCGGGCAGGGGTAGTAAAGGCCAGAGATGGGAAAAATCCTAAGGACAAACTAGAAAGCACATCTCACTGCCTGCTGAGTTAAGGAAACTTTCAGAGGGGTAGATATTGAAGCTAGAGGATGCTTTAGGGTGTTTTCACAGGTGGAGAGAACACCTGGACAAGTTGTGGGAAAGGTAGGAAGAGCGAGGTCCTCAGAGACAGGACAGCGGAAGCCCAGGATACAAGCAAGACCAAGCCTCAGAGTAGGGGGGCTGAGGACCCCTGACTGTGGCCCCCCCAGAACAAGAATCTGGCTGCGTTGTGGAGGGAAGCCAGCAGCAGGCCACCAGGCAAGGGTCTGGTGCAGCATCCCGGTGGGGAACAGAGGAAGCCCAGAGCAGGGCAGTAACCATGGAAACATACCCCAGGCCGAAGCCACAGTCTCTGGAGACCAGTGGGTGTGGACATGAGAGGGAGAGGGGCTGGGAGGAGGGAAGGAGGCCCTTGGCCAGGGGGAAGAATTGCAGGAGGAGGTGCCAGGGGAATCCCAGGGCCTGGGGGCCTTGGAGGAGGCACCAGGGCACAGATGTCAGGGAACCCGCAGGCCAAGGAGGTGGGTCAGAGCGGTGGCGTGTATGGGGCAAGGGCCTGCAGGGGCCTTTCCCAGCGGAGCCTCTGGGAGAGGGGTGTATCTCAGCTTGTACTACTGCCTCCCAGGCTCCACAGAGTGATCAGTCAGGACTTGGCCTCCAGCAGCCTGGAGGAAAGCTGGCCCGGGAGACTTGAAGCCCCTGGTAAGGGAGCCCGTCTCGGGGGTGGGCAGGCCTGTGCAGCAGGGGTAGAGGCTTACCTTTCTGGTCTCTGAGTCAAAAGGCTCTGGTGTTGGGGTCTTGGCCTTCGGGGCTTCCTCGGGGGGTGGGGCCAACACACGGGGCAGCCCCAGGGGCCGGGCAGCAGCAAAGTTCATCAGCGGGTAGATCCCATTCCTAGGGACATGGTACAGGGTGGTGCTGGCTGGGGGCTCAGGCCTGACAGTGGCCCCTCCCCAGGCTCACTCCAGCCCTCACCTGACATCCTCCAGGAACTTGTCGAGCTCTAAGCAGGAGACTTCTGCGTACCTGGTATGGGTGTAAGAAGAATGTGAGGATGGTTGGCCTGGCCAGTGGGGCAGGGCTGGCGGGGGCTGGCTGGGGGCAGCAGGGAGGCCACTGGGCTGCAGGTCACTCACCGCCACTGCAGTGGGGGCCGGGGGGGCCGGGGGATCTCCGCCAGGACCGCGTGCGGGTCCATCGCCTTGGTCTTTTCTTCCACCACATTCTCAGGCATGAGGTCTGTGGGCCGCGAGATCACACAGGCGGCGGCCCTGAAGCATGGGGTCCTGCCGGGCCTCCTTTCGCAGCCCGACCCCAGGCCCTGGCCCACCCCCAGGCCGACCTGCCCCTCACACTGGTGCTGGATGAAGCAGTGGGCAGCCAGGAGCTTCAGCGAGTGCACCTCGAACAGCACACGGTGGAAGAGGAGGTTGTGGGCAGAGGGCCGGCGGGCAGGGTCCCGGGCCAGGCAAGAGAGGATGAACTCCTGTGGAGAAGGGGCAGACGTGGGTGTAGCCTCTCTGCTCTGGCCCCAAGCCCCTGGGAGCCTTCATACAGCTTCCGGCACAGGGAGAGGCATCCTGTCAGCTGCCAGGCCAGGACCCGGGTCTTCAAACAGGACAGTGGAGTCTTCCCAGGGCCCGGAGCTGCGTGTGCTTTCCTTCCAGTAGGCACCCCCTGCCCCAGTTTCTGTGGGGGGCCGGCATTGTCATCCCCAAGTGACAGGTGAAGGTTGCACGCTGAGGATGGACACCAGCCCCTGCCTTGGAGCCCAGGACTGGGCAGAGCACGGGCAGATCAGCCTGGGCTCCTGAGGTCAGAGTGGCCCAGCCCGAGCCCACCTGCCTGTGCTACTTCTGGTACTGCGAGTCAGGCCCGGCTCTGCAGATGGCCTTGAGGGGTGCCTGCCTTGCCCCACATCCAGGCTCTCACTGCCTCTGGGTCCATCCTGGCTCCACGTATGTCTCAGTCCTACCCAGGCCCCACCACTCCCAGAGGCCACGGGTTAAGCCAGGTAGTCGCTGAAGTCTGGCCACAGGAGCTGTGGCTGCAGCTTCCAAGCATATGCCCTCTGTCCCCACCCACCTTGCCCCCTGGCATCCTCTCAGCTGGTCTCCTGAAGGCTTACAGGCAGGGTCATGGAGTCGGGCAGATCTAGATGCACACGGGCTCCACCACTCACGCTAAAGGCTCTCTGAACCTGTTTCTTTATAAAACTGGCATAAACGCTGCGCCCACACTGACAGCATCTCTCTGAGCTCAGGATGTGCCCTCGTGCCTTCAGGTCTGCCCCACAACACGCCTGCCTGGTAAGGCCCTCCTTGCAGGGGAGGGGCTGGTGCAGAGGGCCTGGCTTTGACCTGCGACATCTGCAGGCCTGCCTGAGGCCCCTCACTGCCCAGCCTGGAACACTGACAGCCAACTCACAGGGGCAGGGCAAGCTGCTTACCCGCATGTTGGGGTCACTCAGCGAGTGCCTGGCACGAGTGATGGCCTCCTCTGTGACCCGGGTGTCCCCATTGGCCTGGATCTCCAGCACAGCCATCTAGGGGGCAGGGCAAGGTCAGGCAGGGGGAAGGGATGGGCGGGGTTGGGGGAGCTAGCTGGGAGGAGGGCCCTAGGCTACACTAGGTTAGTACCTCTAGTGCGCACATCCCGAAAGAGAAGATGTCCACGGCAGTGCCATCAGCAACCTCTGAAAGGGGAGAGCAGGTCAGGATGGGTAAGGCAGACATGGGGGGCAGGGTGGGGGCCTCCTGGATTCACCTCCATACTCTGGGGGGAAGAAGTGCAGGTTCCGAGGTTCCTCCCGCTCAACACGGATGGGACTGCGAAGATCGACGGGGAGTGCTACAGGAGAGCAGGGGGTGAGCAGATCAGGCCTCTCCATGGCGCCCCGTCCCCCAGAGTCCCCACGTACCGTTGGAGAAGATCCGGTGCCACACTGAGCCGGTCCCCACGGGGAGAAAGTGCAGGTGTCAATGTGACAGGGCATGCGGTGTCATCGGCCCTGTGTTCCCAACAGGTCCCGCCTGGCCCAGCCTTCCCTGTGCCTCCCCGCCGCCCCCTCCTCCCCACTGCCTCCGCCTCCCCGTCAGCACCGGAGCCAATCTTGATGAGGCCGTTGTGCTGGATGAAGATGGTGTCGCTGGTCAGGTTCCCGTGGATGATGGGGGGACTGCAGGCATGCAGAAAGCTGGGAGAAGGGGAGAGCCGGTGGAGCTGGATCAGGGATGCCAGGAGGCGGGTGGGCGGGGGAGATAGCAGGCAGGTGTTCCAGCAAGCCCAGGCCCTCACCTGAGCGCAGACAGGATCTGTGTGCACCAGCGCTTCCAGGCCTGGTGGCGGACGGACTCCGTGAGGTGGGCTCCGAAAGGCAGCTGGTCCCGGGCCTCCTGGCCCAGCCCTGCCCCGCGCCCCTCACCGTCTCTGTCCTCAGCAGCATCTGGACCCTAGCCTGGCTCTGACCCACACCAACCCACTTGCATACCCTGGCATTCATGGCCTTGTGGTTCTTCTTGGTCTTTTTGAGGAATTGCTTGAGGCTGCCTGACGACACGTACTCTGTGATGAAGATAACCTGCGAGGCGGCAAACTCACAAGCTCCACCAACAGTGGGTGCCCACAGCCAGCCCACCCACTGGTGCCCCGCCCCCCCACAGTGCACCCAGGGACTCACCCGTGCTCGGGACTCAGAGGCGTCCAGCCAGTACTTGTGTAGCTTGACAATATTGGGGTGGTCCACCAGTGCCAGCTGTTCAAACATGGTCTGGATCTTCTCCTGGGAAGGGAGGTGCAATCACCAGGGTGACGGGAGTAGGGGGGGATGCGGGGGGTGCGGGGGGGCGGGCAGCAGGCTTTTACCTCATGGACCAAGAAGGCCTTCCTGTCAACGAAGTGCAGCTCGTTCCACACCACCTCCACCCCCTCCTCAGTGTCCATGGCCAGGAAGGTGCTCTGGACACCCGGCATGTTTCCCTGATTCACCTGGGTGTGGGGTGAGGGCCGGGGGCATGAGTGAAGTGGTCGGGGGAGGCTCTGTCCCAGCTCATATCCTATCCACCAGCCCTAGAGTGTGAGGCAGGCGCTGGCGCTCCAGGGAGAAGCTGGGGACCCAGAAGGAGAGGCATGGTATCCTGGGGCTGGACTATGGAGATTTGGGGCATGCTTTGGGTTTTTTTAAGGATGGTTACCAGGGGGCTAACAGGTGGTCTCAGAGGCATGGGGAGGTGGTCTGGAGAGACTGGCCTTAAGGAAGAGGGGGGTTTCTCATCAGGGCATGGGGGCCAGGCTAAAGAACTGTGAGCGCACATGGAGAAGGAGGCCGCCTGCGCGAGACTTTGGGGAGGTTCCCGGCCTCCTGGCTCCCCCAGAGTGCGCACTGCCCCGAGCGGCCCCAGGGCCCCTCCGCCTGAGGTGGGCGGCGACCCGCCCCGCCCCGCTGTGCCCACCTGCTCCCTCCGCTTCTGCCAGCGGCCGCACGGGCTCTCTTCCAGAATGTCGCTCTCGTCCTCACTCTCGTCCTCCCGCTCCCGCTCCCGGCCCCGCCTCGGCACCAGCTCCGGGGCCGCCATGGCTCGGCCGGTCCAGGCCACCGCCCTGCGCGCGATCCGCCGCCCAGCGCCGCCGCCGCTCTCCGCCTGTCCTGGCCCCGCTCCCAGACGCCCAGCTGGAAGCGGAGCCGTCGCCACCGCCTCCTCGGGCCCCCACCCAGATTCTGGGAATTGGGAGGCGCGGGTACGCGGCCGACCCGGGGGTGGAGCCCGCCGGCCCCGCCGGAGCCGCCTCCCCGGGCCGAAGCCGAAGAGGACTCCAAGCACACAGCAGAGCCCTCGCTGCGCCCCGCGGAGGCCCCACCTGTCCCTGCCCGGTGCCCCACCGCGTGGAGCCCTGCCCCGCCCGATGCCCCGCCCCGCGCCCCGCCCGATGCCCCGCCCCGCCACACCCACGAAGGCCCCTCCCACTGTGTCAAGGGCCCCGCCGGCCAGTCCACAGCCCCGCCCCTCCAGAGGCCCCGCCCGCCCGGATCCTAGCCAGGCTTCAGCTGGGACGCGCAGCTCTCGGTTGCCTAGCGACCAGCCTTGGCCCGGCGACCCAGGCGCGGGGGTTTCCGTGGCAGCCTGAGGCCAGGTCCGTCGGGGCTTCCCTGAACGCGCGTTTCCCTGTGCGCACTGGTCTTGCCCAGCTCTGGAAGCCGCTCGTACTTCCTGCACCGCTTCGGCGCCACACTCCATCAAGCACATCGGGAAACCTGGCATGGTCCCCAGGCTCCCGCTTTGGGGTGAAGCCAGCGTGGAACAGGTAGAGGGGCAGCCCGGGATTGCATCACGAGGGTCTGAGGTCAGGCGACAGAGAATCGTCCGGCGCTCTTCCCTTAAGGAACACGTGGGAGGGTCTCTTAAGGAGACCGAAAAATACTCAAGCGGTAGACTGTAATTAGTGACCCCCACTACTTTCCTGGGCTTCCTTGGTGGCTCAGAGGGTAAAGCATCTGCCCACAATGAGGGAGACCTGGGTTCGATCCGTGGATCCAGAAGATCCCCCGGATAAGGAAATGGCACCCCATTCCAGTACTCTTGCCTGGAAAATCCCATGGAGAAACCTGGTATGCTACAGTCCACCGGGTTGCAGAAAGTCAGACACGACCAAGCGACTTAACATCACTTTCACTGCTTTCCTACTATCTCCTTCCTCTCACCTACTGGGTTCCCAGTCACCCTTCACTTTCTCTTTCTGGGGAGAAAGGCTGTGGACACAGGTACCCACTTTCTCTCAACCCTGAGCTTCAGCGTCCCCAGCTTGGTCCAAAGGCCTTCGGTCCTGCTGGTCTCAGAGTCACCTACAACACCTCGTGGTGGGACCAGCAAAGCTCCCATGTTCCACACTCCCCTCACCCAAGGCGATCCTGAGAAAATACTACTCACTGCTTAGAACTCTCTGTGAAAATGGAGAGACCAGGAAGACTTGGCCCAATGCCACCTGTGCCAACCAAACACTCTGTGATCAATGTCTGAAGCTCTGGGATCATCCAAGACTTAGACCTAAACCCATGGGAAGCAGAGACCATGCTGGATACAGCTGTATGTCACCCTAGGTTATCAATGCTTATTGTCCTCGTTTAATATCTTATATCTGTAATAAGGAGAGAGAAGTTTGTGGAGGAACTTTCAAAAAGCTGAAATCAAAGAAGAGAGCTTGGTTGCCATACAAACAATTTCCTGTGAACTGTAAAAGCCACGGAGTGAACTGGGGTACGGGCCTGTTCAGTTGTGTCCCACTCAGTGGCCCTAAAGAACATAGCCTGTGAAACTTCTATGTCCATGGAATTCTCCAGGTAACAATACTGCAGGGGGTTCCCAGTTGCTCCTACAGGGAATCTTCCAATCCCAGAGCCTGAACCTGCAGCTTCTGCATTGGCAGGCAGATTCTTTACCACTAAGCAACCCGGGAAGCCGTTGTAAAGGCCATCAGTTCAGTTCAGTTCAGTTCAGGTGATCACTCGTGTCTGACTCTTTGCAACCCCATGGACCACAGCATGCCAGGTCTCTCTGTCCATCACCAACTCCCAGAGTCTGCTCAAACTCATCTCCATTGTGTCAGTGATGCCATCCAACCATTTCATCCTCTGTTGTCCCCTTTTTGTCCTGTCTTCAATCTTTCCCAGCATCAGGGTCTTTTCATCTGAGTCAGCTCTGCCCATTAGGTGGCCAAAGTATTGGAGCTTCAGCTTCAACATCAGGAGAGTTCCAATGGACACTCAAGACTGATCTCCTTTAGGATGGAATGGTTGGATCTCCTTGCAGTCCAAGGGACTCTCAAGTCTTCTCCAGCACCACAGTTCAAAAGCATCAGTTCTTCGGCACTCAGCTTTCTTTACAGTCCAACTCTCACATCCATACATGACTACAGGAAAAACCATAGCCTTGACTAGACCGACCTTTGTTGGTAAAGTAATGTCTCTGCTGTCTAGATTGGTCATAACTTTTTTTCCAAGGAGCAAGCGTCTTAATTGCATGGCTACAGTCACCATCTGCAGTGATTCTGGAGCCCAAAAAAATAAACTCAGCCACTATTTCCACATCTATTTGCCATGAAGTGATGGGACCGGATGCCATGTTCATAGTTTTTTGAATGTTGACCCTTAAGCCAACTCTTTGACTCTGCTCTTTCACTTTCATCAAGAGACTCTTTAATTCTTCTTCACTTTCTGCCATAAGGGCGGTGTCATCTGCATATCTGAGGTTATTGATATTTCTCCTGGCAATCTTGATTCCAGCTTGTGCTTCATCCAGCCTGGGATTTCGCATAATATACTCTGAATATAAGTTAAATAAGCAGGGTGACAAGATACAGCCTTGAAGTACTCCTTTTCGGATTTGGAACCAGTCCGTTGTTGCATGTCCAGTTCTATTTGTTGCTTCCTGAACTGCATACAGATTTCTTAAAAGGCAGGTCAGATGATTTGGTATTACCATCTCTTGAACAATTATCCACAGTTTATTGTGATCCACACACTCAAAGGCTTTGGCATAGTCACTAACCAGAAGTAGATGTTTTTCTGGAAATCGTGCTTTTTCAATG
Source organism: Antilocapra americana (assembly GCA_007570785.1). Lineage (NCBI taxonomy): Eukaryota > Metazoa > Chordata > Mammalia > Artiodactyla > Antilocapridae > Antilocapra > Antilocapra americana. The sequence continues at coordinate 555,133 of ML660780.1, forward strand.
ATCCAGCAGATATTGGCAATTTGATCTCTGGTTTGTCTGCCTTTTCTAAAACCAGCTTGAACATCTAGAAGTTCATGGTTCACGTAATGGTGAAGCCTGGTTTGGAGAATTTTGAGGATTACTAACATGTGAGATGACTGCAATTGTGTAGTAGTTTGAGCATTCTTTGGCATTGCCTTTCTGTGGGATAGGAATGAAAACTGACTTTTTCCAGTCCTGTGGCCATTGCTGAGTTTTCCAAATTTGCTGGCATATTGAGTGCAGCACTTTCACAGCATCGTCTTTCAGGATTAGAAATAGCTCAACTGGAATTCCATCACTTCCACTAGCTTTGTTCGTAGTGATGCTTTCTAAGGCCCACTTGACTTCACATTCCAGGATGTCTGGCTCTAAGTGAGTGATCACACCATCGTGATTATCTGGGTCATGAAGATCTTTTTTGTACAGTTCTTCTGTGTATTCTTGCCACCTCCTCTTAATATCTTCTGCTTCTTTTAGGTCCATACTATTTCTGTCCTTTATCCAGCCCATCTTTGCATGAAATGTTCCCTTGGTATCTCTCATATTTTTGAAGAGATCTCTAGTCTTTCACATTCTATTGTTTTCCTCTATATCTTTGCACTGATTACTGAGGAAGGAAATGATCACTGATCACTGTAAAGGCCATGCCACAAAACAGATCTGATAAGAATACCCAGGGGGCTCAGACTAACTGGGACAGCGGCATCAAGTGACAGAATGAGCCCAGCCTCTGCAAAGCACAGGACTAGCATGGAAAACCATGGCAGGAGGACAGCAAGCCGAGAGCCACAAGCATTTACTAAAGTGAGAAGTTGATGGAAAATGGTTTAGTCAAACTAAAAAAAAATCAATATGAAGAAGTCCATTTAGATGAAATGAGAATGTAACAAATCATGCATGCCCTCTACTGTGGTAGAAACTGAAAGTGAAGTCGCTAGGTCAAGTCCAGCTCTTTGCGACCTCCTGGACTATAGCCTGCCAGGCTTCTCCATCCATGGGAATCTCCAGGCAAGAGTACCAGAGTGGGATGCCATTTCCTTCTCCAGGGGATCGTCCTGAACCAGGTATTGAACTTGGGTCTCCCCTATATTAGGCAGATGCTTTTACCACCTAAGACACCAGGGAAGCCGGTACTACAGTGATAGGTGTAGGTAAAAGGCACAGAAAACTTGACTTGAAATAGGGAAGATTCTATAGAGATTTCACTGGAGAAATTTCAAAGACCTATAAAATCAAAACTAAACCGAAGAAAAATAACACGAAGGTCATGACTTTAATGGAAAAAACCACAAGCGATTACAATAAAAACTAGGTAAACGACAGGAAGCTAATTAACTAAAAATATATTGAAAAGAGATAACACGACAAAATTCTTTAAACCCGTTAATTACTATTAACAGAAAAAAAATTCCTCAGGACGAACGAACACTCATTTCTGAGTCAGAGAAAGAAATAAGAGCCCTGTTTTAGTGTCAGGAGTAGCCCTCTGGATCAATTGCATGTACGTGAGGTTCTCGTGGGTGTTGGGGTCGAAGAAGCCCTTGGTGTCGTCGCTGGGGTCCTCCAGCACGCGGTTCATCTCCTCGTCGAAGTAGCCGCGCTGGTAGGCCACGTCCACGGGCACGCGGTGGCTGTGCACGGGGTCGATGACGCCGCCCGTGGCGATCTGGGCCTCCAGCAGGCGGATGCCGTGCTCGCGCACGATGAGGTCCTTCTGCATGGCCTGGAAGAGGGAGATCTGCTGCCCCGTGTACGGGTCGGTGTAGCCCGTGACGGCGCGCTCGGCCGACAGCAGCTTCTCCTGGAGCTCGCCGCCCACCAGGCCCGCGGCCACCGCCTCCTCCACGGACAGCTTCTGGTTGCGCACGGGGTCGATGACGAAGCCCGTGGCCGCCTGCGCCTCCAGCAGCACCAGGGCCGTGCCCGGCCGCAGGACGCCCTTCCACATGGCCTGGTAGATGCTCATCTTCTCCTGGCGCCCGGGCTCGTCCTTGGCGGGGACCAGCACGCCTGCGATGCAGCCGGTTCCTTCCAGGTATCTCCTCACTCCCTCGCTTTTTGTCACTGCATCCACAGAGGCCTCCCCTGACTCCAGGGCCTCCAGCGTCTCCATGGTTATGATGGATGAAGTGACGAGCTCAGAGGCTGTGATCTGTTTTCTGATTCCTCTGAACCACAGCTGCTTACTCTTCTTTTCCTTCTCACTGATTATCTCGAAGATTACTTTTACAACCTTTTCTAATGCATGTGCTGTGTCCCTCTTGTATTTTTGTACTAACTCAAGTTTTTTTTCCTCTGTCACATATTCAGAGTTCAGCAATTCCCAAACTGATGGCCTCTGGCCTTTAAACCTCCCCAATGTGACGTCCACTCGCTCAGCCTCAAGGGCAAGTCTGGTGGCCTCATCGATGAACTGGGCGTCCAGTCCATCTTTGAGCATCATGAACAGAGCCCAGTCTGTCCTCTCATCTCTGTGGCTCCTCTCCTGCAGTTCCTGGTAAGTCACCTTCTCCTGAGTGTTGGGATCCAGAAACCGTTTATTCATACACTTTTTCTCTGCCACCAGTGGGTACGTGTCCTGATCCATACAGCCACGTCTGTAGGCAGTGTCCAGTGGAAGCCGGTGGTGGTACTGTGGGTCCACGATGCCCCCTGTGGCCACCTGTACCTCAAGCAATCTGAGCGCCAACTCCCGTTTCACCAGCTTCCTCTGCATTGCTTGGAACAAGGACATGTTGTGTCCTGTGCCCGGGTCTGTGTATCCCCTCGCGGCCTTCTCAGCATTTAGGAGTCTCTCCTGCAGTTCCTCACCTACCAGGCCAGTGGCCACAGCCTCATCCACGGAGAGCCTCTGGTGGCTGTGGGGGTCCAGCAGGTACCCTGTGGCCGCCTGAGCCTCCAGCAGCTGAGCTGCAAATCCCATGGGGATGATCCCTTTCCTGCTAGCCTCATAGAAGGTCAGCACCTCACTGGTGGAAGGCATGGTCAGCCCTGCGATGCAGCCACTGCCTTCCAGGTAGATCTTCACATGCGGCAGGCAGCAGAGGTCCTGTTCCCCTGTTCCCTCGCTGTGTAGCGCATCTAGTGTCTTCTTATCGATGATTCCTGAGTTGAATAGCTCTGCAGCTGTCACTTCCCCTCCAATGCCTGCCAGCCTGATGCCCTTGTTTTGCTGTTCTGTTTCTTCAACGGTCGTGGTGATGACTTTCAGCAGCTGCTCTAAGTTGACATCCCCAGCTTTGTACCCCTGGACAAGCTCTTTCTTCTTTTCCTCTGTGAAGTACGGCGAGGACAGCAGGTCCCAGAAGGAGACCACCTGCTGGGCAAACACGCCCACGTGCATTTCGGTAGTTTTTGACCGCAGGGCTTTCCTTGTGGTTTCGTCGATGTACAAGTAGGTTTCTCCTTTCTTTACCACTTGCAGCATGTAGAGCCCTGTCTCAGGGTCTTCCACGCAGCGCTCCAGCAGCTGCACGTAGGTGAGGTTCTCGTGGGTGTTGGGGTCGAAGAAGCCCTTGGTGTCGTCACTGGGGTCCTCCAGCACGCGGTTCATCTCCTCGTCGAAGTAGCCGCGCTGGTAGGCCACGTCCACAGGCACGCGGTGGCTGTGCACAGGGTCGATGATACCACCCGTGGCGATCTGGGCCTCCAGCAGGCGGATGCCGTGCTCGCGCACGATGAGGTCCTTCTTCATGGCCTGGAAGAGGGAGATCTGCTCCCCGGTGTAGGGGTCGGTGTAGCCCGTGACGGCGCGCTCGGCCGACAGCAGCTTCTGGTAGGTTTCCTTGCCGAACATCCCTTCCGCAAACGCCTCCTGCACAGTCAGCTTGAGGTTCTCCACAGGGTCAATGAGGAAGCCGGTGGCCGCCTGCGCCTCCAGCAGCACCAGGGCCGTGCCCGGCCGCAGGACGTTTCTTCTCAGAGCCTCTGAGATGCTCATCTTCTCCTTGGTGTCCTTGATGAGGACCCCGGCGATGAAGCTGCCCCCTTCCAAGTACTGCCGCACATGGTCCATCTCCGCCACCTCCTGCACGGTCTTCTTCCCCTGACTCAGCTCATCCAGCGTCTTCTTGTCGATCAGCTGGGACCTGAACAGGTCCCTGGCTGACAGCTGCTTCCGGAGTCCCCTGAAGGTAGCCTGCGAGGGCGGCCTCTCTGAGGCCTCAACCAGGGCGGTGACTGCAGTGACCACCTGCCGCAGGGCCGTGGCCCTCCCAGACTGGCAGAGTGCTGCCAGCTCCCGCCGCTTGTGGAGCCCTGTGTACTCTGAATGTAGCAGGTCCCAGAGCGAGATGCTGAGCCCTCTGAACCTCCCTGCCCCAACCGGCACCTTCATGGCCCTCAGGGCCACTGCCGTGTGGTCATCCACCTCTAGCGCCATGTCCTGGGGGAGTGGCAGCAGCCACAAGCCAGTGTCGGCATCCAGGACACAGCGCTCCTTGAGCTGTCCGTAGGTCACCTTGTCCTGTGTGCCAGGGTCAAAGAAGAACTTGCTGTCCTCATCATCTGTTGAGGTCAGCGTCCTGCTTGTCTGCTCGTCCAGGAGGCCAAGCCTGCAGGCTGCTGCTTGGGGCAGGTGCACCCCGTGGACGGGGTCCACTGCACCCCCTGTGGCCAGCTGTGCCTGCAGGAGTGGGAGGCCCTCGCTCCGAGGCACAAGCCCCTTTTCCACAGCCTGCCACAGTGAGAGGGAGCCTCCCGAGCAGGGGTCCGTATACCCAGCCACTGCCCTCTCAACCTGCTGGAGCTGCTCACTCAGCACCCCAGGCACCAGGCCAGCCTTGACCGCCTCCTCCACTGCCAGTCTCTGGTTGGTCAAAGGATCCACAAGAGAATCAGACGCCACCTGGGCCTCCAGTAGTCTCTGCCCCAGGCCAGTGGGCAGGAGGCCATCCCTCATGGCCTGGGTGATGCTCACCTTGACCCCTGAGGGCTGCAGCAGCACTCCGGCCACACAGCCCGTGCCCCACATGCAGGCCCGCACGGTTGGCTGCTCGGCAACCTCAGCTGGTGACCGCATGCCCTGTGCCAGCGCCTCTAAGGTCTCCCGGGTGATGACGCCAGCATCTAGCAGCCAGACGGCGGGCACCCCACCATGGGGGCCGGGCAGTGTGATGCGGGCCCTCGCCAGGAGCTCTGCCTCCTGCACCCGCCTCTGCACGGCCTCCTTCAGCTGCTGTGTTGTGGTCCTCCCCTCCCTGAAGTCCTCCAGGAAGCCCCTCCGCTGCTCCTCAGTAAAGTGGCAGGACTCCAGCAGCTCCCAGAGGGACGTGCCATCCTCAGCCCCCTGTGTGGCCTTCAGGGTCTCCCGCACCTGCTCATCTGTGGGGACTGCAGGGGCACTTTCCGGCAAGGGCAAGAAGTGAAGGCCAGAGGCCTCGTCTCTTACACACTGCTCCAGAAGCTGGGAGTAGCTGGTGTGTCCCTGGCCATCAGGCGTGAGGAAGGTCTTGGAGTTAGACAAGGCCAACGCTGTCTCCTGGTCGATGTAGCCACGCTGCAAGGCCAAGAGCATGGGGAGGTGGTGGTGGCTGGTGGGGTCAATGACCCCACCTGTGGCCACTTGGGCCTCCAGGAGGCGGACGCCCTCCTCTGCAGGAACAAGGCCCTTCTTCATGGCCTGGAACAGGGACAGCAGCTTTCCAGAGAAGGGGTCCAAGAAGCCCGTGACAGCACCCTCAGCCCAGATCAGCCTGCTGTAGAGCTCTGGCCCCACAAGTCCCTGGCGCACAGCCTCATCCAAGGACATGATCTCCAGACTTTGGGGGTCAGTCATGGCCCCCGTGGCTGCCTGGGCCTCCAGCAAGGCCAGGGCCACTCCTGGCCCCAGCAGCTTCTGCTTCATGGCCTGGTAGAGGCTGAGCCGCTGGGTGGAGGGCTGCAGGAGCACACCAGCCAGGCTGCCCGAGCCACACAGGAACCTGCGCACATTCTCCATGTGGAGCAGGGCCTCAGGGCTGAGCGTCCCTGCCAGCACGCGGCCCAGGACCTCCTGGTCGATGATGCCGGCCTCCCGGAGGTGGCAGGCAGTCACCTGGCCCCGCAGTGTGGGGAGGGAGATGTCTGCCTGGCTTTCCACCTCCCTCTCCAGCAGCTTCGAGACCTCCTCCAGGGATACCTGGCGCTGCCTGAAGCTCTGCATCAGCCACCGCCGGCGTGCCTCGCTGACGTACTCGGAGTTGACCAACTCCCACGCAGACACTCTCCGTCCCCGGAAGCGCCCGTGCTGCACTGACATCAGCAGGCTCTGGAAGGCCTGCCGGGTGGCCTCATCTGCCAGCAAGGTCCGTGCCCTTGTAAGTGGCAACAGATAGAGCCCCGTGTTGGGGTCACGCACGCAGCGCTCCAGCAGCTGCATGTAGGTGAGGTTCTCATGCGTGTTAGGGTCGAAGAAGCCCTTGGTGTCGTCGCTGGGGTCGGCCAGGATCAGGTTCAGTGCCTCGTCAAAGTAGCCACGCTGGTAGGCCACGTCCACGGGCACGCGGTGGCTGTGCACGGGGTCGATGACGCCGCCCGTGGCGATCTGGGCCTCCAGCAGGCGGATGCCGTGCTCGCGCACGATGAGGTCCTTCTGCATGGCCTGGAAGAGGGAGATCTGCTGCCCCGTGTACGGGTCGGTGTAGCCCGTGACAGCGCGCTCAGCCGACAGCAGCTTGGCAAACACCTCGGGCCCGATGACGCCAGCCCTCAGCGCCTCCTCCACCGAGTATCTCCTGTTCTGTTTGGGATCGATGATGAAGCCAGTGGCTGCCTGTGCCTCCAGGAGGATTAGCGCCGTGCCTGGCCTGAGCAGCCCCTTCCTGTAAGCATCGTGGATGCTGAGGGGCTCCTGGGACCCAGGCAGCAGCAAGCCAGCAATGCAGCCGGTGCCTTGCAAGTACCTCTGCACGGAGTCCAGGCTAGCAACGTCCTGGGCTGTGGTCTGGCCACATTCCAGCTGCTCATACACATCCTGGCCTATGATCTCTGCTCTCAGCAGCTCTCCCGGAGTCACGGGGACCCTGAGCCCAGCAAAGGTGGTTCTGGCAGCGGCTGCAGCCTGCTCATGAGTGGCCCTCAGGGCAGCCACCAGCTCCTCCACTGAGAGGGCCCCATCCTTGAACTGCTGGGTCAGTGTCACCCTCTGCTCCATGGGGACCACCTCAGAGAAGAGCAACTCCCAGAGGGACACGGGTCGGCCCTGGAACCTGCCCGCAGAGACGGTGGCCGTGGTGGTACTCAAGACCTGCCGGGTACTGTGCTCTATGAATGGGGGCCCTTGGGGCTCCTCCCCATGGCTCCCCACTGAGATGGGCAGGAATGCCAGTCCTGTCTCCAGGTCGGTGACACAGCGGGCCAGCAGCTCCCCATAGCTGAGGCTCTCATGCGTGCTGGGATCCAAGAAGCCGGCAGCCCCTGAGAGGTGCTGCTGAGTCTCTTCGTCCAGGCAGCCGAGGCGCACGGCAGCCTCCACGGGCAGTCGGACCCGGCGGGCAGGACACACTAGCCCGCCTGTGGCCAGCTGGGCATCCAGGAGCCTGAGGGCCAGAGGCTGGTCCACCAGCTCCTTCTTCATGGCCTGGAAGAGCGGAACGTGGGTGCTGCTGAAGGGGTCGTGGTAGCCTGTCACTGCCTGCTCTGCCACCTGGAGCTGCCTGTGGAGCTCGGGGCCAACCAGGCCTGCCCGAACCGCCTCGTCCACCCGCAGCTGCCGGCCAGTGGCTGGGTCCACCAGCGTGCAGGTGGCAGCCTGAGCCTCCAGGAGCAGAAGCATGGCACCTGTAGGAAGCAGGTGCTCAGCCGCGGCCTGGAAGAAGCTCTTCTTGTGCCCTGCAGGCAGCAGGACGACCCCAGCCACACTGCCGGTGCCCTGCAGGTAACACCGCACCTCGGCACGGGCACCCACATCTGGCACTGCCAGCCAGCCCTTCCGCAGGCCTTGGGCCGTCTCCTCGTCCAAGATCCCCACCTCTAGCAGCTCAGCCAAGCTCACAGCCCCACCCAGGGTATGGAACGTGATCTTGAGGGGCAGCAGGGCCAGCCCGGTGCCAGGTGCCCGCACACATCTGCCCAGCAACTCCCGGTAAGGCAGCTGCTCCAGAGTGTTGGGGTCCAGGAAGCCCGGGGCGCTTGAGCCAGGCCCCAGCTCCAACAGCTTACGCCATGTCTCCTGGTCCAGGAGGCCATGCTGGCAGGCCAGCTCAGGGGCCACATGCACCCCCCGGATGGGGTCCACCAGGCCCCCAGTGGCCAGCTGGGCCTCCAGCCAGTTCCACCCCAGCGCCCTGTCTACCACCTCCTTCCCAATGGCCTGGAAGAGGGCCAGCTTCTCGCCCCCATAGGGATCAGGGTACCCAGTGGCCGCACGCTCGGCGGCCAGGAGCTTCTCCTTGAGCTCCAGGCCCACCAGGCCCCGCTGCAGGGCCTCAGACACTGGGAGCAGCTGGCCCTGTGTGGGGTCTACCAGGCCCCCTGTAGCTGCCTGGGCCTCCAGCAGAGCCAGCCCAAGCCCAGAGGGCAGGAGACCCTGCTTCATGGCAGCGTAGAGATCCTGGGCCTGGCCTGAGGCCTCCACCCACACCCCAGCGATGCTCCTGGCCTGGGGCACAGACGGGGCACCAGCTCCCAGTGTGGCCTTCACAGTCTTGGAGACAGCAGCCAGCCCAGTGTCACCGGTGACCAGGAGGTCGTGAGGAGGAGAGACGTGGCCGTTCATCCTGCAGAACTCAGCGAGGACCCACTTCTGCTCCCTGCTGGGTGGAAAGCCTCTGTTAGGGGCCCTGCGATGCCCCCAAGCAGGTGGGAGGTCCACCCCACACCCTGGACCCACCTCCGGTGCCACCAGCCCTCCTGAGGGAGGAAGGGCAGCCTCTAGCTTCAGCCCCTCCTCTTGGTCCCAGGCAGGGCCACGGGAGCACTGGGACCCCAGGGTAGCCTGGAGGTGTTGTGGGCTCTGCTCTGTCTTACAGGCCACCCTCTGGCCACAGCCTCATCCCGCTCCCCCGGGGCTCCCGGTGCAAGGGCTTGGCCTCCTGTCCCTCTCGGCCTCCAGACTGCTCAGTCTCTTCCAAGGCCCTTGAGTGGGCTCCACCGCCCACCCTGCTCTTCCCCCTCCCCGCCTGGTGACCCCTGCAGAGCCTCCCCCACCTCGACCCCCTGCTGCTCGGGCCTCCACTCCTTCCTGGCTCTCCACTGGGCTTCCCAGCCAGATCTCCGTCCTCTGACCTGCCCAGGTCTCCCGCCTCAGCCTGTGCCATCCCCTGGGCTACAGCCGCTCTGTGCCCACGCCTGACCTCGGTGGCCAGGAGGATGCAGAGCTCACACCACAGTGCTGGTGCCGCGGGCGGGGCCAGCTCAGGTCTCCCAGCGCTGCTGGTCCCTGGTCCGCTGCTCAGCACCCCGCACCCCCACGGCTGTCCCCCTCGGCCGTCCGCTGTGGGCCCTGGCCCCCTGACAGGTGCCGACCCTTCTGTCCCACCACAACCACACACCTCCCTCCTCCACCCCCTTGCCAGTTACCTCTCCCCAGCAGGCACGTCCAAGACCTAACCAAGACCTAACGCCCAGCACCTGTGACTGTGACCTTATTTGGAAACAGGATCTTTGCAGGTGTGATGACGTTACACTGGTCACAGTCACACTGGTGCAGGGAGGCCTTATCCCAACACGACAGTATCCTCACAGGAGACAGAGGTGGGGAGGATGCCCCTAGAGGGAGGCAGATGGGCCACGCAGCTTCAGGCCCCAGAATCAGCAAATGCTGATGCGCAGATTCCAGACTCTGGAACCTTGATCTGTGGTTCGAAGCCGCCCAGTTGCCAGGGGGCCAGTCCACACCCACGTTCCAAAGAACCACACCCTCAGTCCTGGGCCTGGTTACACCCATCCTCACCTCCTGATCAGCTGCCCAGAGCCCCACACACCCTGGCCCACTCTGCAGGTGAGCTCGATTAGGTGACCTCGCCTCCAGCCACCTTACCCGACAGATGCATTTCAGGTTCAACCTACCCGACCTCTGGATCACCAGGCGTGGGGCCCCTCCTCCCCGGTGACATTTCCCCATTCACCCTGACCACAGCTGGAGCTCAGCCTGTCCTGGGGCCACATGGCCATGTCCAGCACCTCCTGAACACTGTGACCAGTGGAGCCTCAAGCTCTGTGGTACCCCCAGAGCCACTGCCAGGGAGCAGCTCCCCCTCCCCAGCTCTGCAGAGCTTGCATCCTAAGCTCTGCTCAGCCCCTCGCGCCCCACAACTGGGCCCACCGCGGGGCCAAATCCTGTCCCCTCCTTCCCCACCTGGATGCTGGGTCCAGCCCCCAGTGACACAGCAGCTGCTCTGCTGCCCCAAGTCTGCGTTCGTGCCGGGCCTGGGCAGACATGGAGGCCGGGCCTGGATCCTTGCTCCCTCAGCTGCTGCCACTAGCCAATGTCCAAGAAGCACCGCCATGGTCCAGCTTTCCCAAGGTGAGCAGGCCACAGAGGGCGGGTGCTCAGGGCACCGTATCAGGCTTTTGAGAAGACCAGACAAAGGCGTCAGGTGCGGGGAGAAGAGGGTGGTTAAGATCCAGGCTTTGGAAAAGGTTACTAAAGGCTTCGAGTGACTGGGAGAGGTCCTGGTCTCCACAGGCAGGGCCAGCTGAGGGGACTCCGTGGTGAGGAGCTCTGAAGGCTCCAAGCCGCCCTAACTCGCAGGCAGGGTGCCACACAGGTCCAGGAACCAGCAATATGTAAGAAGGGCGACCCCCCAAGCAGGTGAGTGGACCTTGCCACAGGAGGACAGGCTGTAAGGCAGGGGCACTACAGCCCCAGTGCTGCAGGGGGCTCCTCCCAGCCCGTCTGGCAGCAAAGGCCGCAGCCAGAGAGGGAGACTTAGACAAGGGTGAGGGTGGGCGAGGGAAGCAGGAGTGGGTCAGCGAGAGGAGACTGCGTGCCCCACGCTCCGGGCCCGATCCACAGTGGCAGCAGGGGCCAGGATCGATCCTCCATCTCCTACACGGCTCCCCAGGACAAGTATGGCGCCCGAGCAGAGGGTTCAAGGACATGGTGTGACCGCGGTGCCCTCATCTCCTCCCAGCACCATGGGCCAGCCTGTCCCCCTCATCCCTGCCCTCTTTGGCTCCCACCCCAGGAGCCCCCCGAGTCTGATCCCTGAGCTGTCATACTGCCGGGAGCCCGGCTGCCTGTCCGCCCACCCAGGGTCCAGCCTGCTCCCCCCATACTGTGTGCCTCACTCCGGGGCTGGCTTCAGACAGTGTGCTCTAGCCAGAGGGGCCCAGGAAACAGGGCTACCAGGTGGCCAGAGCCGCGCCTGTAGGCTGCTGTCCAACACAGACCAGGGTGGGCGGGAAGAGGGGCACCTCACCACCCGGCAGGTTGGGGAGGGTTTCTGGGCCACGGGGTCAGGGGCAGCCAGGTGGGCCCTGCGGGCAGTGCTGTTGGGGAGTGCCAGCACCCAGAAAGGGGGCCCAGAGGAGCAAGGGGACCTCAGAGCACGGTGGAGTGGGGGTACTCTGGGAGGGAGAGGGCTGCAGCCTGGTGGCCACGGGTCCAGTCAAGGGGCTGGGAGAGACCCGACACGACTGCAGCTGGGCTGAGGCCTGTTTGGCCATCAGAGACCTTGGGGCTGGTTCGAGCCCCCAGGTCCCTGATCAGGCAGGACATGAGGAGTGGCCTGGGAGTGGGGGCCTGGAGGCTGAAGTGGGGACCTCGGGGAAGCAGCTAGACAGAGGAGTCCGGAGCTCAAGAGACAGATCAGGGCACGTGAGGAGTGTCCTGGGCCTCAGGAGTAGGGGCCCTGGGCAGACCAGACTCAGGTGTCCTGGGGTGGCGGCCACCAGAGACCAGGTGGCAGGTGTGGGTGGTCTCGAAGCAGGGGGAGGGCCCAGGAGTCCCAACATTGGAGCAGGAATCTGAGAGAAGGACCCCTTCTGGGGCTTCCTGGGGGCGGGACCCCTTTGGAGACAAGAAGTGGGAGGACAGTTCCTGAGGAGGGTGGGGCCACAGTCACTGAGGGCAGAACCCCCCCCCCCCAGGGCAACACACCAGTCTGGGCTGGGGTTGCAGGTGGGCGCTTTGGCTGTCCTCCTGAACCTCATAAGGTTTAGTTGCTCAGTCATGTCTGACTCTTGCGACCCCATGGACTGTAGGCCACCATGCTCCTCTGTCCATGGGATTCTCCAGGAAAGAAAACTGGAGTGGGTTGCCATTTCCTTCTCCAGAACCTGGTAAGAAGAGAACCAAATGGCCAGACACCCTGGGCTGCCACAGGGAGGCGGTGACCTTGGCCTTTGGCCCGCACGGAGCAGCAGAGCCCGCCCACCTGCACTGGTCGCAGGGAGCAGAGATCAGCGGCCAGACAGAAGCCTGGCACGGAGGCGGGAGGCCGCGGCACAGCCCCTCCCACCCCCGCCTCCCGAGGGCCTGGGGCTGGCCCTATGCAGGGGTCCCTGTGCCCACACTCCCCAACGGCAGGGAGCTCCCTCAAAGGGTAGGTGCTGGCTTCCCTCACCCAGCGCCGGGCCAAAAGCCAGTCCGGCCCTCTCGGCGGCAAACGCCCCCCGCCCTGCAAGGCAGAGGCCGGGCAGGAGGAACCGGACCTGCAGGGCCCCACCCAGGCGCGCACCCGTCCACCCGGAAACCGCGAGGCAGGCGAGACCCCTGCCCGGCAGGCCACATCTCCCACGCCCACGCGGGGAACCTCAGGCTTCCCACCTGCGCCTCGAGCGCAGGGGCGGGGAGGGGGGACCCGACGGGCGGGACCCCGCCCACCAGGGCTAGTTGGGAGGGAGCCGGGCCTCAGCGCCCCGCTGTCCCGGACCCTGACCTCCCGGCCACCTCCAGGTGCGTCGCGCCCCCATCCCAGCCCTTGAGTCCCCCGCGACTTGTGAGTGCGCCCCACCTGCCCGGATGGCGCCGCACCGCTCCGCCCGCAGTCAGTCCCTCAGCTCGCCGCGGAGCCCGCGCCGGGCGCCTCCTGCTTTAAACCCGCGCAGGCCCCGCCCCCGGCGGCCCCGCCCTAGTCTGGGGGCGGCGGGGGGCACTCTGGACTGCCCTCGGGCGTGGGTGCCCTTAGGGTGTGACGCGGGCCTGCAATCCTAGGCGGGGCTGGCGGGCGCGCCCGTTCGCCGGCCTGAGGGCGCCCTCGGTGGGGAAGGGGCAGCTGCCGCGGAGCCCCTTTCGACCCCTCCCCTGGAGTCACGGCGAAGGAACTTGGCGGCCGCAGCGAGCAGGGTGCGCCACCCGGACGGGCTTTGAATGGCGTTTGCAAGGGAAATGCGGCCCCGCCGGCCTTGCGGGCTGTTTCGCTTCACAAACGTGACTTCGTTGCCGGCGGCGTGCCATGCGGCCAGCGCCCTCCCGTCCGCGTCCTCCAGCGCGCCAGGTCCTGGGGCCCACCTCCTGCGCTGCTGCAGAGAACCCGGGCGGGACCAGGGAGTCTGCCTCAGTGACTGAGTGGCTTCCCCGCCTTGACCAAGGAAGAGATGAGGTCTGTGTAGCCAGCAGGTTTCCAGCCTGTCCGAAAGGCATGGCCAGGCCTTGCCCCGTGGGTCCAGCCCCCAGCCTGGGCTCAGAGCAGGTGCCCCCGTCCCAGCACCCGCCTTCGGGGCAGTGGTTCCTGGAGGTGCCAAGGATGGAGGCCCAGGGCCTGGCGGGCACAACTCCCAGGACAGGAACCAGTCAGGGAGCTTTTGGAAGGTTCTCCCCTTTGCTGCCCAGAGGTCCCTAGTGGATGGGGTGCAGCAAAGCCCCATGGCCTGTCCTCCTCTGTCCCCAGTTCCAGCCCCTAGGACTTGTCAGGGCAGCTGCCTTCATCTCTGGGCCTGCTCACTGGACTCTGGGAGCCTGTCCACAATATCCGCTGGGAAGTGGGCCCAAGCTGGCCTGTGGCCAGAGTGTACCCTGGACCTGCACCTTCCTGGGGCCCACCATGGCAGGCCACCTTGCTGCCAGGCCAGGAAGCCCAGGAGCGGGCCAGCTCCTCACTGTGGGCAGGAGGGTGTGGCTGCCCCGCTTGGGTCTCTCTCCCTGTGCCCTAGGGGCGGAGGGTGGGGGCAGGCTGTATGTGGTCACCCCGCCTAGCCTCACCCACCGGTCCTTGTCCCTCTGGCTCCTCTCCCCCTGGGGACCTCCAGCCGGGACCCTCCTGGGGGCAGGCCCGGGTCTCTGTGGGGGCAGGCCCGGGTCTCTGTCCTGCTCCCGAAGCCCTCGGCCTGCCTCTGATCAGGGCCCCTCAGAGCCAGTGCCTTCCATGGACCTGTGGTCCAGGGTTTCAGCCCCGTAGCCCCCAGACCTAGGCTTGCTGATGCAGCAGGGAGGGGCCTTGGGGAACTGGGATGGGTGGGGGTGTCAGGAGGACAAGGAGGTGGCCCCGGGCCCAATCCCGTCCCCGGCACCCGGAGCTTCTTGATAGGCATGCCCAGCTGCAGCCCCCACCCCTGCCCAGAGCAGCTGCAGGTCAGAGGGCATGGATCACGGAGGGGTCTGAGGACAGCTGAGGGTCACCACTCTGTGCTGACCCCAGTCCACTCTGGAAGGTCGCCGTGAGGGCCACAGTCCTGGCCTCGGGTCCCCTTTGGCGCCTCCCCAAAGTGTGCGGCTCCCGAGGGGAGCCTTGTTGTCAGAGCAGTCACATAACCTGCGGCCTCTGAGACACTGCACTGCCCCATCCCCTGGTACCTGCCACGCCCGGACCCCTGTCCTGTGCCGGACGCTGGCCCCTCATCAGCAAGGGGGCGCGACTCGGTCTGGGCCAGGTGGCAGCACTATGCCCGGTGCTCAGCACCGGGAAGGAAAGGCAGCAGGGGTCACCCCTATTATGGGTCGCACTTGTCCCCCTAAATTCACATATTGAAGTCCTAGCCCTGAGTCTCCCATATTTGGAAATACCGACCCTGTATGTGTGCCTACTAATCATAACTAGTGCACAATGTATGCACTAATGCATACATTAGGGCATCCTAACCACTAATGAGGTTAGTTAGACGAGGCGTGCTAGAGTCGGATGGGCACTGACTAGGGTCCCTGTAGAAGCACAGATTAGGACACACACACACATACGCACATGCGCACACACGTACATACACACACACACATGCACACACACCCAGAGGTGACTTGAACACACAGGAGAAGACACGCTGGGAATGGAGCGGAGCCTGGAGCGAACTCGTACTCACAGCCCTGAGACTCTGCCCCAGTCCTGGCCTCCAGAGCTGGGAGTTGGTCACTTCTCTGTTTAAGCCGCCAGGCAGTGAAGCTAGGTCCTGGCTGCCGGTGCAAACAGAGACGGTCTGCAGTCTGAGAACTCAGCCAGGTAGAGCAAGTGAAGAAAGGGCTCTGGGATTTCAAAGCAAGAGGAACACCTGGAAGCTACCTCAGGTAAGCCGTAGCTTCTCCCCTATTCAGTATCGGGGGAGTGGGGAGGGGGAGGAAGGCAGAGCCAGGGCGGAACCCACTCCGGATGCCCAGCCTGGGCTGTGAGGTTGCTTTAGCCTAGGAGAGACATCCCACCTACACTTGTGAGCTGGATGTCCTCACGCTACTGCTAAGTCACTTGGTCGTGTTCGACTGTTTGTGACCCCGTGGACTCCAGCCCACCAGGCTTCTCTGTCCATGGGATTCTCCAGGCAAGAATCCTGGAGTGGGTAGCCATGCCTTCCTCCAGGGGATCTTCCCAACCCAGGGGTTGAACCCCCACCTCTTGCCTCTTATGTCTCTTGCATTGGCGGGTGGGCTTTTTTTTTTTTACCACTAGCGCCCCCTGGGAAGCTCAGATGTCTTTATACTTTGCTCCACCTGTGTTTTTTCTCTGTAATAACTGCTTAAACAGAAGTCATAAATAGCAACACTGTGGTCTGCATCAGGAGCTCTGCTAGACAGAGGAGGGATGCTGTGCCCAGATTGCTGGGGCCTCTCTGTCCCCCCACACGGTTCAGAGTTTGGACAGTGCTGTCCCCAGAGGCCCTGTCCTTGGCTGGCCAGACGCCGAGGTTTGGCATGCCTGTGCCCCCGGCCAGGACCCCACTGGGAGAGCAGAGAAGTCTTGTCAAAGGGACTTGGGGGTGTGTGGCGGGTGGGCGCTCCATCTGGACCCGACCACAGAAACCCCTGCCGTCAGCATGCCGCCGGCTTTCCTGTCCAGCGGTATCTCTTCACAGCAAGCCTCCTCTGGACGGCCCTCCTCCCTGGGAGACGGCGCCCCAGCCTGGCAGGATCCCCCAGGTTGTCCCTAGCTTCCCTAGGGTCGTCCTCTCCTCCCATAGAACGCCGTGGCCAAACCCCCATCATCCCAGTCCCTGAGGCCCCTGCAAAGCTTGGGCCCCACAGACTTCAGATCACAGCCCCCCTCACTGACCGCCAGCTCCACCAGCCAGAGCTGCCTCATGTGGCCTTGGGCCTGGGGTCCTGCTCCTGAGCCTTTGACCGGCAGCCCCCAGAGGTGCCACCTCTGCCTGGAACACAGCTGGGAAGAGTCAGGACCACCCTGACACGTGGGCTTGGGCATGCGCCCTGCCCTCCCCCGGGCACCTGGGCACCCACCCCACCCTTAGCCTGCCTCCGGGGCCCTCGCCAGGCCATCTGCCCTGGCCACAGTCCCCTCGTCCACATCCTGTGAACACATGCCCACTGAGTCCTGTGCCCCCCACCCTGCCCATGCTGGCGGGCACTGCAAAGCCCTCAGACCCCAACCAGCCCCACTGGCTCAGCCAGGAGCCTCTCGCCTGGTCAGCAGCACTGGGAGTGCACCGAGGGCCTTCCTGAGACTCCGGGCTGCCTGGGGACTGAGGGAGAGGTCCCCCCACCCACGCCCCCGCGGCCTCACCCGGCCTCCGTCTGTGGGCTTGGAGGCTCCTGCAGCCTCACCTCCACCTGCAGTGCCCATTCCCCCACCTGCCACTTGGGTCTGCAGGCCATCGCTGTGGGCCAGGGCTCAGCCCAAGTCTCAGGAGGACCGGGGGTCCCATCGTGCTTGCCCATGCCCAGCCCGCAGACCTGAACCTCCTGCTCCCCTAGCTAGGTGGCTCAGGTGCCGGGGGTCCCTGTGAGGCCTGGGGCTCTCTGCACTGTCCAGCTGGCTGCGGGCAGCATCCAGGGGCCTGGGCATGCCGGGTTTGAGAACATCCCAGCTCTGGGTGGCAGGGATGTGGGTGATCTCTACCCTAGCAGGGCCACCACCCCAACTCCAGGGCCCACCCCGCAGACCCCGGCACCTTTGTCTCCTCCGAGGCCTGTGGCCTCCACCAGGCCCGGAGACCCCTGGCAGAAGCAGAGCTCCTCCCCATCCTCCAGGCGGCCCAGGCTTAAGAGGGGGTTTCACAGGGACATGGCCTGCAGGAGGGGTACTGAGGGTGGCTCTGCTGTAGTGAGGCTGGGGGCCCACAACAGGGTGGAGCCCTGAGGCTCACCCTACCTCTCACCAACCCTGAACAGGAGGCCAGGGCCCCAATTATGCCTGAGGGCCCCTCGGGGGTTACTGCCGGCAGCTCCTACGGCCCTGCGGCCCCACGGCCCCAAATGTACCTGCCCTGTCTGCCCTCTGGCCCAGCAGAGCCAGCAAAGGTCCCAGCTGTCCTGCCAGCCACCTGTTCCCTGGGAAATGCGAGGCAGACCTCAGCCATGAGGGCGGGGGCTGGGGAAGGGGCTATAGCCCTGCAGCTGCACCCCGCCCCCCTCAGTCGCCTGCACAGTGGAGGGGTTGGGGGGCTGTCACTACCCACCCAGGCCATGTCCAGCCTCCCCACACTGTTGTGGGGTGAGGGGGACTAGGGCTGGAGATAGTGCCAAGCCTGCCCTGGGGGTCGGTGTAAATGGGGGAGGGCAGGGCACACGCTTTGGGGAGCCCCCCTCCTGTGGGACTGGGGAGCTGCCCCTGTGTTCTCCCCCCTCAACCCCCGCAGAGACCCCTCCTGCCCCAGATCCTGGACCCTGGGCGGCATCTCCCTCCCTGCTCACTCCCCCCGCCTACAGTCCCCCACCCTCAGGGCTTGGACCCCACCCCCCGTGGCTCCCCACGCTGGTGGCTCTTGCTTCCAGGAACCACACACCTTGGCCACACTGGGACTGGGGGTAGGAGTCCCGCCTCCAGCCTGGAAACCCTGCTTAGGGCGGCACCCTGCAGAGGGGCCCGGGTCCTGTGGGCTCATGGTTTTCTAATGTGCATCATGGTGGGTGGTCCGGTGGGCCCCGCATTGCTTCATTCATCTGCTGGTCCTTCTCCCCAACACTGGCCTCTGCTAAGGGGTGGACGCTGTGTCCAGCAGACACGCCAGGACTTTCCCGAGTCCCCGCCACGCTGGGCTGCGATCTCCCAGGAACACCCTGCCTGGGGAGGAGGTGCCAGAGGTCAGGTCTGCAAAGGAGGGGACCCAGGCTTCGGGGGAGCCCAGGGGTGCAGTCAGGCCCTGCCTGGGGCCCCAGCCTGCTTCTGCCCAGGCCTGTTTTTTCCATGGGGTTTGTGCCGCTGTTGCCCTGGGAATTTTCCATCAGAGACTGTTGGGTGGGGCAGGCAGGCAGGATGGGGCAGGTTGATGGACACACTGTGAGCAGGCCGAGGCCAGGCGTCTCCCGGGAGGGGCTCATCTGCCCCACACTCAGCACAGCCCACCCTCCAGGCCCGGGCCACGTGACAGCCTTGGGGGCTGGAAGGGTGTTCCCTGCTGCCCTGCAGCTGGCAGGGTGTCCTTGCAGGGCCCGGGAGTCCCCAGCTGCCCACCTGGTCTCTAGGTCTTGTTCCATTCCCCTCACACTTCCCCAGGCCCCCACAGGGAGGGGTGAGTGCCCGGGTCCGGATCCGTCCCCCATCAGCCTCTGGTCCAACGGGCCGGGGGCCTAGGTCAGAGTCAGGAGGCCGGGGGGCCCGGAAAGACCTCGGAGCAGATTTGGGGAAACCTCCAGCCTTTCCCACGGGGCACCTAGGGCCGAGGTCTTGGTCTGACCCATGCTCCTGCTGGCCAGGTCAGCAGCTGCCGCCCAGCGACCCGAGATGGCCTCGCCCTGTCTCCATTGTGCACCCTCAGGCTCCCGTCACGCAGCAGTCAAGCGACGTGGGTGATCAGGACAGACGGCGGTGGCAGAGGCCCCAGCCCAGGCACCCCCACACCAGGCATCCACCCAGCCGACTCAGCTTGCTGGAGCCAGCGGGCACGCATGCCTGCTGTGCTTCTCAGTGCCGTGCCCGGGCCTTTACCCCCCTCCACCACACACACACACACACACACACACACACACACACACACACACACACAC